>CM068826.1:124207716-124787716 GCA_028554795.2 Sinohyriopsis cumingii | reverse complement strand
CTGCTTATTGTTGTCTCTGTAGGTGAGCGCTGATCCAGACCTATAATTCTACTTGCAGCTTTTCTTCGACAGACTAGGTCATATATCTGTGACTGAGTCAAGTTTGACCAACATTCGCTTATACATCATAGCAGGCTATTTTTGACGAGATTATAGCACTATTACCTGGACTCCTACCATCCTTTCCTATGCCAATTCCATCAAGGGAATATAATAGTGGTCTTCCTTTATCACCAGCACTTTTCACTGTAAAAGATTAGAAAGGTCAGGGGAGGTAACCCCAGCATATTTTCTTGACGACACTATAGAAGTCTGATTATCTCCTAGCATGAACGTGTTTTCTTGCAGGATTCTGTTCTCAGAAAATATGACAATATTGCTTTTATCCGTTTTGCATCGCAGTCTCCACTTTGATGCATAGTCCAGGAGGTCGCGAAGCAAAATACACCTGACATCAAATGATGAGGATAGTAAGGTTGTGTCATCAGCTAGTAGAAAACATGGGATGCTTAAGGTACCGACATGTATTCCACATTTTTTTGGACTCCAGTAAAGATATTACGTCATTTATCATGACTAAGAATAACCATGCTGTTAACGTTCTTCCTTGTCCTATCCCTTGGTTTACTGAGTATGGTTTGGAATGTTGGCCATTGAGGAGAACAAGGACCTTTATATATCGAAAAGAATTCCTAATTAAGCTCCACAGTTTTCCTTTAACTCTAAGAGAGAATATGTATGTATGTATGTATGTATGTATGTATGTATGTATGTATGTATGTATGTATGTATGTGTGCGTGCGCATACGTGCATGCATGTACGTACATACATATGTATGTATGTATTTAGGTAGGTAGTTCGATAGGTATATTCCTTCTTGACGTAAATATGTATATGAATGTAGCTATGATCATACGTGAAGATATGAATGCATATTCATGAAATATTAATGATACAATTATTTATTAGCTGAAGTAGTAGAGCGTCCGTCTTGGATGCTGGTTCGAACCCCGGCCGAGTCATACCAAAGACTTATAAATATGATACTAGCAGCTACCTCAACTGGTGCTCAGGATTAAGAGGTTAGTTTTAGGACTTGTCGGCCTTTTGTCAATGGGTGGAACATAGTGCTACAAGTCTGTGTCATGATGCCCCAGTTCACTATAAACTGCCACAATGCAGACATCGTAGCGATTATGACTGAAAAACTGTTAATGCTACGTTAAAACCCAAATCTCTCTCTCTCTCTCTCTCTCTCACACACACACACACACACACACACACACACACACACACACACAGAGAATATCTTATATGAAATACTAAATACGACCAGTGATTTTCAAACGTGCCGATACATTTACAATTTAATTTTGCACTATTGTTGTCGAAAAGACACCGTCAATGTTAGTGAATAATTTATATATTGATGGCTATTATGAGCAGTGATGGTCAACGAATTACTTGTCTCGTCTATTCTTAACCTCTATAAAGTCTAGTCTCTATAATAGATATGTGAGTACTGTAAGGGGAATAATCCAGGTAATATTAGCGCAGTAGATCTGAAGAGTCACCTACCTTCCCTGTAGAAACTGGACACCATAAAAGTGACTCAATTTTCCTGTTTTCATCACTACAGAGATTCGATTATTTAACCCTTCCCACTAAACCACGAAGCAAAAGCAAACGAACACACCCAACCCCAAAATGAAGAAATAATCTACAAGTAAGACTGCTGATAAGTTTTCATATTGTTTTCTTTATTCGCGTTAAATTACTTATTAAAATTCTGTATAAGTTCTTAAATTACTCACAGGACAGAACCCAAAATTTTGTATAGTTTCTATCCATGGTAACATGACATCAATGCTGAATGGCCCTCTGCTATCAACATAAACAGTAAATTTCGTACATATTGAAATCCAAATCACACTCCAGTTATACTCATTACACACACACACACACACACACACACACACACACACACACACACACACACACACACACATATATTATATGAAAAGTGAAAATGAAATTTATGTCAGCCAAGGAATGAGATCATAACATTATATGAGATTTTCAATATCACCTTCCAGTATATGTAATATTTATTGTGTATATAACTGTTTGCAAGGCCAAGTCAGGCTACTTCCCTAAACACACACACACACACACACACACACACACACATAGAGTCACTTGAAATTTGGCCATCATTTTATTCTTATTGGATATTATGCATACTTCGAGTAAATAGACACCTAGACTCTTGCAACCCACCCCACCCCCTCAACCCTTGACCTGATCCAGCTCTGATTTGTTTTGCAATACCTTTGAGACAAGGCAAAACGTTAGTGTCAAACCATGTAATAGGAGAGAAAAAAATGTTCAGCAAAACTCTCTAACGAAAATGACTTTGGAATAAATAATAATGATTTTGTCCTCCTCTGTAATTATTCTCCAAATTTAGAATATACTCAGCTCTTGCTGATGTCAGATAAATGCCTAATGTAATGTTTTCTATGAGTAATCTAGGATAACCTATGCTGATGTCAGATAAATGCCTAATGTAATGTTTTCTATGAGTAATCTAGGATAACCTATGCTGATTCAGACTTTATATTCTTTCCATGATACCACGAATCAGCACAGAGAGAGAGAGAGAGAGAGAGAGAGAGAGAGAGAGAGAGAGAGAGAAAGTACCAATTTGTTACTTAAAGTTTTCTAAGTGGTGAAGCGGTCAACATTTTAGAAAACTTCTACCGGTTACGTATAGATTCTATAGGTTGGTTACCGGGGTACCCGAATGTTTTTGTTTGTGTTCAATGTTTTATCCATTCTGATTCATCATATATGTTAATTGGATTAAAATCAGATCTCCACTTTCCTATGTAAAGATCTGACAGTGACTGCTTAAAGGTCGTGTTCTGGTGACCTGTTTTTACCACAATTGCTAATTTTGTCAGCCAATCAGATGAAGTCCTATATCTTCGCCTGTGGGAGACTGCGCAATGTGGCTGAACAGCATATATGTGCGCCGAACTATTTAATTCACCTAAGATTTTTGAAAGTTGCATTTCAAATGGCTAAGTCAAGGGTCACCAGAACATGACCCCTAAGCGGTCATTGTCAGCTCTTCACGTAGGAAAATGGAGATATGATGTTAATCAGATTGCCTTTATGTTAACAAATACTTTTGTCGTTCTCCTTGTTGTGCTTTATTTAGTGTCAGTTCAGTTTTCTAATTTCACCTGTTACGAGTAGGACTAGAACACCAGTTCTGGAAGTCGCCAGGCCAAAATTTCACTTCATTTCTCAAAATTTCTTTTAAAAATGAGATTATTCTAAGTATGGTACTTTTAACAATATTTGGGATTTTGTCAGAGGCAGAGATTGTAGAAAGGAGAAGAATATATCTAACAAGCCTTACATTTGAAGGAACTCACTTTTAACGCATGTTATTAAAGTTGAACAAAAGCTGCTTAAGCAATAAAAAGCTTTTATAATAGGTCACGTGTATTAATAATTACTTTCAGTGAAATCACCGACCCTTGCCTCCTTGATTGAAAACATAAAGAAGCAAATGATTTAGTGAAAAAAGCATGTTAAGTCATGTTGTCTGTGAGTCTCGACAAAATAACACAATTAATATAACCAGCAATACATCCTAAATATATTTTATTTTTGTCCTTTTAGTAAAGTTATATAATATCACGTAGGCCAATTCCAATACATTTTGTATCAAACTCATATGAATTCGGTCATACCCAGTGGAGTCGTACCGTACGAAGTCTTTTGTAACGATCTGGCTTACCGTTTGCGTATTGCTTGGTACTGGTTCTCTTCTGCAATCATGACGTTTCATTTCCTCAGGGTGTTTTTATGTATTCACAATATCTTACATTTTCTGATCATTTTCCCAAGGTTGTCAGTCATAATAGTTTGATTATAATCCCTTTTTGTCATTATACAATTTTGCATGATCTGTTTGTTAATGTTACCTTTCTTGTACGGTTCTCCATGTTGCAAATGATGTTGAAAATGTGACCAAGACAAACACAACTTAAATTTTGTTTTTTCTGGGGGCACCAGACAGATGCCCCCCCCCCTTGTCCAAAAAAAGGAAAGTGTTTATATGTATGTGTTTCCTCCAGGTGTGTTGTATGTTTGTTTTTTTTAAATAAAAGAATTCCGATCAAAAATTTATTTCAAGATAATTTTTGACGGGGTATTTGTTGGATTTCCTAGTGTTTTCTACTGGGTGGTTCTTCTGAGTTGGTTTCTATCACCTGACTCGAAATCCCATTCCTGATTTTCTAGTTGACCTTGGCTAGAGGTCATCTATATCCCGTTTTTGCTATGTGTATATTGCTATATGCATGTGTGCTATATTTAGTTTTTTTGTAGGCATAACCAGTTATTTCAAATTTTATCCCAGTTGTCTTACAATCTTATATTTTATTAATGGTTATATTTATTTCAAATTTGGAATTTGGCGAAGAAACGGTGGACTATTGGTTTTGAAAGAAAAAAGAAGCTATTGTTTTAAAGAACTATCCATTATAACAGTGGGTAGATGTTGCATATGGTTAGCAATATTTACATCTTACCCTTATAAAAGAGCGTAGACTTTATTTTCCATTTATATCAGTTAAACAGCGGTGTATTCTAAATGCATTTGACATTTGCATGTAACTTTAATGAAAGCATGACCCGATAGAGGGGTTATTATCTTTTACAGAGCAAATTTCGAAATTTGGTGTTTTGACCGTGAGCTTTGGCTTAGTACAAACAGTTTTAAATTTTTATATGGACGTTTCGAGAGACAGCCCATTTCTGAAATCTTGCAGAAATTTTGTTTATATCAATAATGGAAGACAATTGATGCCCCTTTGCATCTGCAGGACCTATCACAAGGCTAGTTTTCAACAGCTCAGAGGGACCCATGGATTTGTACGGAAAATCGCAAAGCTAATTGCTAAATAAAATGAAACACAAAATATGTAAAATGTCATTTAATAAATTAGAATAAAAATACATCGTGTCGTAAACATTCCATTCAGAAAACTAGAATATGACACACATACTGTCACATCAGTATACATACAAGGTTCAAATGCGGTAACTTATTCTTAGCCATCACGGCACAGAAGTACATTAAAACATCAACTGTTACAAAATAAGGGACGTATTAAATAAACAGATAATAAAACACTCAAAAGCAAATAAATTCATATGTAAAAGTTACTGAAAATGGATAAAGATATACACTTATTATATATATATATATATATATATATATATATATATATATATATATATATATATATATATATATATATATATCTATATATATATATATATATATATATATATATATATATATATATATATATATATATATATATATATATATATATATATATGGTGAAATAATAACAAATAAAAAGTTTTAGTGATAAAATGGAAAGTCCACGTAGGATATAATTCAGGTTAAAAACAAAAGGATGCATGTCTGTATTTGTACACTATCGAAGTCCTGATAAGTTCTTTATTGACAGTCATGTAAACACTTTAGTGCACCTTGAAAATCTTGAATATACAGTTCACTCAATCACATCAATGCCGCCATACAAAAGCAGACACGCTTTAAGAAAATCATCTGGTACGTGTTGGTAAATTGTTTGGTTCCTTGGATAGTTTTTAAGTCCATTTGGTAAAAGAAACTGGGGACTTATAACGGAATTCGTCTACGTGCTGATAGGAAATGGACTGCCGGGTACATCTTCATCTCCCCATTTGATATATAGCAAGTGATCCCCCGGTTCCTTGACTGTATACAACAGGTTGTACGAGAAGTTCGTGTTTCTCTTGAGGGACAGCTCGGCCTCCGGCATTCCGTTTGGACCGATCATACCCACACCCAGTACAGCTTCACCTGTCACACAGATAAGCAAAAGGAGAGACTTTAAGAAATATAATTTTAAGCTCAAGACATTTATGTAACTATTGATGAAACATAAAGGTACTTTTTCAACACAGGGATCACTCTGATCTCTTCGGGAGATGGAATCTTAATCTGTGATACATGAAAATACATGCTTACTATATTGAGAGAGATATACCTAAAACCATTACTAATCATATTTTTCATTTCCCACCCCTCCTCATTAAAGAATAAATTTTCAAACTATGAAATAATGCGATCTAAGGTCCAGTGCTTCCTAAAGAAGAAAATTACACACTCAACAAAATCCGAAGTTAGGGGTTTTCAAACCATATTCAAGACACGTTGATTTTTACATATAGTCTTAAAATTACTATCTACTAACCTTTTATTAAAAATATCAGATGGAACTTAATTTTTCACATGTTTTTATTGCCAAAATTAAACACGTCGTTATTGCCATCAATTGTGTATTTATTGAGCAGATCATGCGGGCAACCTAAGTTTTTATCCATCCAAGTTTTGTCTAGGTTTCGATAAAGAAATAACTCTAACTCCTCTATTCAGATGATCTGGATAACGACTTACAAAGCCCCCATTGGCTTATTTTCACCATTATCGATCGAAAATCGATGTACCATTGTAAATACATTAAATCTTTACGATAGCCAAATTAATATCGCAACAGTCAGCTTGTCCAAAGTAAATGGCGGATGCTAACAATGCATGACAGTGTGTCTAATTTACACATGCTGATTGGTTAATCGGACAGCGTGATCGACAAGTGACGAAAGGTCAATAAAAATATATTCCATAATACCCCACCCCAAAATGGGGGGAATTACATCACATTGTAAAATTGATTTGATTTCTTGTTATTGTTGATATTCAGTCACGGAAGTAAAACACTAGTTATGAAACACACGACCATAAATATCCTTTTCTCACTATAGTGAATTTTATTCAAGAAGCTACTAATAATGCAAAAATGAAAATCGGTATGTCAATGACGTCAGAGAAACTGAATAATCACTCTAACAAAGGATTAATGTAGAACAACACTTTGTTAGAATAGCATACACATACAGTAGCATTAATATCAAAGTTATATATTCTTTCTTAACTATAGCGAGAACAAAAAATGAGGCGTTGTGGCTTTGATTGTAACCAGTCGTTAAATTTTTTGCAAGAACCAGTTTAACTACTGTATGCTTCACGCAAGACAGTGAGTAACTTTTTGCATTTTGCGCACATAAACAAAGCAATTGTATATACCTATTGGTCAATGTGTGTTGTAAACAGGTGAGCTTACCTGCATCTTTGACTTCAATGGTGACTTGTGCCTGGCGGTTGGTGAAGCACTTTTTGAGGCCTGGGCCCCTAACCACCACTTTGCTGGCATCACCTCGGAATCTAGCGATCACCCTGGACCCAGCCTTCTTTTCTACGGTCTCTACAACCATCGAAGTCTGCTCGTTCAGAGGAGATGGTTTTCTGCCAGCACCTGGAATTGGTTTGTGACGGGTCAATGAAATTCATGCAGATGGTGATATATAGAGAACTAGTCAAAAACTGATTTGGCACACTAGTACCATGTAACAACAGTGAAGAATGATAAGGGGTTTTTATTATAGCTCTGACTTTTGTTTTACGAAATAAATTTATGTTATAAGAAAACAGCTTGAAGTACACCCCCAAGTTTCGCATTCTAACAAGGGGAACATGGTTGCTTACGCAGATATTCCTGCAAAAGAACAACGTCTACTGCATCAATTTCAAACAGTTGTAAAGGAAATAAGCAATTGAACAGAAATGAAAGCTAATGTGATGTTGTTATGCATGGAATGGATCTGGATTGAGAAATTATCTGACTCTGTAGGTAATTGATCCCACATAAATAAAATCTGACACATAAAAGAACAAAACTCATTGATTACTGGAGTTTAAACAAATTTAGGTAGAGAAGAAAATGACAAAACATATGATGGTTTTATCACTGAGTTTTAGTTCATCCCTACAATGTAATTTTACTGAAATCGGTTGGTGGCACGATTAACAATTATGCATCAGACGGATCTGGCTATTGTTGCAAAAGCTTTTACAGCCTGACGTTTACAACACAGTTAGGGCAATACCTGTGACTGTGGGGCAATATGGACTGCCAGCAATGTTGATGTTGCCGTACTTGATGGTGATAAGGTACTTTCCAGGAGCAAATGGCGTGTAGCTGAATTCATAACCATCATCAACTTCCTTGCAGCTGAGTGCAACTTTGGATGGACCGTCAACAAACACCGCAAGAAATCCAGATCCTGATCCAGCAGTGCGAACCATGAACCTGTTCTTCGAGTCTGAAAACGAAAAACATTTACAAATGTACATAGACATTTTAAGACTGGTCACTTATCAAATGTTGAAGAATTTAACCATACATACCATTTCTATTCTTAAAAAGTGAATGATCCAAGTAAGCCAAATCACCAAAACTGGATATGGTGATGTGCAGTTTCTTGTGCTATTCTATTGTAAAATATGTATTTACAAGTAAATGTTGTTACAAAAAAAAGACTAAAAAAGGAATGGTCACTAATTGTTCATGAACTTTGACTTGTTTATTATATTGAAAAAAACAATTTCATTTAACTTGTGCAGGGTAAAGATCATGACTTTAAGACTGTGAATTCCACTTATCTATTACACTCAAAAAAGCTATTTTGTTTAGAGATGTTATCAGTAATGACACAGTTACTGAGATGATAATGGTTTGCGCAACAGAAAGTCTGTGCAGCCAATTTACAGAAGGTCACAAATTGCCAAAGATTTCCAAAGATTTCTTATAGTTGTCGTTGATTTCATTATTTTCTTTCACAGGACTGTTATTGTAATTATCAACACTGTATAATATTTTTGATTGTTATTACCTTATAAAGGAGATTACTTTATTTAATAAAGGACATAAATTACAACCACGTCATTTTTATGTCCAGTTATTATACTTACTGCATTTTCCTGATTCCAAACCATCTCCAAGGGCATGTACCATAGCTGGGTCAGCCGCCGTAGACCCCACCATCACAGCGAAGGGGCTATCGGGTACGTGGGCCTCGTTCAGTCGCACATCAATGTAATGGACACCGTTTTCCTTAGGTATGAATCGACAGGCGTACAATCCGACGTCCATTTCTTGGAATAAACAGTCTTCGTGATTACCAGATGGTGTGCGAACAGTGGCGTGTAGCTGACCCACAGCTCCATTGAAAGAGATAGTAAATGTGGCTGGCTTATCAACCTGGAATAAAACATACGATGTAGTTAAGCACAACTAGAACATAGAAAATACACTTTTACATCGTTCTTTACTTTTAAGCAAGTTGTGCAAATGACTGAAATAGTTCATGTACCTACAGATACATTAGCAATGGCACATGTTGCGTAGAATCGATTGCAGTTGGAATCAAACAAATGATTTATTACAAATTTATCACTAATAACTTAAAATGTCATAGGCTGAGCACCGAGATATTTGATTGACTACAGTAACGAATCAAAAGCAAACAACGTTTTTCTACAACAGTTTTCGTTCTACTGTAGTACATGTACGAGAGTTGCTTATGTTATTAATCGATGTCCGACTAAAAGTAATCTAATCATGTAGTTAAACTAATGATCAATCTCCAATTATTTTCAATTGTTAACACGAGAAAATAAGAATTAAGAACCTGAATGGAAAATTAGAAAGACATGGCATATTATGCATGAAATATCAAAATATGTTTAGAACTGAAAAGAGCCGAAAAAAGAAATAACTAATGGCGAAGAAGTATTTAATATCTAAATTCAGTTTAAGCAAACTGAACATGGAGTTCTACATGAAAGATTGTTAAGCATTACAAAGGAAATCTGTCTGAAAGAAAAGACACACTTAAATGAGTGAACACAACGATATTGCATTGTTTATGATTGCACACGAAGGAAAAAATCTGTATTATGGTTTCAATATACAAAAAGGATATAAGAAATATATTTATAGGTTTACTATTATACCAGTGTTTTTCTATATTAGAATAATGTCATGGACTTCAATGGAGAATAGGCATGAATATATGAAGATATGACTATACCTGTTAATATGCGATATTGCAGCTAATAGATATGATATGAATCTACTATTGGTGAAAATCACTTTAATGATAGCTTTATTACAAGTTTCCAGACCATGGTCATAGCTTTATTACAAGTTTCCAGACCATGGTCATAGTTTTATTGCAAGTTTCCAGACCATTGTCATAGTTTTATTGCAAGTTTCTAGACCAGGGTCATCTTTAAATTCTAATTAGAAAAATTCTTTAACGTGACTTTTCAGCATATTATTTCCTTTTCTGAAAAGCTACTAGATTACATGTTTTATGACAAGTCATCTTATATCATAGACCACATATTTTAGGACAATCCATCTTACTGCGAGTCCTCTGTCCTTGAGGGCATGCACGGTCACAAGCTTGGCGGTGCCTCCGTCGGGCGAGATGTTAATCTTGAAGGGTGAGTTCGGGATATGCTCATCGTTGAACTTGATGTGAACCCCATACATACCTATGATAATAATATTAATAATAATAATAATAATAATAATAATAATAATAATAATGATAATAATAATAATAATAATAATAACAGTAACAACTAGAAAGTAAGCAAAGCTAGAGAAGTGTGGACTGACAGAAGATGTGTTTTGACAATGCAGTTTTTGATGCACTAGAAGAAAAACACCAATCACATTATTGTACCATGCATATTTTTCTCGTTACAGGTGTGTACGTGTTCTTGGTCTCTACAAAGTAAGTATACTTGCTTTGTGAAAATTATTAGCTATTTTGATGACTATTTAAACTTTAATTTTTTTTAAAAAAGCTTATTTTTCTCTATCTTGTTTGATTTTATTGATCTTAAGAAACTGATAATAAATACCCAGCAACAATAGCTTTTAGCAGGGTGACTATACAAAGGATATGCGTTATGAGTGACAGTAGCTAATAATAATAATAATAATAATAATAATAATATGTTCATATTTTTTTTTTAAATTTAAATACAAAGAATGGTAAATGTTCTTCATTTTGATTGTCGGCTGATTACCGTGGACTAGATACATATTCTTTTATGAACAGCAGCTTTTGCTCATATTAAAATGTCTAGATGAAATAATGGCAAGTGCGTGTATCCTAAGTTAAGGAAACATGAAGAGAAAAATCAAACGAAGTGTAGACTGGTAGTCCTAATAAATACTAATTCATTTGCATGTACTAGACATATACAAAGATGTTATCAATGTCATATGGGGATTCCTAACTTTGTTCAGCGCTGAGTATCCGTCTATTTCACAAAATGATAGCTTCTATGGTATCGCGGTATTCGAAGTTTTCGGTATCTTTTCTGCATAGCGCTACCTATCGTGAGTTTATCTTATCTTATATATATATATATATATATATATATATATATATATATATATATATATATATATATATATATATATATATATATATATATATATATATATATATATATAAGACAAGAAGTTACTAGTTGCGGATCATCAGTTGATTTCGTGACAATCTCGGGATTACTGTCGAGAACACTGTTTAAAAATACGCCAATGGCTGTCTTCTTAAAAAAGCTATCACTGTAACAGATTGGTTAACCAGTTTCTCGTCTGATAATGTCCATTGCTGTTATGCAAGAGTTAGATCACATGGTTACAGTATTTGTCAAGAACTAAGAGATCGACTCTGTGATAGTAAATTTGAGTTAAAAAATGTGAAATATGGACGGTTGTTGTTTTCTCGTGGCTTTCGCAATCGACAGGTGTTGAACTTAAAACTTTGTTGTACACGATTTATTAGTTTTCCCTGGAATACTGGGAGTTGTTTAAACATTCTGAGGTCGACATCTTCTTTCATACTCATGTTGGTGGTCCATTCACAGCGACATTCACGCAGCTACTCTCCCCGTCATGGGTGGTTACAGATGCATTTTATAAATTCTTTCTGATAAATTGTTCTGGACGGCACAGATGGCAGAATGATTGCCATGGAGGTACATCCATTCTTCTAGCTGATTTTCTCATTGTGGAACATGTACATCAAGTTCCGAACATTAGGATAAGCATATGCCATCGTAAAAATATTTCTTCGACAGAACCAGAGTAACTCCCGTTGCATAACATGGACTCTACATGGCATCTGTTTATCGATCGCTTTCCGCAATCATCAGATTTAAACTGGAAATTAAATGTATTTTAATATAGAGCAAAGAACAGCAAATAAACATGTAATATCTTAAAGGTCTTTTTTATTTACTTATTCGCTGATCGGAAACTTTATTTGATATGGCTAGGGCGTTTGACTTTGTATGTGAATTATTGTGGCAAAGTCAACGTTGTTGAGAATTACTTTTATTTTCTTGCCACCGATAAAATATTGTACTCTGTTAAACAACGCCACTATACCGTTATTGGCAAATTCGATTTTATCGCTGCCATCGCAAGCGTTGATTTTATCGCCGCGTACAAGCTTTCCTTTGACTTCCAAGAATGCGATGCACGCAAGAAAATTACGAGATGTGTAATGAACCTAAATTCTATTGGCCCTTGCTTGACTGAATCCCTAGCCACGTACGCGTACTATTGATAATGTTGAATGCTTCTATCTCGCAACACAGGCGTGTCTATATCCCGGATGTAATCAGGTGCATATTTGAATCGAGTCATCCTTCATTCATTACTGGTATCGTCCAATAACTTTTCAGAGAACTCTGCTTTTCGAATCCGCTCCCCACATCCAGATTTTGTAATCACCGAATCTGTATTAACTTGCGCAAGCTGTCGTTGAACACCTTCATTTATGATTTTACTTACCGGCGCTGGTATTGCTGCTTTTGATGGAAGTGTAACCATCTTTGGAATGTTGAGTCGCTGATTGATCTCAAATTGATTGGAATGTCCGCAATACCAGGTCGTTCATCTAATCCACAACAGCGCTATTGATGCTATCAGTGACTCGCATTGTAACATGTTTAGCGACTGACGCAGCGTGTGAGGTCTGACCCTCGAGAACCTTTGGCGATCCTGTGAACAATCCCCAGACGACATCACCAAAACCATTCCTTAACATGTCGAATAAATGGGGTTTCTCGTGTTGACGACACCCGCGGGTGTCACACGTCCATATATGATTGTAATATCAGTCGACCTCAAAAGAAGTAATATCACCAAGCCTAGCCTTGGAGGTTGAGCACGTAAAGTTCAGGTAAACAATTGAAAAACGAAGTTACATTAACCAGGGATTCTCGCAAAATACACGGGCGCCGTAGGAGTAATCGAAATCAGATGACCGGGGGATGGCATTCAGGGAGAACCGAAACAATATGTAACACTGCGAAGCTTGCGTCAACAAAGTTGAGGCAATGGAACGGTAGTTGATAGAGTCGTGGATTAGATTATCCTGAATCGTTGAGATGATCCTGACAAATGTCTAACACGATATGATATCCGACCCACCCGTGTCCTGCACGTAGAATTGGTTTGTCTGTGGGAATGTCAGTAATATATTCATGAGCAACCAAGAACTATTCTTAACGATGTCATTTGTGTATTCTGGATATTCGAATGAGATGTAGGACTGAGTCTAGGCTCGTGTATGCGTATGTAGATTTAGAGTTTTATGCTATTCATCAACAAAATTCTTCTTCAAATCTCATCATTTATTGATTCAATCTCATATGTATCCGTGAACAGTCCAGTTATATTGCAGATGGTGCCTGAGTCTGACGAAAATACAAGCGAGTTATTCTCGTCAGAACCATCGAACGGTCATTTATTAATGCACGAAACGTCCCTAGGTGTATAATGCTGTCGACGAGCATCCGCTGATAAATCTATGTGACCTAGTTTATGACATATGGTGCGTTGTTGACGGTGCGAACACACCCCTAGAACATTTCTTGTCCATCTATCAGTTCGTAGAACTAATGCAGGTCACACAAAGAGCTTATCTTCACATGGCTCTTTGTTCTTAAGTCGTCGGCCAATGTATTCAGATTGTTCTCGCCACCTTGAAATTTCGTTTTCCAGAGCGAGATCGTGCGCAGGTGGAGGTTCTCGTGGTATTCAGGTGCAGGTGGATATTGGAATGGGGATTCAACTGCAAGAGCGACTACATATAAGCGATCGGCTTGGGGTTAGGTTTGCGTCGTTTTAGTTTTCGTAAGTATTTTTTTGCTATTTTCTCTTATCGTCTTAAAATCTTCTTGTGCTGGGAAAAGTTCTAACCATTGGAGCTTCCAATGAACGTTTTATATCCGGATTTAGTTTGATTTTAATTTCTGGTGTGTATGATAGTCCAGGTTTGTACGAGGGTCTGGACTGGGGTGCTCATAATGGTCTGGGTTGGGGTTTGTATGATGGCATATGTTGAGGGTCTGGATTGGGGTTCTCATAATGGTCTGGGTTGGGGTTTGTATGATGGTATATGTTCAAGCGAATGTGATATCCGCCTTTGAATATTATTCTTTCTTTGTTTCATGACTGCCTATATCAATGTTGACCAATTTCATAGACTCTTTCACCGTTTTCTCTGACAGATTCATCAAGTATTCTTGTGAAAAGATTCCACATATTACCGCTGGCTTGTTTTTATTCAAGTAAACTCTCTGAATACGTACGTGGGCCTTAGTTTGTTCATCTCTGCATCACCTGACATATATGAGGTTCAACACGAGTTTGGCTCAGTTGACGGCACTAACGGGGTTCTCGAGAATCCTCCTGGTGACCATTTTCACTAAATAACTGAAACGGTGCTTCTATCTCCGACTTGATGAGTGGTGGTTGTTGTGAAATATTCGCAAGTGCCTATCCAATGTCTTCGTCGAGTATAGTGGTACCTTTGCTACAACCCACATTTAAACTCGGATGTTCTCAATGCTTAATCGGATTCCCGAAATCATCTCTGGCATGCGTCCAATAGTCTACGCGATTAACTGCATTTGTTTTATATCCTTGTCGAGTGTGACTATGTTACTCGTTTTGTTGTTACAGCGTGTGCTTAAGCAGTGAGGCAAACATTTGTTCGAAGCCTGTCATGAGGTCTTAGCGTGCTGTCTGTCGCGACTAAAACATATTTTTCACTCTTTCGCGGACATCCATGTAATCGTGGGCTAGTTCCAGTTGATCATGGGTAGTTTTGTTACGTCCATCAGCATATTCTGTTATGACTTCGCTGGCGGTTTTCTCCGTTTTGGACATTGTATATATTTATCATCGTTGCAACATTGATTTGTGAAACACGTTTGTTTCCAGACCTGCGTTATCCTTTTTTTTCCGAAAACTACTTAAGTCAATCATGAGGAAACTTTGTCGATCCTGTGTAACCTCCTGGACCCTTTTTCGAAACGCATTCAGCGAGTTTTCTACGGCACACCGGGTCCAGGGAATGTTTGCAAGACCATACGTAAACCCCACAAAACAATTGGGTTTCCTCGGATCCGGTTCGGCCAGTAATCAGCACGTGAACCGAATTCGGTGACATGTCGCCGTGTTTTGGTTGTCAGTACTTCGCCGATACTGAGACGTCAATGACGAAAAAAATTCTCTTTCATGATGTAATGCTGAATGTCACTTGTGCGTATATAATCATCATGCCTTCTTATTGTGTGCGATGCCGCACGAAAACATTTACGGCAATCCAGCTCAGGCTCAGTTGCCTAACAGCAGAGCCCTAATGGATGAAACTTATTCCCAATGACGGAGCAAAGATCACTGAGAAAAGCCATATACGCGTAAGGTCTAAAAAGCTGCAACAGCGGTACTTTTTCCGTTGCAACACAGTGACTATCAAAATATTCTTACCAGGTTCTGGCATGATCGTACGCTGAAGTTTCTCACTGACTCCCCCACTGTAAAAGTCACGGCCATCAAGCAGCCGTTATATGCTAAATACATGCATGCAGCTCGGCAGGAAAACGTTCTTCCATGGTGCTTGCTGTGCTGGTAAACCATTTGTAGAAAGTTTGTATCCATCAATAGTGGTACCGCGCTTCTGAGGTATCAGAAACGTCCATGTTTTCCATGTTGTTCATTAACTGCAGATTAATAGTCTAGTCCGCTCACGTGTGGAAGCTTCGCTTCTCGAGGGAATTTGTCCTATCGAGTAAAGGAATTTGTTCCAAGTAAACACATCAACGGCGATGTCAGGGTTAAGTCGTTTGAACTTACTGATATCATTAACATGTAAAGGGAATTCTATGTCACCAAACTTGAGTTCTCCCATAGTTCTCCCATGAGTTGTCTACATTTTCGGCGCTGGTCTGTATGATCGCTCGTTGCGCTGATGATATCACGCATTCAAAACACCGGTTCTTATTGCAATTTAGGTTTATCACCGCCGAGTTGGAATATACACAGGTGTTGGAATAAAATTCGACCATAGAAAGGCTTGTAAGGGGAAATAAGGTACCTGGAAAGCATCCATCCTAAACTTCCTCTGGAGGATCAAACTTCTGGAGGATTATTGATTTCATCATTGATGGCCTCAATATATATGTAGCTTAAGACTGCATAGGCACCATTACGAAAGCACTGCTGTGAGGGTAGAGACCATGCACAGCCTATCATGATTAAAAACCATGCATAGCAAATTCCATATGGAGAACAATGTCCACCAAAGAACCGAACGCCAAAGTGCCGTAATATTAATATAATTCCACGGCGAAGGTTTGAGAGAATTTTTACTGTATACTCATGGGATCATTGTCCTATAATCTTGAAAATCAAGATAACGACTGTGTTACTTGAATAAAGGAACATTGATTATTTGGAGACCATACCGAACCTCGTCCGCAACAGAACGTTCGGTACAGGTCGATTTTCCTCATCAGCGACAACACGTGCTTTTCAGCCCGCTTAGCCCATGGAGGAATCTTATTATGTAAATGTGCTGCTGTTGTGCGAAGATGTCTCACAGTAGGATGTGACTCCTCTGGAAGAAGTCCTCAAAACGCAATTATACCAGCCTTATGTTATACTTCTTCGTAGCCATATTGCACGTTCTCGCGAGATTGTATGAGTTGATTTACGGTTTGCCTCACAAATGGGCGTGGTTCGTCTGGCGAAGTTGTCTTACAGACTGCCGTAGCTAATCTACGAATCCTAATAATATAAGTATACCTACCTTTTCACTTGGTGTTATCTTTCCAACACTCTCGTGCGGATTTCTTACGTTGTTTGGTGGTCAGCACGCCCATATGCAATGGAGAAAACCCATTGCCCAATTGTTTATTTGCTAATATTATTTTTTAAACAGCAATCGCTTTGATCCTTGACAATATCGTCGGCTTCTTCCTTGACGGCATCGTTGTCTCTTTCTGTGATGGGCGTGTTGGCATGTATTTGCCTCGCTCACGATAATACTTGGTAACAGGTCCACATGGTCGGCAAAGCTGATTACGCGACTTGACTCCGATACCGCATTTAAGACATGGTCGAGCATCAAGACCAACACGTATCGCAACAAGTGGGATTTACAGTATTCGTAATGACATGTTTTGTTACAAAGTTCACGTTTTCCAAGGCATACACCTTTGCAACGATTGCCTCCCAATACCGTTGAAGTTTATATATACACATAAGAATTGTTTTCTTCAACTGAATTGCTCAGATCTTCTCTCTATAAGTTGTGTTATGGTAACACATAGTGCATACATCATTTCATTTTAGCCAATTGGCGTTCAAGGCTTTTATTATAATTATTCCTTGTTAGATGAGGATCTTTTAAATATTCATCCCCACGGTTTTTGCTGGCAAGAAAAAGTGGTTTACTAACCACTGGTAACTGTGCCAAAAATCTGCAGTGAGAAAGAGTTATGTTTGGAAGCCAACGTGATTCAACGAATAGTAAGCCGAGCTTGCGATTAGAAGGACGGTGGTTTTGAATCCCGCTCAGGTTTGATCTCTGCATGAATCATGTAGCTGAGCAAGACAAATAGTCTCGACACTATATAACTTCATGCCCTGAATTGCGTTAATCATCAATCAATCAATCCATCGGATTGACATATTTTGTATCACTTGAAGTTTGTGAGTAATTTTACACTTTTTCTTTATTCTTGCATTTTTTATATTCTTAAACCCTTTTTTTACTCGTTTTGAAATAGGGGCTTGACATGCTAGTCCAGAAATAACAAACTAACTAGCTAACTAACTAACTAACTAACTAACTAACTATATATATATATATATATATATATATATATATATATATATATATATATATATATATATATATATATATATATACATACACCACTGGACGATAGTTATTGTTGAACTCTGTCTATACTTACAATTCTAGTAAACTGTGTTTTTGTTTTTAATCCAGGTTTCTAAAGCCTTCTGTCATGAAGTGAAATTTTAAAGAACCCCAGGGATTTATCATACTTAATGAACAATGGATATAGAATCAATCATATTTGACCACTTACATTAATTTTAAGACTTTGGCACATATATAAATAGAAACCTAAAACACGTGTAAGTAGGGAAATCGCATTGGAAACTAAGTGGCGTAAATCCTTTACATGTTACTTATATTGTTTCCTACAAGGACTAAAACAAGAGACTAACCATCCTTCTATAAATGCTCTTGTGTCATAACAAATGACCAGCATTTATTCCATTCTCTTTTCTTCCTCACTCTTGACCCTCCGCTTTCCCTCATGCTCTTACTCCGTATTTTCTTCTCAGTTTATACAGTAAAGTAAGACACAATGATAGCCACGCCGACGTCACAGATACTGGTCAAATGATAGCTACATTGATGTCAGCCACACTGATGCCACAGACATCAGTTAAATGACAGCCACACATGTCACAGACATTAGTCAAGATAAAACTCTTCTGAATAATCTCCATGTGTGTGTGTGTGTGTGTGAGAGAGGGGGGGGGGTAGAGAGAGAATTGTGTGTTACCCGGTTTCTGTACTTTGTAGCTGACCCCTAGGAAACCATGGGGACGGGTTTCTACTTTTACTTGGGCTTTGGAAGGACCTTCAACTGCAATTGACAGCGTTCCAGAACCAGCTTCCCTGGTATAAATGTTGAAATGATCTGAAATAATATGTACATACGTAGACATAAAGCTAAGACTAGGTATTTGTTATAAATAAGTTACGATAATAATAATAGGTATTTATCATAAATAATTTACGACAATAATAATAGGTATTTATCATAATAATTTACGACAATAAGACTAGGTATTTGTTATAAATAAGTTACAATAATAATAATAGGTATTTATCATAAATAATTTACGACAATAATAATAGGTATTTATCATAAATAATTTACGACAATAAGACTAGGTATTTATCATAAATAATTTACGACAATATTGTTGTTGTTGTAGTGTTTAACGCCATTTTTCAGCACACGATAGGCTATACATGGCGGCCAGTATTAATGGTGGAGGAAGAACCCTGAAAAACCCAGGGAAGAACCACCGACCCACGAGAAGCTACTGGCAGGCTTTCCCACGTACCCACGCTAGCCGAGCCTTGGACTCGAACTCACGCAGGCAGAGGTGAGATGGCAGTGGTCCGTAACGGAGAGCGCTTTAGCCCACTCGGCCACTCGGGGCCCCTAATTTACGACAATAAGAATAGGCATTTGTCATAAATAATTTAAGACAATAAGACTAGGTATTTGTCATAAATAATTTACGACAATAAGAATAGATATTTGTCATAAATAATTTACGACAATAAGAATATATATTTGTCATAAATAATTTACGACAATAAGACGAGGTATTTGTCATAAATAATTTACGACAATCTAGATGACTTTCTTAGCAACAAAATCATTATATTTTTCTCATGTATCGATTTTGTTTTCTTCATCTTTGTCTGTAGCATATATACAAAACTAAGGGGTTGTATGATGCATGTCTTTCTCGTAAACTTGCTCAAACAACTGGGTTAACTTACTCTCCGCACCAGCCTCTCCTTTTTCTACGCCCGGTCCGCCGACTTGAACCTTGTGAAAGCCACCGCTGTTCATTTGACCCACAGTGTACTGGAATGGACTTCCTAGGAACAAGAAGGGAAAGAAATTATAGAATAGTTAATTGTCTCGTATAGAATAGTTAATTGCCTCGTGGTAATACGCGCCCTGCCGCAATATTCTATTCTCCTATTAAGATATTTCTTTATTTTGATACTTGTAATTGTAACAATCATACTTTTCAAGTAAAGAATTTTTAAGCTTAACTTTTTTACATTAAACATTGAAAAAATATCAGCTTAGGCTTTTAGGTCTTGGTAAGGGTGTTGCTTTATGAGTACTTGAAATCTGTTTCAGCTTCTACGCCAGAGAGCAGATTTATGACTTCGGAATTCTAGGGGATCCTGTTGCAATCTGCTTGCCCTCGATTTTCAAATAGGACTTTACAATTCTAATACAAAACTTGAGGTATTCGACTTTAGGATTTTCAGTTCTTAGAAAGGAACATATTAATAAGTGGAGAAAAGAAAAGAGTAGGTATGGCGTAGAGTGAAAATTTTGGTATGCTGCATTAGCCGCTAAACACTTAATTATGGTATGAGAATAGTTAAAAGTCAATGAGATATTAAATATACTGTCGGGGTATGAACTTCTGGGTTCAGTCGAGAAAGCAAAGCAGTAGAGGATTACATTTGAATAATTGCAAAAACAATTGTTTTGCACATTAACCAAGACTTTAGGAATTCCGTTTCCGACCTGTCCAGACTTTGTAGGTATGGAATCGCCGACTGTCAGGCTTGTAGGTATGGATTCACAAACTCTGTCGGGCTCGTAAGTATGGTTTCGCAGACTCTGTCAGGCTTGTAGGTATTGATTCGCAGACTCTGTCAGGCTTGTAGGTATGGATTTGCAAACTCTGTCAATGCTTGTAGGTATGGATTTGCAGACTCTGTCAGGCTTGTAGGTAAGGATTCGCAGACTGTCAGGCTTTTAGGTTTGGATTTGCAAACTCTGTCAGGCTTGTAGGTATGGATTTGCAGACTCTGCTAGGCTTGTAGGTATGAATTCGCAGACTGTCAGGCTTGTAAGTTTGGATTCGCAGACTTTGTCAGGCTTGTAGGCATGGATTCGCAGACTGTCAGGCTTGTAAGTATGGATTCGCAGACTCTGTCAGGCTTGTAGGTATGGATTCGCAGACTCTGTCAGGCTGAGATGAACTTACATGAATATATAGAGTCGGATTAGCTCCGTTTGGACAGCGTCGTAATGTAGGTTATATACCAGCTTCAATATACAGCATCGTAATATAGGTTCTATACCAGCTTCAATACAGAGGTTCGTAATATAGGTTATATACCAGCCTCAATATACAGCGTCGTAATATAGGTTCTATAGCAGCCTCAATATACAGCGTCGTAATATAGGTTCTATAGCAGCCTCAATATACAGCGTCGTAATATAGGTTCTATACCAGCCTCAATGTAGAAAATTTCCTTTAGTACAATTTGCTTCTTTTTTTTAAATTGTCAGAAACTGTCAATGATTCATGCGAAAGATGAGCCTGATGACAAAATGACTCCATTTTCGTTGAAATCTATTGCGATGAGCAAATGTAATAGGCGAATACGATATTTGCATCAGATCAAGTAGCCTTTTTTCAGATTCCAGCAACGCAAGCCATGTACAATGATTTATTTATAGGTATATTAGAATTTTGAGACAATGGTCGGGTTTACCTTGCTTGACATGACGATAATAATAACAAGAAAATGAAAAAGAATTAGTAGTAATAGAGTAACAGTAACAGTTTATAATCGTTCAGATTTTCATAGAATCGCTTAGGCTGGGAACGTGAATATCATAAATGAATTTGATTTCAATGTCCCGTACTATCTTCTGGAGACGAAAACGACGCACTGCGAACTTGCGAGTAAACAAAGACAACTTAAAATGGTGTCAGACAAGCGCAGTGCGAAGTTATAAATTGTTTTATTATTGACCATCTGTGTTTCAAGAATACAACAAAACCACATATCTACTGAACTTTCAAGTTGACAGTTGACAGTTCTATATATCCAGCCAAGGCGAAAGTTCAGGAAATGTTCGAAAAGACCATAAAAATCTACTAATCCACAACTACAATTAAACCATGCACAATAAGCATCTTCCCCACTGCTTACCTGATATATGAAGGCCTTTGTGTTTAATGCTAAGCGTATTGATGCCCTTTAACTTCGGGGTAAACACAATACGGTAGTGGAAGTCTTCCTCATCGATCACTTCACAGACTTCTGTAGCTCCATCAGGGTCCGTTACAGAAGCTTCCATATCGAACGGATTAGTGCCTTTGAAAGAAAAGCTTTAATTAACCTTCTTGTGTTTTTAAAAATGGTGATTTTACAAATATTTGTCTCTCCGTCCTTATGCATACATGTCGACATAGATATATATGTCGCATGCATCTATGTCAACCCTAGTTCGGCAAAGCTGGGTAACATTTTTTAGTCAGAATAATTTATGTGGCTGATACAGTTATTTTCTTTAGTATGCATACGGGTCTGACTCTGGCAAAAGTAGTTTAACTGTATGCTAGTAATAATTTAAATGTACAACAGTAATAGTTTAACTGTACGCAAGAAATAGTTTAGATGTATACTAGCGATGGCTTAACTGTACACTAGTAACCGCTGAACTATACACTAGTAGTAGTTTAACTGTATAATAGTAATAGTTTAACTGAGCACTAGTAATAGTTTCACTGTATACTAGTATAACTTCAGCTGTATAATAGTAATAGCTTAATTGTATACAAGTACTAGCTTAACTGTATACTAGAAATAGCTTAGCTGCTTAATACTTTAACTATATTATTACGAGTTTAACTATATACTAGTGATAGCTTCACTGTACATTAGTAGTAACTTAACTGTATACTAGTCATAGTTTAACTATAAACTAGTAATAGTTTAACTGCATAATAGTAATAGTTTAACTGTATACTAGTAATGGCTTCACTGCATAATAGTAATTGCTTAACTGTATACTAGAAATAGTTTAACTGTAAACTAGTAATAGTTTAGCTCTACACTAGCAAGAGTTTAAATGTATACTAGTGATAGCTTCACTGCATACTAGTAATAACCTAACTGTATACAATTATTAATTTAACTGTTAGCTAGCAATAGTTTGACTGCATAATACTAATAGTTTAACTATATACTAGTAATACGTTAGCTGTAGTACACTAGTAATAGCTTAAATGTATACTAGCAATGCATTAAATATTTGCTAGTAAGAGATTAACTATATACTAGTAACAGTTTAACTGTATACTAGTAATAGTTTAACTGTATACTAGTAATAGTTTAACTGTAGACTAGTAATAGTTTAACTGTATACTAATAATAGCCTAGTTGTATATTAGTAATAGCTTAACTATACATAAGTAATATTTTAACTGTATAATAGTAACAGTTTAACTGTAAGTTATTAATAGTGTACCATATACTAATAATATACGTTAATCTTAAAATATAATGGTTAATCTTTACACATTTTTCAATAAAAAGAGGAAAACATTTTTGCTCCTTGAACACAAAATCATATTTGGAATATAAATAAATTAATGTCTCCAACCAAATAATGAAGTATATGATGTACATGTCTCCGACTGCATAACGTAGTATATAACGTACATATCTCCGACTACATAATGAAGTATGTAACGTATATGTCTCAGACTACATAACGAAGTATATGACATACATGTTTCAGACTGCATAACGTAGTTTATCACATAGTGGGTATAGTTTTTCTGTAGTATGTGCAATTTCATATTTTCGATAGTAGCACACGTTAAAATATAACTTTATCTGATTCCGATTTGTCTAAATAAGCCCATGAAATTATTGCGCATTATTCTCTCTATTGATTGACTGCGATTGTGTGAAAACTTTTTTAAACCCCGTCTTCTGGAATTTTTGTTTTCAATGAACATTTCTGAAGCCATTTTTCGAATCGACTCGCGAAAAGAAATTAGGAGAAAATGGTCTCGTCTGCTTCATTATGGCTAATTTACCCCCAAAGGGTTTGTTATGTCATGTATAACATATCATAAAAGAAAAATAGTTAAAACCACAAGATAAAAACAATAATAGCAACAAGTGAAACTATGGGTATTGCTTGTGTGTGGTGGGGGATGAGGGAGGCGGTATATTTGTAACATGGAATCCACCCTATCTACAAGCGTGGTTTAAATCTTAACTTAAACTCTGTTCACACAAGAATGTGGACAATGTCTCCAAACCGACAGATGTTTGTCCAACCATTGCATATTTACGCGGTAAATATGTGATGCAATTTTGAGTCAAAATGAAATTCGTTTGCACATTCTATAGTCCACAGTTCCAAATCAAACATTGCAAATATCCGGTCACAAATACATTACAGTAAATATGGGCATTTCTGCACCCAGTAAACCTTCTTTCACATGAATATCGCAATTTCAATGAAATGTTTAGTTGTGAAAGTGACACGTTAAGGCTATGTAAACATGGATCGTCAACCGCAAAGGTAGTGCATCAAACAATGCGACCTCAGACACATTGAACAATCCGTGGTGAAAAATCATCTGGTCTGTGTAAAATGTTCTGTTGATTCGGAAGGACGCTTGTTCTTTGTTTTATAGTTTGTAAGAAAAGTATAATGTACTCTCAAACGTCAATACTAGTTAAACTTTGGTTGGGACTATTTTTTACGCACAACAAATGAAAGGTGCAACGTCTGTCAGAATGAACGAAATTATTCGTTCTTCTTTCCAACAGAATAATTTCCACTGAATGAAAAACACGATATGATAAAAAGAATCTCAAACGGTTAATAATTTAATATTAAATTTATAAAACTCCAGGGCTCGCAAAAGCTGGACGCTTTTCATCAATTCAACATTAAATCATTAACCATCTGAGATCCTCTATATATAACGTATATGTTTCAGACTGCATAACGTAGTATATAACGTACATGACTTAGGACTACATAACTTCGTATTTGCGGAATAAAGACAAAACAATCAGACATGGCATAGCCTACCTGGGATCTTCAGGTGAAATTCGCAACGTGTACCGGGATTGACTGGTTCGGCCTGCTCCATGTCCACAGTCACTGTTTCACGAATACGCCCTGATGGTTCTCCGCCAACATTCACCAAAAATGGACTTCCTACCGTTTGGTACAAAAGTATGTAAATTAAAGTAATGCGTTATTATTAAAACATGTTTATGTGCACGAAATTTAAGACCCACACATGCGCACCCAACTTCAGAGAGAGCCAAAAGCTATGTTTGCTTATCATGGAAAATTGTTCAGTTCTGACATGAAAGATAAATGTGAAGCACACTTTGATTATTTGTCTGTGTTACTGATGATATTTTTGTCGTTTGCGTTACTACTGGATATATTTCATAGTGTGGTTTAGAAACGTCAATGTCCAACCAACGAGTTAAAGTGTAAAAAATGTGAATTATACTCGGTGCTGCTCAAATATGTATATTCCCCCTATAAACTCAAGTTTAACGGACTTGAATCATAATCACCGTTCGGAAACCTTACGAGCCTGTAGATTTAGAAAGAAATATATTCGAGTCAGCATCATGCCAGAATGGTATCAAATAGTATTCTAATATATGAAAATATACAACAAAAAGTTGGTACTTTTGGAAAGAACCTATCGAGGACGAAAGAGTAATGTCATGTAACAGAGAGAAAAATTTAGAACAAACTCATCGGCAAGTATCCAAATGTATAATCAAACATAAATTTAACCAAAAAAAAAACAAAAAAACAAAACAGTAATTGGGCCATCGTTCAAATCTCATGTCTGTACTTACATGATGGCTTTGGCTTACACAATTGACGACATTTTTAATTTAAGGTAAGTGATACTGTTAATTAGAAAATAGAACGTTTGTTAAAAGAAACATATTAGATTCACCGTCTGCATATTATAAGATTAGATTATAAGATTATATATGATCTCGATAAACACATTTGTTTAAATTGGTCAATTCTATTGTTATTGGTGAAGGTCAAAAACACATCCTCAATAACTGGTTTGGTCGAACCTTCAAATATTTTAATTACTCTGGTTTGGGGTATTTCAACAACATGATGATTGAACTGGTCTAATTTGCTATCGACGTGTTAAATTGGATGATGACAAAATGGTAGCTCGCCATCCACAAGCCTTTGAAAGGAAAATGACAGTGCCAACGTAATATAGACGGGCAACTTAATATATAATTTAACAATGGCATCTTAGAACAGGAGTGTTTGAAAGACAAAGATAAAGTGTGACCTACTATAGACATTTACTAAAGGGTAATGATATAGTGATAACTAATCATAAACTTCACTGAAAGGAAATGATTCTGTCAGTTTGCTATAGACCTGTAATGCAGGAGTATGCGAGAAGGCAGTGACTTACCGTTGACGTGTTCATCAGCAAATCGAACGTTGAGGATATAAATTCCGGGCTCGTGTGGGCTGTACATTATTTGGTATTGCCTGGGGCTGGGTTCTGTATAATCCAACTCGGCTCGATGTGGGCCCTCCAAAACAACTCCAACCACTCCATAACCTGGGTTGGAAACAATCCAGATTCATCAAAATACTTAAGACTGCTATGATGTAAAGACGACGGCTCTTGATAATAGCAATTCAAATAGACACTTCTATTTCATATTTAGTCGAACATTATCTTCATAAGATTTTTACAAGCTGACTTACCAAAAGCAAGTTAGGTATTCTAAAATTTATTTGTTTACTAGTGTCATCCGATAAATTTGGATCTATATAGGCAACGGTACATAAAGTCATCAAATTAAAGATCCGACAAGTGTGTGACTATACCTGCTCCATTTGCATCGATCGTGAAATAATTGGCTTCATTTGCAATGGCTTCACTAATCTTTCCAGAAATGTTGACCTTGGCCGCATGTGCAATTTCATGTTCACCAACTTTAATGGAAAACGGACTTCCCTTTATCGGCTTTTCGTCTCTGTAGATTTGAACTTGATACTCTCCTTTCTCCCTTGGAGCAAACGCAGCAATGCCTGAAAAAATAAATTAAAACAATAATAAATAAATGAATCAATAAGGCCATTTAGTGCACAAAAATCCCATCTCAATTTCGTCCATATTACAATCTCAAGGGCTTTAAAATTTACATTCACTGCATACAGCCGATATGTGTACAGTAATGGCCTGAGGAAAAATCGTACTTTTGTACATAATGCGTAAATCTCTTTGCATTTACCGTAAACGGTTTTGGTCATCCCTACATATCCTAATCAGAAAGTGACGAGCGTAAGGTGCGTGCTCGTCTATCTGTGTGTGTGTGTGTGTTGGGGGGATAGTGGTTGTTTATACTGATATGAACTTTACCCAATATCCAAAATCACACACACATACACACACTTATATATATAAATATAAATATATATATATATATATATATATATATATATATATATATATATATATATATATATATATATAAAGAGTACAAAGTACAAGTCATATTGCGAATAGCAGTCCTTTCAAGTGCACTGGATCCAACAAGGATCACGTGTGTCAGGGATTGATTAAGATAAATGCACTCCATGCACTCCAACTGGAGTTCCGAAACCAGGAAAGAAAAGGAATCTTACTGGATTCGCCGCCTTAGAATATTGAAAACAAGCGGTTCAAAACAAGAAGACTTGCAGCCGACACATTTTCTTTTAAATAATTCCCAAATTTGCTTAATAGCCTATAATTACTATTATAACAATGAAATATCCGGGATATAATTTGTGCTTATATAAATTTACATAAAACAACAGATGTAGTTACGGCTTGTCGATTTCTAGGTTAATAAAAATAGTTTCCAGCATCCGCAACAAGTTGAAATGAACTAGCTGAAAACATAATACATTGAAAGGTTTAATTCCTGTAGAAATAGCCTTGTAATATTTTGCAAATACAACGGTTTTTGTGTTTTATTTGTTCGTCTTGTCTATGTTTTGTATTTGTCTTTGAAAAAGACTCATTAGGAGTTGAAAGCGCTTAGGCTGGTTAGATACTAGTTCTGCATTGTTCGTTGTCAGTTTATTGTGTGTATATATATATATATATATATATATATATATATATATATATATATATATATATATATATATATATATATATATACTCTACATGAAATCATGAATTCTGGACACCACTGAAAATAACGATGGAGAGATAAGGGTGTCTCTTCGATGAAAAAATGGACAATCATACGAAACTATTAAGTGCTGCAAAGTTTCGTTCTGCTCATAGTAAATCAACTCGGCACCATATTCTTCGCAGGCTTGCTCTTTTCTAAAGGGTGGTTGGGACGGTCAGTAACCCTATTCGCATGTGTTGAAGAAAACACAGAGTGCTTAAATAGGCCAATTTCAACAGGTATTTGATATTGTTTTCCCCATACATTATAGGTGAATGGTTTTTGTTCATATAGTGGAACTACTTCTGCCGCATCTTCCTAACCCGAGCAGACGACATCTATTGTAATTGAAGAAGAGTGGCTATCTACAATAAGGCATCCTGATTGTTGCTACTCGGTTTCATATTCTTTGATACATAGTCAAGGCTCGTTAACAATATTTGATATAAATTTCATTCGTAAAATATGTGAAATAAACAGAAACAATTGCTGATCAGTTTAGTAGCCTATTTAGAAGTAAGACATGGAAATATGTCCACCTGGATCATGCAGAGAAACTGCTAACTTCTAATGAAAGAAGCACGATAGGTCAGTTTGAAGAGCGTACGACTCATAATCCAAGGACTGTGTGTAACGGTGTCTACTGCCAGAGAAATCATTTTGCGATATAAATGACAGATATGTGCTGAAACCAGTCGGACCATTTTTTTAAACTTTTGTGCAGCCTTCTAACTGTCAAACGGCTGTGGGCTAAATTGCCGTCTTAGCTAAGATGTTAACTTTTACAACACTAGCTAACCTTGCACTTTTAATTTGCAACGGGCAAATTCAAAAGATAACAAGTATGATATTTGTGATATCAACTGTCCACGTGATCTGTGAGCCTGTATTTTTTTAACATGTTCTAATAGCCGTGTTTCTTACTATGTTTAGACAAAATGAAAAGGACTGTGTATGGTCAGGTAAGAAACGAGCGTTTGTAGCTTAAATACAATTAATGACAATTTATATTGATGGATGATGTCAATGCGTGTTTGTGGTGAGATCACTTGTTGTCCCTCCATAATTTGCTCATGGTATCGAAGCATCTGCAGCAGGCAACCGACATTTTATTAATTTCCCAATCATCTTTGCGTTTAATGCTAATGTAAATCAGACAGTGTTATTAGTATGTATATATCAACATAAGTTCTTACTTTACAGTGATTGATCGTCAGTCATAACTAAACTACACGTTCGACTGAACACTACATGATTATAAAACTAGTTGAGGGTTCAATACCAGCCCAGGCCAGAGAGGGTCGTCTGCTTCTGGTATATTTGGGAATGGCACTTAGCTTCCATTTCCTTTGCATGAAATAGCCAGTAATATGCTAAAGGCGTCGATAGAAACTTATACTAAATAACCAAAATTTGACATTGAGCTATTGGAGAAATTCAGTGTTCTGAATAATAATAATAATAATAATAATCGTCGTCTTCGTCCTCCTCCTCCTTGTAAATCTTATTTCCAAACAAGCACAATTTTGCAATGTACTATATTTTACCCAGATGTCCGTCGGGCATCTTTTTGAGGATACACGGCTCTATAGTCCCCGACGGATTCTTGAGGGAACCCGCAAGGTCAAATATTTCGGGTTCAAGGACACTCAGTGAATAGTCGCTGCAGTTGGATATTGACAACTGGGTTCGCTTTCTCCCCTCACCTAAAAAGTAAAATTATATATCTTTAATGCATGAAATATCTCAGGTTTCTAAGCAATATTATTTTCTATACAGAGATAACTTTGTCCCATAACAGTGTTTTGGTCGAATAGCATACTGTTAGTTATTTCAGGCGAGGAGACCAGAGCAAGATCTTTTATTTTCAGTAGTTTAATATGTTTTTAACAAATAAAAGTATTTTTTTTGTACATACACGTCAGCCTTCAACATACAGAACTGAAATATTTGTTTGACAAAATTGTCAATTGTGATAAGAAAACAGTGTTGCCCATTGAGCATTTTTACTGGTTGTCAAGGTAGGAAGAAAATTGAACACTGGTTTTATACAATTTTACAATTATCAACACAAGGACAACACATGCAAGCACAAAGAGCACAAACTGGAGATGGATAGTTGCTTTCACAAATATGAAGTAGACAAATTTACAGTTCGTCACTGTGCATGCCTGACGTCATCTGAAATTGACAATAAACAAGACGCAGGTCGCACGATCCTCATTTTGAATGACGGAGTTTATCGTCCAGGACATGCATAGTGCGGAAATGTAAAGGTGCGTCACGATTTCAATTATAATTCTAAAAGATATTGCTAAGTTACCAATGACTTAGCATAAAAGCAGACTGCTTCTGCAAAAATACATTTCTAGGTTAAGTCGTTCAGCTTGTGTCATACTTAATTTGTCAAGAAACAAACAAATTAAATACGCTATACTTCTTATATGAAAAGGTTAAAATGAAAATAGAATATGATATGAAAAAACATGCATGTAATCAAATGAAACAAAATTCGAAATTCAAAATCCAGTTCAGCAGGATGTTTATTATTGGGTTCGTTTTGAAGCATATAATTCATCTAATACTACTGATGCCATGCAGGTTACTGAAATTTTCTCATAACACAGCTGAATAAAAAGCAATGGAGATAGCAGAAAATGTTACTTTGATGCATCGTACAATATATTTTATTCCCCCCCCCCAAAAAAAACTAACGTTTGCCAGGTTTGAAGAGAATTTGCATAACTGGTCTTCGATATAGTTTTCCAACTGACATCAGGCTCATGTCACGCTTTGATCTAACAAGACTTTAGTTTGTAAGGGGTAGGGAGGTTTATCCTCTGTATGAACGGGGAATATCGTGTGGTAAATATTGCTTTTTTCCAGTCAAATTCAAAATTTGAACTAGTTGACCCAAAACTTAGATAAAGTCTTCAACGACCTTACGTGGACACTACGGCAGTCCACAATCAAGTCTGTGTAAGTAGGTACCATAAATGTCATTTTATCGAATGGAAACAACTCTCAGATCAGCTCACCTAAATGACAATATAAGGTTATTTTGTGCCCATTGATGAACTGTAACACCAACTCTCCAGATATAATGTTTCATTCAAGCTTTCGACTGCAATCAAATGTGGCTGACGAGTTGTGGGATTAACTTTAATTTCTAACCCTGTTGTTTCAGTGGAGTTTCTAACACTGAGCTCGAACATAAAAGGATTTTCACTTAAAAAATGGAATTACATAACTCGTGTTAAGATGGGGTTATACAAAACTTCATTTGTGCCAAGACAAATGCTGACGTTTACAAATACAGACAAAGAGACAAACAGAAGAGCATAATATATTTTGCTACGCAAAGTAAAGAGAACGTGTCGATAGATGCCCTTTCTCTCAGTCATGATGACTCATCACTACAACATAGGCGATATATATTTCGGTACTTGCTCGCCTATGAAAATGTCATTGTTTTGCATGTTATATTCACAGCTCCTACAAAACTAAAACTGAAACTTAAAAAATAGCAGCTCATACAGTCAGCTAACTCACTCACCAGGCCTACGAATGCCACCATTGGAATCGTCGTATAAACCGGCTGGTAAAACACACAAAAGGGACATTAGTCTGAGTGGGATAAAAAAAACAATATCAATAAATTCAAACAAGAAAGGACTAGGTAAATCGTCCCCAGTACCTAGTTGTACATTTATGTGACATTCACTAAACAACTGTTTAATGTCACGCACAATTTCTGATGTCGACTTATTTGATTTTTTAATTAACTCCTTAAACTCTATACAAACGGTATGGTAACAAGGAACTGATGCTCTACTGGCCGAAACGAATTTCCAGGTATTCAAGATAATACCATATATCTCTTTTAATTGTTGAGTTTTTTAAGCATCTTTTATAAATTAATTACTGTGGTGGCCATATTCGATGTCAGATTTAAACCATTTTTATTTAAGAACGAAATTTTCAAAATCACCATCATTGTGGCCATATTGGATGTACGGTTGACACAGTTTTCATTGGGGACCAGCTAGGTATCATAAGTCAATTGGTGAAAACCCCATGATGATATGCCATCGAGATGGAAGGAGTCGAAATGACAGTATTTTCAAGCTGGCCACCAAGTTGACCATACTGAGGGTCAGTAGGACGAACAGAGTAGAGATAATAAGATAATAATATTTACAACAAGAACACTATGGTGGCAGTATCGTGCATTAACGTGTGTATAAAGGTTCATGGCAATCCTCCAAGTAGTTTAGGAGGAGAAGTGATAATAAATTTGTGCGGACGGACGGACGGACGGAGGACGGATATCACACCATCTCATAAGCCCTCCTGATCTATGACCAGTAGAGTTTTTAAAAAGATCTATATATTCTGCATGAAATAATATTTGCAGTGGAACGGAGTCATATCTTATATTACTGAATTAAAAAGCCAGAGGAAATCAATCCCACCAAGATTATGAGAGTCCTGCGACCACAACACAACATTATTATCTTGAATTTATCAGACGGATTATTCATGCACTGGCAGCTTAATGTGTGTACTATCAATTCGGGTCGTGCGTAGCATCGGTTGCGTTTGTCAAACGTTGCATGTACAACTCGGTCGCTCCTCGCCGCCAAATTGCTTTCTATCTCGCGGTTAAGACACACACCAGAACTAGTCAAACCTACGACTTACACAACTTTGTTCTAATGGCGTATAACTGACGAACTTGGCTGTATTATACTCACCGTTGCAGCTTAGTTACTACTACCATGGAACACACTGTATGTGTCATGATTTGATTTATATGAATAGGAACTAGGTACATATCGTATTTTTGCATATAACTCAAAATTTTTGGAATTTATTGTAAGTAGTTTTCTAAATAGACTATATAGCGCACATGCGCACTTTACAAGCTCTGAAAAGAGTTGCGTTTTTATTTTTTTACACCCTACCCGAAAACCGAAGACGCCACAAACAATCCGAATCGATAGTAGTGCTCTGCGCAATGTGCGATATACAAGTTACGTAGCTTCTAGTATGCTATTTAGATTGGCTTTAAGTGTGAATATGTACATATAAAGCAAGATTGATTATTTGATGATTGCAGAAATGAGCCAACGGAGTAAAGATGTTGCGCTTGTAAAAAAAAAAAAAATGAAATTTTGTGATACAAGACGCTTCAACATTATTTTTAGAATAACTTATACAATGGGTGGATCAATATGCACACCTATACTCCTTTTATAATAAAGACAAACAATGAATATCTAAACCTAAATTATCCGACTTGTTAATGTCCATCCGGACCAACAATATGTCACATGCAAAAACAGACTCGATTATCCGACTTATCAATTATCGGGAATGTTCATATGACCCCCGACAAGCTTTTCTAATCGAGGTTCTGCATTTTGTATATAAAACTTTTTGAAATCATTTTATTAAAACCCTGTTGGATTACTATTAGCCAGGGATTTGTTTCCTATTTGTGTCAATTATGTCATGAAATTAACATCAGCTAATAGACTTTTTCTTTATATTTTTCACATCATTTCGCAATCGACCCCACCCCCCACCCCCCACCCCAAAAGAAAAGGTTGCAAAATCGTCCTAAGGTGTTGTATATTGTGATAAATCTCATATTGCTTGGTGGCGAGTTGTGGAATTTATCTGCCTTCGCCTTTGCTTGGAGATATGCTGTGGAATTAATGTACTATTGCCGTTGATAGATGACAATAACTAGACTTAATTCATGCCTTATGGTCGAACTTGGAGGTAAAACTAAGTTTTGCTTCAAGGAATGCCATGTTGACCATTTTAAAACCGATCTGAGGTGTTCTCGAATTAAACTATATTATAATACAGTCCATTGAGAGTTTAGTTAATTCCCATTAGAATGAAAAGTTTAATTGACGCAGCGCAAATTAAATCTGGTTTCGTTCCATATAATAACAGCAATACATGTAAGCTAAAACGAAGAACTTTTTAAAAAATCTTTTAGTACAGAATGGTGACTTTCATCGTCTTTTATATCACACGGTACAATTCCAGTTTTGACAAAGATGAGTATCCATTTTGTCAACGTTTCTGTAATGCCAAGATTAAAAAATATTTTCCAGTTTCCGCAAGCTTTATCGTAAACTGTATTATGATGTCCCTCAGTCCCTCTGTGCTTTACCCACACTCTTCCTAAAACCGTGGACAGAATTTCACAAAAATGGTACTTTTTGTCACTATGCCTACTATTGGCAGGAGGGGTGTTACTCATAGTCCTTTCTCCTTCAGACCTTGGAAGCTAGTCGAAGATCAAATTCATAAAACTTAATTGCCCTGCCCATGAGACCTTGGGAGTGGGTCGAAGAACAAATTCACAAAGCTTTAATTGCTGTGACATTTAACAAAATTTTCACCTAAACCTTGTGTATGCAGAAACAGGAGAAAGACTCATTTTGGGTTCTCACCGCTTGGTTGAAGTCGGGGTGGGAGGATGGGTCGGGAAAGGTTCAGTTGGAGGTGAGAAAGGTGAGGTGAAATGAGGAGGGTGAAGGTAGTATAATTGTAGTCCAGTTAAGTATTATATAAGAAACAAATTCTAGCGGACCTTGAATCTAATAGTTCTACAGCCTTTCACCCACGCAAAAACAAAGGAAATAAATGACGCAGTTCATGCACCTATGGACGATACTAGACATTAAAAATGGTCATCCAACCGTTCACCCATAGCATTTTCAGTTCCGTTTTGCTGAATACTTAGCATGGAATGCGTTTTGGCAACTATAGTCGCCTTTAGATGAAGTAATACTTCTGAATTCATTTTATTGATTCAAGCAAATTTTTCCACTTTCTGTGGCAATAGGGACTTAACCATTGCGACAACATGGCACATAAAACGGGAAAAAATCGCTATAAAGAGGTACCTGAATAAAATAAAAACGATCATATAAAGAGACAACGTAGTTCTGAATAATTTTCACAAAACAACCATAATTTTCAATAAATAAAAAAACAACGAATCCATTGTATGCATTTCCATCCTATATGCTAAACTGTGCATTGGGAAGACATATATTTACCAGAAATTTTGGCAACAAACGGAGAGCCTTTGATGGGCTTGCCCTTGTATTTAATACTGATGTTGTAGGCACCAGAAGTCATGGGCAAGTAGGAAAGTGTTGTCCGATCGCCTTTATCTTCACGTTTCAACTCAGTTTTGGTGGGACCGTCAATGGTAACTACTAGGTCCTCTGAAAGACGAAGGATAATCAGTTAAACATGCATTATACGGAATGCCTCTGATTCATTGATTTGACTCGACAGACAACAGTGAATGAGAAACTGTCCTCAAAGCAAAACAGCAGATATGACAGACGTACGGACAAGGGTATGTTATGTGGTCTTTCCTCCTTCGTGACGAAACATTGAAACGGATTAGCAATAAATGGAAGCAAGAATGTGTATTTCCTTGCTTAAAATAATGCGAAATTTATATTAAATTTGAAGCAAAGATAATAGATCATGTTTTTTCTTCTGTAATTTGTATGTAAGAAAACAGCACTCTGAAGAAAACTCTTTGATAATTATTTATATAATTTCAACAGTTTCAAACTTTGTCCGATGTGTGTGTGTGTGTGTGTGTGTGTGATTTAGATTTTTAACGTAGCTTTATCAATTTTTCAGTCATATCGCTACGATGTCTGCAGTGTGGCAGTTTATAGTGATGTCTAGCACTGGGGCATCATGCCACAGACATGTAGCACGATGTCCCATGCAGTCACATTATCCTAACACCAGGCCGACCAGTCCTAACACTAACCTCTTAATGCTGAGCGCCTAGCGAGGCAGCTGTTAGTACCATTTTTTTAAAAAGTCTTTGATATGAATCGGCCGGGGTTCGAACCTACAACCTCCCGCTTCCGAGTTGTCCGATGGAGAATTGTATCAAAGTCAAAGGTCTTGCATGAAGGATAGTTTGAAAACGCGATTTATATGTTCAAACAAAACCATTCAATCGCATGTTATAGCTTCAATCACATTTTCTTCTCTTAATTCTTATCTCGTCTTCTTCCAATGCTTCGTCTGTATTAAGAGTCATTTACAGTTTGAGAATTGGTGACTTACTTTTCAATCGTATAAATGTCTTTTGTCTCCGACCACATGTATTTAATCTTAGATTGATTACCCTGTCCTGCCAGTTACTTGTAGAAATGGACTTGCGAGGTGAGTTGTGTCATCTTTGTCTAATGAGTACGAGTACTCGCCAAGAAATCTGCAGATAATGTTTATGCTTTCTTCGAGAAGTTGCTTTCCGCCGCCTCGGAATTTTATTGTTAATCATTATTCGATTATGCAAGTACGTGATGTGATAATCTAGGATTCCTTATCTTCTTCTTTTGGATTTACATCTTGATTTTACAACAAGGTATGGGAGCAAATGCATCATTCTCTTGTAAATTTCGTCGAACAACTGCGGATTTTAGGGGCACCTTTTACATCATTCAATTGAGGGTGAACACAGCTGTCACATAGTACATACGTGTAGGCATATTCAGTACTTGTTTTGTATGAAAATGAACCTGATATTTTCAGTGTATCCATTACGTCTGGACACGCCTATTTTATTACCGTTTAATGAAAATCGATGATCTGTTTCAAATTTGATTAACTACAAAATATTTTGTTTGCTTTTGCAATACTTTTACACAATGCTATTTTTTTCATTCAGAAGGAAATAAACACAAAGAGAGATACAAAAAGAAGAAAATTTTCAAAAGTCGTGATACCAATGTTCCTCGCATCAGATTAACTTTCAATACTACGCGCGCAACATGATTTGGTTGGTTTGGTGTTTTACGGCACAGCAACACAAGTAGGTTATACAGTGCCGAGGCAGTTGGAGTCAAGTGCCTTTCCTAAGGACACACCATGGTAGCTGACCCAGGCTGGTCCGATGGTAGGATTCGAATCCGCAGCCTTTCGGTCGAGAGGCTAGCACGCTAACCATTGAGCCACCACGACCCCCCACCCCGGGGTCTGAAAGGTTCTAATCCAAATATAGTCTATATAACCAGTATAAATGTAAATATATGATCTAGAATATAATGAATATTTTAATCTTTTATTTAATGTATGGCTGCAACACTGATATTCAATCCATACTTTACTATTCATAGTATTTACACACTTGGAATGTACCATCTGAGTTTTTTTTTACTGACGTGGATATTTTAAGGTGCACTAAGTCTAACTTGCATAAATCCCAGTTCATTCTGAACTACTGTTAAACTGCATAACAAAAATCTTTGAGAATGCGTAAAAAGAGGAAATTAAATCGTTTAATGTGGAGTTTGAAAAACGTGCCTTCCTCTCGGAATCAACTTAACCTATATATAACTTGGTCTTACCAAGGACCTGAATAAAGTTTGTGAATGTACCACGTTGTTTTTATTAAATGATCAGAAGATCTACAAGTATATTCCACAATTGTGAATAAAAGCACTACCATTATATGCCTATCAACCGGATGTGTGTGGATACGTTGTTTGTTGCTATTGTACATTTTACAGACTTAATTGTTTACAACTGCCAATAAATTTTGCTCCATTACACCAATGTTTACGCAAGATTTTGAGGTTGATGATCACCTTTATGTAAGCCCATTAAGTTGATTATGGCTTTGCGGCATGCTAATGAATGCTAATTACAGTTTGTGATTCCTCCTATGCCACTGAAATCTAAGAATATGGTAGAGAAAGTAGAATCACGTGGTTACGTACTGAGAGTGCCAGATTTGGTTACCACGTTGAAGCTCTCCATCTGTCCGCACATGCCGCCCACCAGGCCTGGGCCGAACACAGACACGTACCCATCATCAACTGAATCGACAAGGCACTGAAAGGGACTTCCTGCAAAACAAGATGGTGTATTTAGATTTAAACTTAGCAAATTACAAGACTACAAGTACAAACTTTCCACAGAAAGGATTCCTTACCCCATATTACCTTACCCAGTGTGCATTCCATCCGTACATAACACTGTTTTGGTTTGTGTAAATTGTTCAGTGCAAGGCACGAACTGACAAGAAAACATTTTGTTTCTTGATGGAAACTTTACCAAAAATACCCTTTATATGATAACAAGCTACATCGCAGCAACAATGAGAGCATGTGGACAAATTATAACAATAGGGAGATAGTAAAAGAAGTAAAAGGAGGTGAAGGTATGATTATATCCCGTCGGGATAATACCTTAAAAGGACAGAGCCGAGCCTCCTAAAGGTTTCTTCCCCCTTTGAGAGTCCCTTTTTTTCTTCGTCCTTTTTTTTTCCTTCTTCTCAATTAACATCTCTTTCTCTCTCTGCGCCACTTAGTAGCACAACAACAGAACGTCACTATACATATTAACTACATGGGAAAGTACAAGACGAGGAACTCCTGTGGCTAGACCACATGGCGCTTCGCGAAGTGGAAAGGCTCAGGAAAGAGTCTTGGAAATACCCCATGTAGTACATAAGCAGACCAAACACATATACAAAAAAGCTAACACTATTATCCAAATCTCTAACTATGTCTCTCTATCTAAAAATCCATACAGCTCCAACTCTATGGGGAACTAGTCCACGCTATAAGTGGCAAGTAACAAAAATCTTTTGACTTTCTGGACAATATTAAATAAATAAAGGGAGGTCTAGTTCGATCCAGGTAAAACACAGCTAAATAAAAAGAGTGTGGATCCTGATTCGAATACAACCTACCCAACTGCTTGCAATAAGTTATAACGATGAAACGACACACATGAACAGGCATTTAAAACAATAGGATGTGTTTTTCTTTAAAAATAGTGCACCGTTTCATCGGCAAAATTCAAAAACAGAAGCAAAATAACTAATTAAAAAAAAGAGAAAGAAAAAGGGGAAAAAAACTGGGCAAAATTTGGAATAGAAGGCTATCCCAACAAATATACCATATAGCATACAAACAACATAGCATCATACACAATAGCATACACGGGATGTAGGAGACCTCCAGCCAAGGTCAACTAGAAAATCAGGGATGAAATTTCAAAGACGGTGAATGAAACCGATTCGGAAAATCTAACCTGCAAAAAACACTAGGGCTAAAAAAAACAAATACCTCGACAAAATTACTCCAAAACAAATTTCGTTCGGAATCCTTTTCTAAAGAATACAAACAACATATCAGGGGGTTAACACACATACATAAAACAACTTTATTATTTTGGTTAAGTGGGGGATCTGTCTGGTGCCCCCCCCCCCTCAAAAAAAAAGAACTGACAAGAATACAGTTTACTAATTTCTGTATATATATATATATATATATATATATATATATATATATATATATATATATATATATATATATATATATATATATATATATATATTCTGTATGTAAGACTTATTTAATGGTTTTACCCTTGAATCTATAACGCAACTAAACTGTAAATTTGGACTCTTTATACTAAAACACTAGATGACTGGGTCCCGCCAAAGATGCATATTTTTAAAATAAACCACTAGCTGTAAATTTTAATCGTTCAGATCGTAAGCTAAAATAATGATTGAAAGTATTGGTCATTTAACATATACAATAGCGTCTTTTTTCAAATACAAAAGTGCAGTGAACTTTTTTTTATGACCGATATCACTAGCATGTAAAAATTCTTAAAGCAAAGAGAAAACATATAACATGAAATTCTATTCGCTGAACTATAGTTGAACTCAGTCTCTTTGATGCGCACGTACGATATGCATACAGTTCATACAATGTACCATACGTTGTTATGACCTGAAAGTTGACGACATTGCCCTAAAATAAGAAATAAAACAATTGAACAAGCACCGCATCTGAACCTTTTACGCTTGAATAACCTCATAAATTAACAGATTTAAATAGCGTTTATTAAAACTGCAAGTATTGCTGTTCTTATACATACATACATACATACATACATACATACATACATACATACATACATACATACATGCATGCATACATACCGTTCAACAGTTGCTGATATTCTATGTGAGAATGTCTAATCTACTAAACACCAAATTGTCACCGACTGCAGTTTCAAATGTTATCTTCAAGTTCATACATTTGTCGTAGTTGTTTTATTTTTATAAACTGCATCTTTGTAAACTATATTATGTGTGATATTATAATCATCAAAGTGTGTCTTTGTAAACTAGAATACATGAGATATTATAAGTATCAACGTGCTTCTTTGTAAACTACATTATCAACTTGCTTAAAAACCAATTGTTATTTAAACAAAATATAATTTATGCTAATCAACGATTGTCAGTTTTAAATAATATGTGTGTGTGTGTGTGTGTGTGTGTGTGTGTGTGTGTGAGTAAACTTCAGAAGGGTTTTGTGGAACGGTATGTTTCCCTGTTAACGGTGTTATCATGCACCTTCATAATAGACGACCTTCAGGAATTTGAATAAAATCTCGGTGTCAAAGACGACGCCGTCCCGGAAAAGTGATACGTGTCCCGGAAAGGTATTACTTACGGCTCCAGGAAAAGTGATACTTACGCGTCCTGGAAAGGTAATACTCACGTGCCCCGGAAAAGTGATACTGACGTATCCCGGAAAGGCAATACTTACGTGTCCGGAAAAGTGATACTTACGTACCCGGAAAGTTAATACTTACGTATATCCGTTGCTAAACACAGACTCGACAAATACCCGTCAACTTTAATAGTAAATCATATTGCTTGAAATATTAACCATAAGGTGCTGAGGAGTGAAATTTCTGTGCTGTAATTCATATCTGGTAGAGTAAGGGCAGTATAGTTTAGTAGATTAGGGATTCTACGCAGGCAGTAGGGATGAAAAAGTACAGTTTTGACCTGAACATGTATATACATGTAGTTCAATCTGACACTGTTATTTCTAGAAGACTGGTTTGTCGTTGGTCTCCATTCTAGTAAGTCTTCTGTAACTCAAGTATAAATCATAATCGGTATTAAAAAAAAGTTGCAATTTTCTTTTGGCATCTCTTTCTCAGTAGTGTTTTGAGAATCAAACTGTTGCATATATTAGAACCTCTGACACTTGAATCATTATTACTTCTGCAACAATTTGGAAACAACTGTAGTTTGCGATAACTACATTTGAACTATTTTAGACGAGGGAAATTCGTTTATGTCCTGTGGTGTTTAAAATAATCAAAAAATGTACTCACCCTCAACGGCAACCCCTTCATAGCACATCTGGACTTCATGCCGACCCCCTCTTGTTGGCAGGTACTCAACCGAGATAGATCCATCACGATTGTCCTTTATTTCGGGATGCAGACCCTCTACGGCGGGCATCTTGTGCTACAAAGAGAAATAACAACCAGAGTTACTTTTAGGGAAAGTGCACGTGAATTCCATATAATTTCGGACTTCGCGCACCTTTAAGAATATATTTTGAAAGTACACCGTCAAGAGATTAACACGCGCCTATTGGGATATATTCTGATAGTACACTGTCAAGAGTTTTACAAGCACCTTTAGGGGTATATTCTGACAGCACACCGTCAAGAGTTTTACACGTACCTTCAAGATATATTCTGACAGCACACCGTGAAGAGTTTTACACGCACCGTTACGATATATTCTGACGGTACACCGACAAGAGTTTCACATACACCATTATCGGTATATTCTGACAGTACACCGTCAAGAATTTTACACGTACATGAAGGGATATATTCTGACAGTATATTGACAAGAGTTCTACAAGCATCTTTAGGAATATATTCTAATACTACACATCTTGCCTGTTAAGAGTTTTACAGGCACCTTTCAGAAATGGTGTGGTAACTGAAATCGCCATTTTAAAATAACTGTATTTGAAGCAGATAGATGTCTGAATCCTATATTTGCCCCGAAACAGGCTGTACCTATTATTGTATCCAACGATTTGGGTCTGTGCAGTTTTGCAATTGGGTCCGACTTCTAGGCGAAAAGATACGATACCTACTGTAGCATAAGACAAGTTTGAATATTTTACAGGAAGAATGATTCTTTCTGAGTGGATTGAAGAGCATGCCAAGGTGGAAAGCATGGCCGCGAATAAAACTGCCAGAAATACATAAGATATACAAGGATCCCGATGCAATCAACTGTTATGTATATTTGATTTAATTTATATTTGATTTAATTTATTTGTTTGTTTGTTAGTTTTTAAAAAAATTTTTTATTCCATTACATGCTATTGTAATGTAATCATATTTACTAGAATTTGACATTTTCCAGAAATTAGTTTGACCTGACTGCTTTTTCGTAAACAGATATATTAGAACTTTTTATCTTAATGTTGACCTAGTTCCTGACCTTGATTCAGAATCAGTAAACAACTTCTTCTTTTTTAATTTTTGTTTTTCATTCTTAGTGTGAAATTTAGAGTGAAGTCGAGGCTGTCCTGGGAGTACGTCATTTTAAACATGTAGGTATTCTGGTTTTACCCGAGGGTTGACCCTTATCCGGGCGTCTGTTTTGTGCAGTAGCCAGATTTAATAGTGATGTTTTGAGAAATAATTCAAGTCGGACTTTCGAACACTTAGACGTCAAGGTGTTAATTATGTTCTGACCAGTTGGAGTTCAATATTAATTTTTCTCCAAATCATTTGGAACCTAAGAGATTAATTATTTTCCCTGGGAATATTTAATTGCTCATACAGAATTACTGGATAAAGACTTTTATTGAAATTTTATTCGGAAATCAAAACTGGATTATTATCTTCCGTGGTTCAACAAGGAACCGTAGACACATCAGTACTACACTGACTATAGCATACGTCATCGCCTTCCATATTGGATTTTCGTCGGGACTCGAACTTAGATTCATTAGAATATTTTATTACTAGGATTTCTAATTTTTTAAATCTTGGATTATTTTAGATTTGATTCATAAAACCGTAAGTTCTTTTCCTCATATTTACCCTGGTTTTCTAGTAAAAATAAATTATATGTTAAATTTTATAAAGCTTGTTGTCTTCACTTTTTTCTTGTTACTGTTTATGAGAGTCTAAATACGTAACACAACCTAAGGCGATAGTTATTTGAAACATGAGACGCAAGCGGAAATTTTTACCATCCATGGAGTACTATTTATGGACCTTCAACACAGGCTAATCGTCGGAAGGTTTATTAAAGGGTAATCAATGTTTACTTCATATCCTGATGCAATATAATCTCTCACAAACCGTCGACCTGCAACATTCCAAGACTCCAAAAGGAAACTTGGTAGATCATTTTGCCCAAATATTTAGTATGCGTTTGATAATAAAATTAAAAGAAAGAATGGGTACATTTTAGAGCTGCGTGTAGAAGATCGGCCTTGGGATAAGTTACACACATCCTTCATCTTTATACCTCATCTTGTTATTTACAGTTGTATGGCTTATACGTATAAATTTCTCATACAGAAACATAGAAACATATTTGTACCAGATTATCTCGCGATAACAATTTTTAATGTCCCAAATGGGAACAGGTGGCGTCATTTTTTCTTTTCTCCGTTTCTACATTACACGATAACAACGGCTGAGTTTCTTGATTCTGTTGATTGTGACATTATTTAAACAAATGATGGATCTTTCCTGGTGGAAATTTTGCTAATGTAACTCATCTAACACCTTTCTCTGCAGCACCTAGTGTAATTTGAAATTTCAGGACTGGTTCTCTATTTTAGTAAAGTTTCGGAACTTGTTTCTACCAAACCTTTAAACAGGGAACAAAAAATAACACATGCACAAGCTGAAGGAGTAATGACAGGTGGATTTCAGCTATATCTGGGATAGGATTCTCAAAGAAGGTTCAAGCAATAAAATAGAGTGTGTGTGTGTGTGTGTGTGTGTGTGTGTGTGTGTGTGTTTCGGATTTTTAACTTAGCATCATTTCGCTACTATGTCTGCAGTGTGGCAGTTTATAGTGATGTCTAGCACTGGGGCATCATGCCGCAGACATGTAGCATGATGTCCCATCCAGTCACATTATCTTGACACCAGGCTGACCAGTCCTAACACTGACCTCTTAATGCTAAGAGCCTAGCGAGGCAGCTGTTTGTACCATATTTATAAGTCTTTGATATGACTCGGCCGGGGTTCGAACCCGCGACCTTCTGCATCCAAGGCTGACTATTTAACCAACTTGTTCGCCTGACCGGTTCAGCTAAAATAGACAAAGAAGCATATGTTACAGAGGTACGATATTTTGGGTAGAAGTGCGATTCCTAAATTTGATTAAATTCTCTTTTATGTTATGATTATTTTTTTTTTTGTACAAAAGTGCACTTCGGTGGTTTGGATGTTAGCAGTGACGGTCACGTTAGATGTATTCCATACCTAAACACCAACTTCCACCTGAAATGCTACCATTGATTCAGACTGGGGATACTGAAGACAACATGTAGTAATACAATTGCTTCAGTTCCACTTCCTGACTCGTTTAAGTTACTCCAGCAAATAAGCAAATTAAAGACGGAGGTCCTCCAAAAATTAAAATAGTCGGTCTTAAACCGTAGGTAAGGCCATTTAATATTCCTAAAACCGTAGCTCGTTGCTCGTATAACCACTTTTCATTCATACATCATATATTATATAACTTTTTATGGCACTATATAGCCTTGCAGTGATGATGCGCAGTGAAGTATCAACTAATCAACCAACCAGTCAATCAACCAATCAATCAAAAACCGTATATACACATATTCCTGTGAAAGAAATACTATATCATTTTCTCCGCATATTGTACATACGGTAATGAACTGAATGAAACCATACATTTCCACACTAAATATTCAATAATTTGGAGAGAGAGAGAGAGAGAGAGAGAGAGATTTATGTACTCTGGTACCCTGCTCTTTTTGATGTATCATTTCATGTACATCTAAATTGTATACATGCATCGCTACTGGTTTTATCTATTGTATCTAAATCCAATGACCGGTTATTGGTAATGGCATTTACGAATTGATACCGGTAGTGGCTTCCTAGCGGGAAGCTGAAGCATGCGGAGCTTACGACTGGGCCATATTTGGAAACACACACTATGCAGACTGGAGGTGTGGGGCCTTGGAAAGGGGAAAATGAATTACTCATTGTTCATGATACAGGCTAAAAGCATTTGGATTTTAACTGAAAGCCGCATTACGAAGTTTTCTTGTGCACTTCGTAATTTCCTAGGTAAACTGTCATTGCAGAACAAACATAAAATATCATCTAGGCGCACTAGAAGTAAACAATTAAATAGCATGTGCGTTCCTTTAATACGGTGGTAAAGACATCGGGATTTCTTAAATATGATGGCACATCTGGTTCAAACGTTTAGGCAATTTCGGTTGTGTGTGTGTGCGTGCGTGCGCGCAATATAAATGTGTACATGCGTTTTAATTACAGTTTGCTCTTCAGCCGTGTTGTATAATTCAACATTTATACGACGGTAAATTATCACCGATTGTAGTTACTTTAGTTTTGCACAGGTGTTGTAGTTTCGAAATATATGCAGCAAATTCTTGTAAGTAATCTACCATAAACTCCTTCGTTGAAATAAAAACAAAATACGTAAACCAGATAACCGGTATCACTGACCTGGCTTTCAATGACTTCTCTACGAATTCTGATTTTAATTATCGTAACTCTTACACACAATCTTGCACAATATGCCCATTAAAATACACGCAAAATGCCATTAAAATACGCGCAAAAGTGTCCATTAAAATACACACAAAAGTGTCCATTAAAATACACGCAAACGGCCCATTAAAATACATGCAATGTGCCCATTAAAATTCAAGCAAAGTCGTTTCAAATACATATGACTTTTTCGACATGAAAATGCATATCTCGGTTTTCATTAGTAACTCATGAGCTGACGTATTTACGTGATAGAGTACTGTCATAGAGACAGGAAATGAATCATGGCATTTATGTTTTTGTTTGTTTTCTTAGCTTTAACGGCACTTTTAACACATTATTGGCTGTATTATCCCAGGGATATCGGATCCAAGGTCATACAGAGGCAGCCGGCCTGGAATGGCCTGGGCGGGTGTCGAACCCGCGAACCTTGGATTACGAGTCCGACGCTCTTCCAGATGAACTAGAACGGTTCCCTGAATTTGGAACATAAATGTTATCGAATAGAAAAGTTATGGATTTTAATGTACGTATATTTTTAATGAAATATTTAAAATAATTCTTTTGGTTTTAGGAATCTATCGTGTCAAAAACACCTAAATAAAAGGAATGAGACAAAGTCACAATCAAAACACTATGAACCTTATCTGCCACGAGATACGAGGTGAATTTCGTCTGATCACCAGAGCCATTCCCGAATAGGAAAACCACTAGTCCTTTCGTCCTGACCGGGAAAAAAATGGCTGGGCCGGGTAAATGTTGACGACGTCTTCGTCCCTGGATGGAGTAGTTGCAGATTCGTTCCTTGATATTAAATCTGAATACTTGTTCTAACCTTAACAAAACTCCGAAGTTCAAAATCATTTAACATTTGCCGTGCATCAGTTATAAAGAACTTTCGCGTAATTTGCCTTCTTGCTGTGATTCTAAAACAGCCTGCAAAGGTAAAGGAACTAATTTTTTACTCTGGCACGAATGGGTCAATATTTTGAACACTATGTTGCAGTTTCAGACTTAACCCTTTATTCATTAATAGTGTTTGCATTTACAGTGACAATTTTCAGTAATTCAGGCGTCCAAACTAATTAAAATCAGATCAAACGTTCTAATCTGGTTAGGCAATGCTACAGTGGTCTCACGTCACCGGCATTTTCAAGACTGAAGCTTTATTGATACAGTTATGCTACAAGGAAGACGCCACCAGATATTCGTGGTGGCATGTAATTACTGTTCAGAAAGACCAATGTTGCTAACCTGCATTCTAAATGAGTATTTTATGAGTCTCAAACGATTTTCACCGATACCAATATTTGCACAATTCATGTTATTGTAATCTATTTATACAGCAGAAAATGTCAAGACGACAGCTGGTTGGTTGAATTTTCGATGGGAAAATGACCTGATATGTTCCAGTTTTTTTGATCAACCAACACTTTTCCTTTTATGACACCAGTAAGTAATTCTCTAGAATGGGGTGGGGGCTTCATCAAAAACTTGATCAAATTAGTACAGAAGTTGGAGACCGTTGGTATTCTTCTCTCAAAAGTTCGACATTGTCTGCTTCAAAATTTCTCCCACTATGAAATCATGGGCATATAAGCTGTACTGTACTCTCCTAGACGTAGAGGTGCATTGTCCAAGGATTAGGAACAACAGTGGTTATCACACATGCAGCAAAGGATCGGTGTTTTTCTTTTTCTTCTTGTTGTTATAACTGTCTGATGCTGTTACCACACATGCAATAAAAGACAGATATTTTAAGGCTGTCTAACACTGCTACCACACATTTAATAAATGATCCATATTTTAAGGCTGTCTTGTTACATGTGTATTAGCTGTGTTAAAATATGGGTCCTATCTTACATGTGTAGTAGTGACCGCTCCGGTGGCCTAGTGGTTAGAGCGTCCGCCTCGGATGGGGGAGGTCGTGGGTTCGATCCCTGGTCGAGTCATACCAAAGACTTACAAAGATGGCACTAACAGCTGTTAGGACTGGTGGCCTGGTGTCAGGATAATGTAACTGGGTGGGATATCATGCTACATGTATGCGACATGATGCCCCAGTGCTAGACATCACTATAAACAGCCACACTGCAGACATCGTAGCGATATGACTGAAAAATTGTTAAAGCTATGTTAAAAATCCAAATCACACACACACACACACACACACACACATGAACAGTTTAATATGAGCCGTATAATAACATAAGTACAAACTAGCAAAAACGTCGTTTCGATCTTACCTTGCAGCACAAAAGAATCTACAAACTTTGAGTTTTACGTAAAATTAATTTCTTGAAGCGCAATTTGTAGATTCCAAGACGCTGAGAACCATATCAGCCATCTAATCAAGTAAAAGATTTTAATATCAGAAACTATGGAAATTGTTCAAAGGAAGATCAACATTCATGCCAGTTATGTTATTATTTTTTTATTAACTTATTTACTAAAAGAATAAGTTCATAAGATTTGTTTTATAATAGTGATAAAAAGAGTGACGTCTTGTTTTATTAACTTATAAATCAGTCATCGAACGGATTTTATGAAACTTATCCCGATTTTTAAGTGGAAGAATATATATTATTGTGCCAAACATGTGTTCATGTTACAAAACACATTATCATTTGTAGAGCTAGCAAGGTGTTCTTGACGTCAGAATAAACTGGTTTTATTGAGCATCTCACAGTATGTGAAACCATTTTCCAATCATCGACTGACAGGTACTTTATTGCAGCAACTCTATCTTTATGTTTACTTTGTACTGAGAAGTTCATTGATATTAGATGCATATGTTTATGTAGACTTAAAAAAGGAGAAAAATGAAAGCTCATAAAAAAAATGAGAAAATATTTTCCAAAACAAATAACTAAAGTGCCTGCATCAATCCCCCAAAATAATCACCAATAAGCGCAAAAAACTTTACTATCCAAAATATATATGTTCTTGACAAACATCATTATGTTCTTTCTATAACAATGTATGCTTATTGCATTCCTTGATTATTATTGGACTATATGCTCTTTTGAAAACCCAAGTTTGGAATGACATTGGAAGAAAAAAAACATATGACAAGAACTGCAAACAAAAAAAGCTGTTTTTCTTTCTAACGCAAGAGATTCTCGTGTTTCACTAGCTCACTAAAGAGACTCCCAGTTTCACATTAATTTCTGTCATGTTTCCATTCAAAGTTTCTAAAGATTACTGCAAGTAACCCACTGGTATTTCTCCTTTGAAATTACCATAAGCTTTACGACGTACATGATGTCAATACCTGTCCGCTAATGTTGAAATTAAAATCACAAAATGCGTAAATATATCTTCTGTTACTTACTTTGCATATACTTACTATTTTCAGGGAGAAATTATTCATGGCAGGTGTGTACGGAACTCAAATGAAGCAAGGCATAAAGGATGTAACAGGGAATTAAAAAAGAAAACAAAGTTAACAAGACATCAAAGTCACGATAAATACGAGTACATTCATTTGTAACATAACTAAAGACAATTTAAACGATAAAGAACCATGCTTGTTTTCATTAAATCTTTTGATGAGTTTAACAGAGGATGTATGGATGGAATGACATGTTGCATAGTAGAAGATAAAACGGTTCACTGACGGACCCAGGAATACTGTTTGATGGGGGTGGTGGCTAAATCAAACAGGCATGAGGTTTGTGCGTGTAGCCCCCTGAAGCTTTTGCATTTTAAGCGTACCCTCCCCCACCAATTCACCAACCCCACGTTGGATCCGCACTAGGAAATTCTACTTAAATCTTGGTTGACTTCGATTTGAGACCCCGTTAACTCCAACAAAACAACCATCTCATCTTCAGGGATACAGCCGGTATTTATTTTCAAACAAAGAAACGTCCTGCCTCGATTTTGCTGAAGAAACAGCTTTGATTCCAATGTCTACCTATATACCAATTGCTATGTTCCAGAATAAATGTCTTCGATAAGGAATATTCCTGCTCAAAAGACTTTCCAACCTTTCCATGTCGAAGATAACGTTCAGTATATACAGGATAACATAATGCTGCATGTAAAATCTTGGTTGTATGTAAAGCAGTCGTAAAAACCGATCAAAAATTAACATATATGTCAAGGTAGCCTATTCTAGAGTGTGAAATGTCAAACTCATCGGTCCAAAATAAATTGCTGTGTGTCATTCCCTCAAATAGAACCGACCAATCTTTCCTGAAGTATTCAAAATAGAAAAGGAAACCTTGCCTAAAAGAAGTCGCATGAATGCAAAAAATGTCCATTACTTTACCATACAAAAGTAAAGTTCCCTCAGACAATAAAAGCTACCAACAATTCTGAGACCACGAATGCCAGAAACACTAGCTACCTTAGTTTTCCAATTATCTATTTTGTCAGACAAGAATGAACATAATATTTTGGTCTTTAATATAGGGTGCAATGAAAGAAAACGGTCTTTGTATTCGAGCCAGAGCTTCTCAATGAATCTCGCCAAGACGGGTTCTTTCCCAATCCAACCAAAATTTAAAAGAAAAGTATGAAATATAGACCCTAGCTCCTCTAGACAATTACGTGATTCACTCAGACTCAGACAACTGGCAGGGAGTCAAAATGAAACTGAGTAGAAAATAGTTCTGCTGGGTGGAGATAGAATTGCATGAATTCGCGCGGCGTACAGTGAAAAATATATCGATTGCAGATTGTTGACGCCTATAATGATTGCAAATGATTCGTATAATATCTTGCTTTTCTAAGAAAAGCGATGGTTTTGCAGTCTAATTTGGGAACGTTTCAAATATAGGTATTAAAGTTAAACAGATTATGTTGTCTCTACTGACGGTTGATTTGTCGAAGAAACAAATTTATGAAAATTGTACAAACGTTCAGAAACGTAACTTTTTAATTAAAACATGGATACTTATAATAACATCTGCTTAAAACACGGATACATATAATAAAATTTGCTTAAAATACGGATACATATAATAAAATTTGCTTAAAACATGGATACTTATAATAACATCTGATGCTAAAATAATAAGCAGTCATACAGCCTTTACCTACTTTACCAGTTCCGGATGTCTCGAAACGTTGCGAACAAAAAACTACTTCTAGTTAATTAACCGTCACGGAATCAAACCCACTTGAAATATACCAGGAATAGGGTACACTTTTGAGCTTGTCGTGGTTTCTGTTTCAGTTTGTTGAATATTAATGGCTCGGATATAAATACCGTATCATATCTTACAGAGTGGCTTTTGCTAGGAACTTCTTTTTGTGCTGCACATGTTTTAAAGACACATGACCAGATCCGAAATTCTTTATCCGCTTGGAGTTTAGTACACTGTCTTGATTGTTCCTCGGTAGTCGCACGATCACGTTATATAACTGTTGGACTCTTGCCTAAATTTCTCAATAAAATATTATTTTATTTTTGCAAACCTATTTCAGTCTATCGGAGGATGCCTATGCTCTGAGCGCCATCTTTAACTTCTTAATTTGAACGTTCCACATTATTATTGTTGCGTTGTATGACATTTTGAGTACTTACTGGATTTCCTTACTATCCAGTCACAGAAATTTCCGATAGCACAGAGTCATTTATATAAATCACCCAACCAACATTTTCCACGGATATGGTCTCTTATCGTTGCTCTGGGGCTAGTAGTGTATACCTTGGGAGACTCTTGAACCTGCGCAGTGTGTATCAATAACAAATTCTGCAGTAGAAGTAAATACAGCTTGATTGGTCAGTTTATTGGGCTCCTGAAGTTCTAAGGTAAAGGATCGTGACGTCTTATAAGGCGCCGCAACGGACAAAAGCTGGTCCAGTGAGAAAAGTTGCAATTGATATTTTAATGTCGTATGTCGAGAAATCCAATATCACGTGTTGGATCAAATTGGATGTCCTTAGAGTTCCATTTTCGAGATCGAGATTTTAGATTTTATATTTTGAATTACACAGCGGTGGTTGAAATTTCAATATAGTATGTTGAGAATCCTTAATTCACAAGTTGTATGCAACTGTTTGTGATGAAAGTTCCATTTCATATGGCCAGTATTTAGATTTCATCTGTTGAATTTCACAGCAACGAGAAGCAGCCCTCTTGTTTAAAAATAACGCGGTCCGTTCACGAGAACGACCTCATGCGAAGAAATTAGTAGTAATTCTCGACCTGTGAATGGTAACTTTCAAACTGTAAATGCACGAAATGTAATGGCGCCTCATAACTGAATACACGAATGATGTATCTTAATATTCGATATTATTTTGAATTGTTAACGTGGACATTGTCTAATGTTACTTTTAACACCAACACATCATTTCACCAGATAAAATGCCCAATCACCGGTGTGACATTCAACAGATACAATCTGAAAACTCAACATACGAAATAGAACTTTCAGCACAATCAATGTGATTCATTTTAAATTGAAACTCTCGATATATGACATTAAAATTTCAACAACCGCCGTGTAATTCAGAAGATACAGTCTAAAAGCTCGACACTGGACATCGAATTTTCAACCAGCGCTGTGTAATTCAACAGATGAAATCAAAATACTCAACATATGAAATGGAACTTTCAACATAAACTCCTTGAACTAATATGTAAGTTAAGAATTCTCGACGTATGACATTGACATTTCAACCACCACCGTGTAATTCAAACGACACAATCTAAAACCTCGACATAGAAAATGGAACTTTAAAGACCAACAGTTTTGATACAATACGTGAAATTGTAATTCTGGACATATGACACTAAAATTTCAACGGCAACGTTCTGATTGGACAAGGTTTTGTCAGCTACGGCGCCTCATAATCGTCACCATAACTACAGGTGTAATGTGAAGATGATTAACACATCTATATTTCTTGGTGATATGTGATATTTTAACCGTCCTATCGGAAACCTCCAGATCGGACCAATCTGGGATTCCTGTAAAACTGCATAGCATCATGGACCACGAGTGCTGAGGTCAGACGTTAAAATGAAGTGAAACATTGGGGTTTTTTTTAAGCACAACACATTCATAGCTAAATTAAGTCTTATCAATTCTCTGGTTTCAATCTGTAGTCAAAGGAACGTTATGAAAATTAACTGCCTTTTGGAACCGATATTTTCTCTTGTTCGTTGGTTTGAATCTAGTACTAAAAAAAAACAACTATAAATTCGTAATAATGTACTCATGAAAATAATTTTAAAAAATTCATTATATTTGATAATATAATGATAATCCACATACATGCCTTTACATTGTGCAGACGATTAGGGTGTCGAACAATCTCTACCATAAATAAAATCCCACTAATATAACTATATTATCAACGGACAGTGAATAATAACCAAATAATATAAACCATGATTTGGGACTTAGTTACCTGATATTTGCAAGCAGGTTAGAGCATGCTGATTAAAACTTTCCAACGTATATAATAATACTGCACAAACATTAATGACCCCTCCCAAAAATAAATCAGCAAATGATAATGACAAATCACTTTCATCAATTAACGAGAATCCTCATTATTACCTGAAATATGCATGAAATTCGACGCCAATTCAACCAACTATTGTTCACGGAAGAAGACACCCATACAAAACATGACTTTACATTTAAAATTAAACAATTTCTTTCTATGCAATGAGACAATTTACCACTTTCCTTCTAGAAAGTAAGATCACACAGATCGAGTATATTTAAAAGGTCCGATGAATGTTTGTGTATTTGATTTTGTCATCACACCTGGCCTTTTAGTACGTCCGATGAATGTTTGTGTATTTGTTTTTGTTAGCACACCTGGCTTTTTAGTACGTCCGATGAATGTTTGTGTATTTGTTTTTGTTAGCACACCTGGCTTTTTAGTACGTCCCATGAATGTTTGTGTATTTGTTTTTGTTTGGCACACCTGGCTTTTTAGTACGTCCCATGAATGTTTGTGTATTTGTTTTTGTTTGACACACCTGGCTTTTTAGTACGTCCCATGAATGTTTGTGTATTTGTTTTTGTTTGACACACCTGGCTTTTTAGTACGTCCGATGAATGTTTGTGTATTTGTTTTTGTTTGGCACACCTGGCTTTTTAGTACGTCCGATGAATGTTTGTGTATTTGTTTTTGTTTGGCACACCTGACTTTTTAGCACGTCCGATGAATGTTTGTGTATTTGTTTTTGTTTGGCACACATGGCTTTTTAGTGCGTCGGTTATGTTCTGCTGCTTGGCTGATCACATGTCTGTGTTACTTGCTATTCTGACGTGTGATGGACAAATGAACACACTTTCCACATTTACTTGAAAACCAATGGTCTTTCCTGCACAGATTTATGAACCGCAATACCCATAAATCTAAAAAATTTAAAATGATAACATAAATGAGGTAATCACAGCTTGATAGTAAAGCAGTAAGTGTTTTTCTTTTAAAAAAATACTTAATACAATATTAAAGAAACCTCGCACTATTAAGGGAGCCAGTCAAATTGTGACTAAGACAATAACAAACATATTCTGCATCGAAATGGATACTCTGCTTTGTACATTAGGATTTATAACACTCAAGCTGCTTATAGTAACAAAGGTGTCAATTATCTTGGTAAATATGGTAAAATGACGGGCTTACGTGATTTCCATGAGTACGAGATACGCCATGAAATATCGAATCCCCGGGGTTGCGATAATAAGAAGGCTGCTTTGGATAAAATGTCAGTAGGTATAACATACTGAAAATTGAAGTGGTTGGTTCGTTCAATGTGGGGATGTGGTAGACTAGTTCCAATCTCTAGATTGCATTATATTGGTATAGTACATGAGCTTCAAGAGTATGTATGTATGTATGTATGTATGTATGTATGTATGTATGTATGTATGTATGTATGTATGTATGTATGTTGTTGTTGTTGGGTTTAACGCCATTTTTCAGCACATGGCAGCCAGTATTAATGGTGGAGGAAGAAATCCCGAAAAAGAACCACTGGTCCACGAGAAGCTACTGGCAAGCTTTCTCACATACCCACATTGGCCGAATCCGAGACTCGAACCCACGCAGACAGAGGTGAGATGGCAGTATACCGTAACGGAGAGCGTTTTAGACCACTCGGCCAATCGGGGCCCCGTATGTATGTATGTATGTATGTATGTATGTATGTATAAGAACAGCAATATATGCATGCTCAATATATGCATGTTCAAAGATGTCTTTGCAAGAAGAAAGGATATTTTAAAATAGATAAAATATTCAGGAGAAGCATCCTGAACTGTTGTTTATATTTCAATATTAAAAAATACTAACTTATAGACACGATGATTTTTCTCCCAGCCTAGCTAGACGTGTTGTACTAAAGTGAGAATACTGCCACTGAGTTTTCCCCACGTTGGGACGTTAGTTCTATAAATCCTTCTAAACTTCTCCATTTTTGTTAAGTTCTGGGGAAAAGTATCCAGACTGGATATTATTCAGATATACCGAAAAGCTATTGAAGACATCATATGCTGAACTCAAAGGGATAATTGCAAAGATTCGAAGATAAATTCCGTTTGCTTTTCCACCAGCTCACTGTATTCTCATTCTGTTTTCGTCTATGTGCCGAAGAAACCCAGCCGCGTTACCTGAGAGAGATTATTATTATACATGTAGTTCTCATGAAGAAAGCTGTTAATTCAGACCACGCGAATGGAAGAAAAATACGCTTTGCACTTCTTAAACAATTGCCAAGTAATGGAATCAATCGTTTCAAAAGAATTGACAAAATAAGACATAAGGATCGTTTTTCATGGTTCCTTAATAAATTAAATCGTTACTTTCTTAATTATCTAGTACGAGATGTTCTTTGTTTTGGGTAAGGTTAGGTACAGTTAATAAAGTGCTATATAGTTCTTGACTACACGTTAGTATGTTCAGTGTCCTCTTTCGTCTGTTGCAAGCTCTTTTTCTTTCGGTAAGAGTCTGTAGTTAATATCCTATGACATAGTAAATTTACAAAAGAGAATGTAATATACCTTAAAAAAAAACACAAGAAGAAGGAAAAGAAAAGGAAACGAACAAAACAAACCAGATATCTCTCTCTCTCTCTCTCCTTGCCTATAGTACAATGTTAACAATGTTAACTTGTTGCGTACTTAAGCGTTGAATATATTCTTAATACATAGTCGCTACGGTTAAAACTCTGAATATTCAGAAATTTAAATTTACATATCTTTCAAAAGTGATTTCCGCTATTTTTTTTTTAATGTGTAACACATTCTAACCGAATTACGTTTGTGAACGCTGATGCACGTATATCCCAACATATGTAAGTAGTTAAACAAGACTTCAGCAACAATCAACAATTAATTGACAGGGCATATATCGGTATCCCATGAAGGGTGTTAATTAGGTAGAATAATTGAGAAGACAGATATTGGCGTCCCTTCTAGAGTGTAACTCATTAGGAAAACTGGGTTAATACTTTGTGATAATACAACGGAGAATAGGGGATGATACTCTGAATCAAGCTTAATAATTAATATAAGATGCATACAATTTTTTTCTTCTTCATATCCAATACACAATTTTCGACCGCATGTTGTTCTTATTTAGTGTACTGCACGTGCATTAAGTCAACATGTAATGTGGCGACTGCTGTATACACAAATCAATGATATGGTCTTTGAATTCAATTGATTTGGGAAGATGGAACACTCGACTTAGCACAATGCCTGCAGAACAATGGTTACCCGTTTATTTACTTACAATCTGGCTGCTTTGGAATTGATGTATTTTAGGATCACGGTTAGCTACAAAAGAGCCTGCTTCCTGTATTCGTTTGCCATTGATTAAAATACAAATGACACGTGCATCTGATTCGCAATGACTCGAACTCGTGAGTTTGACTTTCACCGTCATTTTTCTACTCTACCTGCATATATACACGAAGAAACATCTGTTGTCTAAATATCTTGAAGCGGAGATTGGTGATATAACCTAAAGATTCGAAAGTAAGTCGCGCTTACGTTAATCATTAGCAATTTATGCTCGTGTTATATTTTAAAAAAGGCTGACATTAGAAGGAGGCAAATTTGGGGGCAAAATTGAGATATTAAAAAATATATTATTTTGTGCACATGATTACAGAAACTTGAAAGAATGTTTAGAATTTTCTATTGGCCATTGCTGAAGAATAGGCTCGCTGGATCTTAATGCACCTTTAGATAACATGATTTTCATACACAGTTCTGAAATTTTCTGCCACAAGGGTACATATAAACATCTACAAGGCGATTTAATTTATATGGTAACTTACTTATGTGAGAGAAAACTCTCCAAGGCATTGATTAGATGCCTTACTTAACTTGAGAGAAAACTTGAAGGCATTATTTGGAGGGCTTATGTGAGAGCAAACAGTTGATGGCATTGATTGGAGGGCTTATGCGAGAGCAAACTGTTGATGGCATTGATTGGATGGCTTAGTTTCAAGGCAGTCTTATTTTCAAGTTTGGCTTATTTTGAATTTATAGTGTATGAATTTGATGAAGGCAAGAAGCAGAGCTCTCAATACGTATATTCAGGATCGAGAAAAGACTGCTTTCTAAGAGATTTAAAGTGGATTAACGTTGTATAATTCATTATAAAAAAAAAAACAATGCATCTTGACTTTGTACGCTAAGCTTCCCTTAGCATAGAAAGTCAAGATCCATTGTTTCTTTGGAGGAAAAATATAGCTTCAAAGTAGTCTTCGTTAAAAAATTGTCCTGTTAAAAAGAAGGATCTTAACGATTATTGTACAGTGCTTCGAACATAAATATTTTTCCTTCTTTATACAGTTAATTTTCTTTAAGACCTAAAATAAACTTCTATGCAACAGGCGTCATCCGAACCTGGCTTCAAACACAAAATATTATCCAAAATATCTGCAAACAAGTATGAAATATGTACACTCTGTTTGCGGTACCAAATTGTTGACGAAGGTACAGCGTCTGTTTCACGACCATTGCTCCAAAGTTTTAAAAATAATTTATGTAAAGAAAGTCTTACACTTACAAAATGTTGTCCTATCTACAACTATATTAAAGTAACGTTGCAGCGGACAAAAATCAGTCTTGGCTCAAGAAAGTAGCATTGACAGATATATCATAGTATAGCTGAAGCGTTGGATGCAGTCGGCAACACAGCGGAATAAATTACTTTAATCTGGATCCCTGCAGATCGTCACAAATGCATAGTCTGGCTCCTCTGCCCACATTAAGACTATGATAAAAGGTTCATTGTACAAACCATATTCTGTATGCTAGAAATACATGACATTTTATCCATACTGTTTTCCATCGTATGGTGTCAACTTCCTAAGATAGGCAGAATAAACACTCGAACATTGTTAAACAAACTTATCGCATCTGCAACATATTGAGAAGGGTTAACTGCAACAATCCGCCTGTCTCTCTTCAACAAAAATACACTGGATTTTAAAAGATTTTATTTTAAACTATTTAATTTTCGGTAAATAAACTGGCTAGATTAATAATCTTGCTTTGCGATTTTAGTTCGCCGTCGACAATAAATGTAACCTATCATATTACTAATCGAAATGCTTTGTTTAAACCCCAACCCCGAGCTGTATAATCTGGTTGCGATGTCTTCAGTGCAGTACTCATTTCTCTGACTATATTGACAGCACTGGTGGCGCCTGTATAACTTTTGTTTGGAACAAGCATCTTTCCTACTTAGGCGGCTTGTAACATGCATTATCTTTAAAAGCGGGATCTAGCTTACTGCACTAGATAACTCGACAGGTTAAGCTATCTCATTTCAAACAACACCCAAGTAAATCCAAACATGTAAGTAGAACTATCCGAAAATGGCACTAGCAGGTCCTGACCATGATGCAATCTCATAATCGTCATCAACCAAACATCAACAGGTTTTTAAAATATTGTGCCTTAAAGGAAAGAACATTCTCAGTACCGAGCGATCGATGGACAAAAGAAAATCGAATGTCACTATTGTCCAGTTCAAACACAATTGTCCAGTTCAAACACACACGTGTACAATATGATTTGTTATCTCGACGGTGGTTATTAGATGTTCAACCTAAATACCACATTCTTAATGGCCACGGGGCTGAAAAGACATAGCGATCGATGCAGGAAATAATATTTACCTGATAATTATGAAATATATGGTGAGAAAAGACGTTTCCGTTTCAACTAAAGGTAAACAGGAATGTCAGATTGTCAAAACACATCAGTGTGGCTATGATGGCAGCGTAGACAGTATGCACGTTTCGCACATGCAACTTGTAAGCTACTCTTCCTCTGTCTTTCTCACCATATTCATTAACTCAACATTTGGGAACACTCATAGAAAACATTTCCTATTCACAGGAAAGCCAGACGGAATGTTCAGTCAGGCAACTGCGAATATATGGATTTGATGTAATATGTAGATGTTATCGTCTCCCTTAGCATTCGACAATCAAGTTGTGTTAATGATATTACGAGATCGTATGATAGGTACAATGCGAGCTAGACCAATATTATGATAATCGACGATTCTGGGGTAAATACTCGATCAATATTATGATAATCGACGATTCTGGGGTAAATACTCGATCAATATTATGATAATCGACGATTCAGAGGTAAATGCTCACAAATTATGGTTATTTAGTTTGGTCTGAGTGAATTATAAATGTCTAAAGATTTTGAAGTTTGAAACTGTCGTCCACGTCCAGAGAAAACATTTTGTTGCACATCTCTTATTGGTATCATCCCTCAGAAAGAGTGTAGCAAAACACGATCCTTTGAAAATGTAAAACTAAGTATTCTTTGTGTTATTTTAGTACTCGCTACAAGGGATTAGCATAGATGCTCATGCTGCCAAATAAATGCTTGGTAACTCCTGAAGACAGCGGTATCGTCGCGTTAGACAATAAATTTAGCATGAAGTATTTTTTTCTCAAGAGGCAATAAAACTCTATGCACTGACAAGATTACCACTGGAAGCGTTCTCTTGCTCGCTTCGTCGTGGCATAGTCCAAAAATTTCGTATTATCAGTAGAGCAAGAAAAATAGGTAACCGAGACCTTAATAGTAAATCTCCGAGGTGATTAAAATCCATAATATAAATACGCCCATCCAATTTCGAGCCTTTACACACAATTGTGCCTATAGAAATGAGCGTGAAAGATTCATGGAGCGTGAAAAGTATGTCACTATTATAAGTAATACCCTTCAAGATGTATGCACACAGTAAGTTTCATCAGTGTTCAATAGTGTCAAAGAAACTGGGATAAATAAAGAAGAAAGAAGCAAGTTAACGTAACCACAGAAACATGAAAAGTTTATTGTTGTGACCTTTGTTTTTGATGCATAATACCAACCAATGCAAATAATCAAGATTCAGGACCGTACAGAAAATAGTTTCAGAATAATTGAGCTAACTGCAGACACAATACGCAATCGCTCGAGCACACAACTGAGCAAAATACAATAACTTACCGCTGATGTCAAAACGATGACCAGAACGATAGGAACAACGTTATGGAAAATTGATTTCTGTGCCTTCACAGGCGTGAAACAAAACTTAACATTTCCGAGAAATATATTTGTAGGCGAATAATACTGTTATGCTTGGTTGCACTACAACAAAAATGCGTTTTAATGATGGTGGGTTATCCGAAGCCATCTGTAAACATTGCTAAATATATTTTATTTTCTTGACGGGAAGGAAAACTACTTTCCACTTCATAATCATACCTTCTATTTTTTGGAAAATAATTTCCGGTACAACGTCATCACTCTGTGGTCACTTTAAAGATGATATTCTTGTTTCGAAGATTGTATGCTGCCATCTCCCAGCTAACTTCAATCCTAAAAGTGGTGAACTTTCGTGTTTGGTATCAGACACGCAATGTGTCACGTACGGTCGATATCAGAAGTGGATATGGCTAGGGCGAGTCCTGATGATTGTTTCAACAAAGTCTTTTCGATTACTCACGGAAGCTAATTACCGTTGAAATGCCAGGAATTCAAGGTCAACACGGCACACCTAGACAATACTTGCAGAGCATACGAGTCTTTGTTTATAATGAACATACAAACCATAAGCATCCCCTCCTATCGCTAAATTGACAGTACACACAAACTTGTAACCAAACACTAAGAAAATGTATGAAAAACACGCGACAGTCGTCAACTTCGATAGTGTGCATGATTCTTGCTTATTTGTTTGTTGTTGTTGTGTAATGAAAAATGTACAGCTGTCAATTTTGAGTAATTTTATATACGAATAGTAATTATAAAACGTATTGGAACTATATATATATATATATATATATATATATATATATATATATATATATATATATATATATATATATATATATATATATATATATATATATAGAGAGAGAGAGAGAGAGAGAGAGAGAGAGAGAGAGAGAGTTTCAATGGATGTGTCAGGTCCCTCTCTCATAAGACTTGGTTCTACACCAAATCCTATCAAAAAATATTCGGACCAATCAAATGGTTGTATATAGAGAGTACTATCACAAAGTCTAAATCAATCTTTTGTTACTCGACATATGGGGTCAAGTTGTACAATGGAGGTGCCAGAGCACAAGCCATAACGCAAGAGACTTTGAACTATGTTCTACTTACATTTGCTAATGAAACTGCAAGATATGGAATACCTATTTCCAGAGCTATGCCACATGTGCCAAGAGGGCAGTACTTTGATTCAAAATTCCTCCCTCAGAGCCAAGGACGGGGTGATGAGGATCGACGAATGATATCTAACTAGCATTGTTGTCGCTCTTGCCAAGTGCTTGTACATCATTCTGTACCAGCAGAAGGCACGATCATATAATTCCAAACATTTAGGCGTGTTATTAAAGTCGTAGATGCCGACAAAATGCATTTTTTTTTCTGACAGGAACAGAGAGCAGCAGTTCAAACTGAATAGCATTTATTTGTTTTGTTCAGTTGTTATAGCGATCTCTCTCTCTCTCTCTCTCTCTCTCTCTCTCTCTCTCTCTCTCTATATATATATATATATATATATATATATATATATATATATATATATATATATATATGTCTGTGTGTGTTCAAGGAGACACTCTTGAGAACTTGAGAACTAAACTACGTTATTTACATATATGTACAATAACAATAGCAGTAAACGGCTCGCTTTCTTTCCAGTAACTTCTTTTATCACTCTGAGCGTATTTCCAGTAAAGTAGATGAACAAAGTCCTGAAATGATTGGTGTTTCATGGGAGTAAATGCTAAGCAAGGATCCACCAACAACTTATGTTATTTTGCAGTGCTATAATGTTTGTTATATACATTAAGGAATCTGCATGGAACGCGTTGCTTGTTTTTATCCTGAATTATTCCCTCTTCTAGCACTTTTTTCTGGGACAAACTATAATCCAGTTTTGCAGTATTCTTTTTCAACTTAAGATATTGATACTGTTAAAGCTATGTTGTGCATTATTCTACGTTACAAAAATAGACGTAAGCTACAAGGAGGTTGTTATTTGACACAACACGCAATAAAACTACACATTATTAAGAAACAGAGAGGATGACGAACTGAAAGAGATACATAATGAAAGGAAGTCAACGAGACCAACGCGCATGTAGGCTTGTAGAAATACCAATACTTTTAGACTGAGCGACGTGACGTAAGTTACCAAACATTTCCTACGTCTGGGGGTGGGAGGGAACGAGCATGAGCGAGATTAAAAAGTGTTTTGAAACTCAAACTTTGAAGACGGATTGGGTAACTGACTAAAGAGGCAATTTGGCCAAATATTCACGCTTTAATGGACATTTAGATGGATAATCAGGCTACCAACGTATTTAATATTTTAATATTTTGCTTCCTAAATGTATCTGAAACCCACAAAAACACCTGCCAAAAATCAGCGCTGCCAATTTTTTTTTTTTTTTGAGAATGATTTATGTTCATCGTTCTTGAAATGGACAGCAATTACACGATTTGCAAAAACAAAGGAAATTCGGTCTAGCGTTCCTCCCATTACTGTTTGTTCTTCAATGTATTTCGGTGAGACGAATATCTACCATGTCCTCGTTTATATGCATGAAAGAATGATCTTCAAAATTACTTAAACCGTTCAATGATCCTAGATGCACTTTACAGTGTCATTTGCAGTACATCAAAATCCGTATTTAGTTTCTTCGGTCGTAACTCTGAGACGTACGAGAATTAAGATGTATCAAATATTGCACTGTCTCCAAAGGAAATAAAAGTCATGAAAAGTGTTTTGGTAAAACAAATTAGGTTTATGTCTGTATTGACCTTGGCTATAACTCACACTGCCAGCAAAAACAATTAAGATTCCGGATGATATTCACTCCAAACGAAAACCACGTGTTTTATTGCTTTGGAATCCGTATTTAAACCGAATGGAGTACCTATACAGCCGAGTAAATCATACAGACAGAGGTACGAACCTGGAAACAGTTATGTCCCCCAAAATGCATTTGAAATGCATTAGAGCTGTAGGCAACTATTACATCATTTACCATCCATCATTTCAGTATTCACCTTTTATCTTATTAAATGATGCACTTTTCGTTTACCTGTCTTGAAGGGACAACACGAAGGAAGTATGCCCAACATAATCATACTTTTTTTTAAAAAGATTATCGTTCATCTTTCATTGTTTACAGATTACCATTTCTGGCTCAGCATTCGTGCATGCGGTAAGCAGCGTTTAACATATGCCATTTATACTTTTTTTTTATATTTTTATTTGCATTTATTTTCCATCCATTTACCGTTTGTTCATCGTTCCATTTGTGTTCCAAATCGTATGTATGGAATCAAGCATAAAACTTCTGCTACTAACAGGCTATTATCACGAGGTGTTACGATGTAAGTATTTCACCGTTTTTCCAACCTTCCGTGATATTCCTGGTCAAATTTCATAACTAATGAGTACGTAATATACAATGAACTCCTTAAGTTCCGGCGTTTAATGCAATTTTCTTCAATTCAAAAAATATTGTTTTAACATAATGTTTTTTGAAGTTGCAATTTCTAAGGAGCACTAATATCACAAATATCCAAAATAGTTATGTATGTCGATCGGGCTTGTAGCACGACAAACGGAGTCATTGGTTAAAATATTTATTACTTCTTGCTCTTGCTCTCTGAAAAGTTATAAGTACATGCCTTTGAGTGCTCTCGAAACTTTTCGGTAGAAACTAAACTAAATTTGAAAGGATGCGATAGAAGCGCTATGGAACAGAACGTATTGATTGGAATGATACTGTTTATGAAATCTTTTAGGAGTAAAATAATTAGGCATGTACTAAAATCTATCTATAGTGTTTGCAGTAGAATTAAATCAGTTAAGTAACATGTACTTGAATTCATGACACCAAAGCAAAATATGTATTAGGACGGTAAAATGGTGTTATTTCTCTTGACGATTTGTTTGCATTTTTTTTTTATTTTTTTTTTTTTGCTGCCCTAGATTAACATGGGTATAACTTTTAAACATATCTATAATGGCTGCTCCCCATGGACTGATGCTGTTTAGATAAGCATGATTAACAGCCAAGACCACTGGAAAAATTTGGCTTAATAAACAACTGATCGATTGTTGTGTAGTTAGACCATATTAGACGAAGCTTAAATAAAACACAGCCGTGATTCCATGTAAATGTACTATGATTGACATACAACAACGATAAACGAAGAGAGCCTCCTAATGGTTCTAACAGCATCTAGCTCTTTTGCAGTCAGTGTTGTCATGAAGGAAAATTTCAAAGAACTGCGATAAAATGTAGTAGCCTTACACCCCTCTTTAAATAGGAGATATATATGTACTTGTATGATATATGCTTTCACACTCGTCCGAGTTCATTTGTTACTTTTTTATAGGTGGAAAACTTGAACCTCTATGTAATCAAACGAAGCATTCTGAAAACAAAAACGGCGAGAATGGTGAGGACGAGGCTTTCCATATTTAAAGACAATAGTTGTAATGACAAAAGAGATCGGGCCTATTATGTGTGTTAATCTCATATCTAACCTTGGGCTTTCGAGACCTAGTTTTGGAAATATTTCTAGCACAATCGTCACATCTTTCCAGTTTCCACTGCCTTCCACCCTGTTCTGAAAACGATCATTCACTTGAAAACTGTCCTTATTTCAATTCCATAAAAATCATCATTCAAGATGACTATTTTCAAACCGAAACTCCGTTCACCCATGAAGCTGCAGCAAAGGACAACACCGTGCTTGCTCAAGAAAACGTTCTTTAAATGGTACACTTTGGTCAAAATTAAATAAAGCAATGTCATATTCTGACATAAAAAAATATTTTTGTTGCATCTGTGACTGATATAGAAGAAACAAACAATAGAGTTATTATCGTCGCTCTGTTTATGGTTTGCGTTGCAACAGATTCTTGTAAAAGGAATGAATATTAAAGCTAGACCTCTGTGGCTTCATTTCCATTACCTTTAGTTTATTTAGACTGATGACCAGCTGCTCATGAAAATATATGTAAACATTAATTCTAGACACCAACAACTGGCACAATGTTTATATTATCTTCATCTGTGAATTTAGCAGACATGGAGACTGTGCAATGCTTTATCTTGCTATCAGATTTGTATCACTCTATATTGATTATAAACAAGTTTATTGCATATCAAACTTACTTTAACATTTAGCCCGAAATTCAAACGTTGTGTTCATGATGGTTCATGGCAGAGACCTTTTTCCTCGGCCTTTTGAGAAGGTCTTCACAGTCATTTACTGGCTCAATCGTCAGCACATTATCAAGGTCCTATTGGAAATATCACTTACATATAACACGCTTTCACACTTAGTTTATTCGTGTTAGGAAATGAAATTGGTAGAGGCCGTATAGTCACTGGTAAAGGGACGCCAGTTAGTCTCTCTCTACCTTTATACATGGTTCTTGTATTCCATTAGAAAAACCTTTGTATGTCTGTGCTGGACAGCTTAAGGTCCCTGCATTATTTATCAAACTCGGCTGGAACGGTAACTTTAACATTTATCGGGCTTATTCCCCGGCTAATCATTTTATAGCCAGGGTTGTTAAAATAACGAGTATTACGAGACAATGCAAACTTGCTGCGATTCAAGAAACTTTTCTCAAGTATGATCATCGACCGAAAGAGAAATGCACGTCTTTCCCAATCTTTTGTTGTTGTTGTTGTTGTTGTTGTTGTTGTTTTGTAATAGTTCTGATAAAATTTACACAAAGACTATCAGAGTTGTAATACTATAAATTCCCCAGCATGAGATTTATTCCACTCCATTTTTTAATTTTTTTTTTATAGATTCATGCCCGCTATCTCTAAGGTAACCATGTTGCTCGATCACTGAACGTTTTATCTGTAAATTCATACCATACTATATAGGTTTTGATAAAATGGAAGAATCACCGCATATCAGCACGAGCAAAATCATAAGTTTCTGTGTTTTCTCATAAAACGTATTCTTTAACTAAGACAAAATGCTGTGCTTCTTATGAAGTTAATTATAAAATTAATTCTTTTAAGAATGTGTTAGTGTGGCACATGAAACGTGCAAATTAATTGTGTAAGTATGGAATAATTGACATAACGTAGGTTACATTTAACTTAGTACGTACGGTGAGTGGACCATCTGATTCCTCTGTTTCAATATTAAGTATAACAGAAGCAAAACACCATCAAATATGCTGGAAAATGAGAAAGGTCAGATATCCAGCCAGGAAGCAGACTGACATTATTTTCCTGTATGCTTCATAACGGTAATCAAATACGCCCAAGTATAACTTTTTATCGAGCATGCATCTTGACCGACGATGCGTTGCAAATGGCATAGAATAGCAAAGAAACAAACAGACTTATCGTTAGATGAACGGGTGCAAACCGATAAATAAGCTGCATTTCTAACACATTTATCTCTGAGACTAATATTATACTATACAAAAATTAATATGTTTACCTACGTCAAAGGTTGGTCTGGGGATTAGGGAATATTTTATGTATTCAGTACAATGGTGGCTGTTCTGCATCTGTATTATGTTGGGTAAATCATATTAACAACATATGCGGAATAAAATCTTGAATCCTTGAACCATAAATTAGTTCCATGTTCATGTCCACACACAGATAAACACACACACACACACACACACACACACACACACACACACTATATATATATATATATATATATATATATATATATATATATATATATATATATATATATATATATATATATATATATATATATATATATATATAATAATAATAATAATAATAATCAATAATAGTAATACTAATGTGTTGAAAAACTAAACAGCAAGTCAATATTACAAATGCACTCACCTCGTATTTCTTTTTTTCCCGCAGGGGCTTGGTATATTATGATGTGCTATTAAATTTCTAATGCTTCAATACAATTCCTTCCAAAAGCTCTTCTTTGAAGTAAGAGGAGACCTTCAAGTATAATTTTTTTAAAAGTCACCTATATTAACGCAACCAGAAAATTACTTCCCCGAGTCCTTCCGCTTTCACCGCTTCTGCTTTCGAACATCCCGAAAGTTTGCTTTATCTTCCAAACAGGAGTACTATTTCTGGCCAGTTGCCTTGGTAATAAGGTGCGTTTTGCTGATCTGTTAATGTATCATGCAGGGGCTTGTTCTGATTCAAAATTGGAGGGTCTAGGCAGTTTGTTGGTAAGACACCCATGAGCGATATTCACAACAATTACTTTCACTCAAGACCCAAGAGGGGACTGGTTGGCATGGTGCGTCACGTGATTCATGTCAGATAATTATTAATCTGTGATGTCGATCTTACTATTCTTAGTGTTGAAGGTTTCACATTCCATGATCGCACTGGTGCTAATGGTTTCCAGGATCGCCATGGTTGAGGTGGTCAAGGGCTATCTATTTATAACAGATACGCTGGTCAGATTCTATAAAATATTACTATTATGGCCAGGCCCCTTCAGAGGTTGAGAGAGGTCCAGGCCATAGCGAGATTTTTCGGCCCCAATGCCTTGGTTATATTGAACTTTGGAAATGAATTGAATGCCAACACAAACCCATATAATTTATTATATAAAGATTTGAAAGACAACTAATATGCATTATTTTTAGAAATGTTTATTTTTATTTTTTTTTAAAAAAAAACTCTTTTCGAGGCCCCTTTGGGTTTGGGACTGATGCATGGACCATAAGTCCCACCTGCCTCTCCGACCTCTCCACGCGATTCGGCGGGCTTATGGCTGCAAGTGATACAACTCACAGAACAAACACTAACGAGAAATAAATGTAACCTGTTTTGTTAAATATATTTTGATGTTACCAGCTTCTATTCAACTGCATATGTCACTCTCATCAAGTTGTATTACATAGATGTATTTTTGTGAAAGGTAAAAAGCCTATATCGCTTTGATGTGAACATATTACATTGAAAACTTATTTTGTTTAAACTGTTGAGAAAATCACAGACAGTAATCTTTCCCAAAATAGATTACTGTAGTACTGAGTTAATGAGATAAATGGAATAATAAGTTATATGAGATAAATGGAACACTAAGTTAAATGAGATAAATGGAACACTAAGTTAAATGAGATATGTGGAACACTAAGTTAAATGAGATAAATGGAACACTAAGTTAAATGATATAAATGGAATAATAAAAAGTTATATGAGATAAATGGAACACTAAGTTAAATGAGATATGTGGAACACTAAGTTAAATGAGATAAATGGAACAATAAGTTAAATGAGATAAATGAAAAACTAAATTAAACGAGAGGAATGGAGCACAGTCTAAAAGAAAACTAAGTCAAAAGTGAGGACTAGAGCGCAAAAATGAAGAAGATCGGAGTACTAAGTAAAATGACAGGACAAGATTACTAAGTTAAATGCCGCCGCCACAGTACAAGGACTAATATCATATATGGACAAAGAAACTAAACATCTAAATGGGTTCTTAGGTATGCAAGTGCCATTAAGTCATATACTCGAGGCCGAGGAGAGCGATCACGGGCCCTTGGGCAAGAAATACCCGGGCCTCTCCTAGTTCTTGTTCAAACAAAAAATTTCTTTTATAAAATTAAAAAGTGTTTTTCGGCCCGGGCCCCGGGGATATATCCCCGGTTGCTCTCCACCCCTCTTGCCGGCCCTGCATATACAACTGCCGGTAAGTTATACACTAGTGCCAGTAAACTATATACTAGTGCCAGTAAATCATGTACTATTGGTTTGGTTTCCAATTTTGGCGTTGAACTTTGTATGGATATCTCTGTGTGGATTTGATGTCTTCTGTACATGTTCATGGCTTTCTAGACCAGCCAGATATTTTCTCAAGGCAGAAGTAAAACAGCGGCTTTATTTGTTATTTACGTTCATAATCAGATTAAAATTGAAACAACAGTTTACATGCCCGAAAGTTTGAAATGAAAAATGACGAATATATCCTTGAGCTATGTCTATCACTATGACAGTTACTAGGACAATTTAAAGTATCATTATTTCTTTTAGGTAAATTTAAGGTACCAGTTTCAGATATATGTACACACAAAGCTTTCCAGTTTTAAAATGTTTAGAGGAATGCCCTTATGAGCATGTTTTCTTAAGGACGGTTCCAAGGGTTCCTCCTGACGCCCTGTTGTGTCTAAGAAAACATGAAAACCATGACCGCATATAGTGCTCACGCTCGAAGAACTGCTGTAAACATGTTTCATTCGAAACTACTTACTCATGGCTTTGACCCTAAGGTAAAATTGTATTTGAGTTTGTAGCAGAATGAACTTTCTTAGCGCAAAAATTAGTTATCAATTACCAGTCAAGGGAATAAGTATAGCAAATTTAAAAAACTGTTAACCTTAATCTTCAGCTAACATGGGATCGCCAAAGTGAAAATAGTGTAGTCTATTGCTAATGAATGCATATAGAAGAATTTTTCTTTTTAGAAACCTCGGAAGCTTTGAGAGATATTCGCCAAAATGAGAAATGACTTCTTTTATAATTAATTATGAGGTCCAAAAAAGTAAAATAAAAATATGCATACATATATACTGATGCGTTTCCTCCATCCGTACTGTGCAAATAAATACGATTCACCGTAACTTGTCTAGTCTTTAGTGTCATGAAATGTAATTCTTTTCGGCAACTGACAATTCAAAAAGACATGTCTATAAATAAACCGCAAGTATGGGAACAAATGATCTTATAACGTTTTGGCTTCGCAGATGTGAAACAAATAATTAATTTATCAACGGGAAAATATTTTATTTAAAGTAGAAGCACATATTGTGAACGGCGCAATATAAGGTGACAGGCAAAAATTGTTGGAGTTAAGCACAGTCTACAAAGACTCTGCTCTCGAGGTTGGTATATTGTGGGTCGAATTCTATGCATTTTTCGTTCAGTTAATTTAGTGCAGGTGATAAAAGATGCACATTAACTCAATACATATAACGCTGCAATGCTACGCTGAGGAATAATCACTTAGAATTTAAATTCGAAATGTTTTATAAAACAAATAATATACAGTGCAATCTTTCTTTTTGTACAAATCTGTACATTTACTACAGAAAATAAAATGAAACTGATTTATTTTCAGCTTCTTGACATGGCGTCTGTACGTCCAAATTTCGCAAGCATACGACAGGGTGGGTAACACAGTGGATTTGTAGACCTTAGGTTTTGTTTGTAGACTTATACCTCCGCGCTCCCACACATTTGCGCGTAGCCTCCGAAAAGCCACAATCTAGTTATCAATTTTGGCGTTAACTTCGTCATCGATGTGAACTACACGTGACTGTGTGCTGCCGAGATAGGTGAACTTGTCCACTGCCAGGAGAGTCTGGCCATTTATGTGATGGTATGCTCTACGTAATGCTTACCTGGTGTAGGTTGGTGCATCACCTCCGTCTTCTTGATATTGATTATGAGACCGAAAATGTCACAAACTGTAGAGAAATGGCCCATACTCTGTCCTGCAATTTCGTCTTCGCCTGTAGTCCCAGAAAACACCATACTGAAGAGGGATGAAGCCAACACACAACCTTGCTTGTCTTCATTGGTGACTGGGAATAGTTAAGATGATTCGCCGTTCTCCACGACACGGGCGAATATTCTATCATGGAACTGCCGAACCATCACGATGAATTTCTCTAAGCAACCAAATTCTGCCATGATCTTCCAAATGTCTCCACGGCTGACTGTGTCAAAGGTTTATGACATATCAATGAACGTCGTAAACATGGTTGGAGTTTTGTTTCTGGTATTATTTCTGGAGTTGGCGACCTACATGTTTATGGCCTATCTTCGTTTCTTGAAGTCACACTAACTCACAGGCAGGAGCCCTTGATCAATGCGATGTACAATGTGATTCGACCGAATTCTTGCTTGGATATTCTGGCAAGTGACAGCAAGGAGATGCCGCGTTGTTTGTCTCATCATTGTATATTGGTTTTCCGCTTGTACAAAGTGGACGACGGATGCAGCCTTATACTCCTTGGGTATGGTTTCTTGAGTCCGTATTGTCTGGAGGCACTCAGTTAGCTTCTGTGCCATACAAGAACCTCTGGCTTTGCAGATTCTTGATGCTATTGAATCTACTCCAGGTGCTTTGAAAAGTGACAGCAGGTCAATTGCGTTCAGATTCAGTCAGCGTTAGAAGATCAGCAAGTGAAAAGTTGATGTCCACTGGAAGTAGTGGATCATTTGCCCCCTCACTGTTATATGACTGTTGATTGAGGATGCTATTAATTTTTTCTGCCAATCTTTGGAGTATTTTTTCTTTTTCAGTTAGCAGTGTGGTGTTGTCAGCACTCAGTATTGAAGATGTTTCTGTCAACTGTGGCCCGTAGATTGTCTTTCTATTGTCATATGACTGCTCCGGTGGCCTAGTGGTTAAACCGTCCGCCTCGAACCCCGGCCGAGCCATACCAAAGACTTACAAAAATGGTACTAACAGCTTCCTCGCTTGGCGCTCAGCATTAAGAGGTTAGTATTAAGACTGATCGGCCTGGTGTCAGGATAATGTGACTGGGTGGGACATAATGCTACATGTATGCAGCATGATTCCTCAGTGCTAGACATCACTACAAACTGTCACACTGCAGACATCGTAGCGATATGACTGAATAATTGTTAAAAGCTACGTTAAAAATCTAAATCACACACACAAACATATTGTCATAGAAGTTCTTCATGTAATTTCTATCAGCGTAGTACTGAATGCTCATATTTGAGATTACAACTCAGTGAGTTTTCATTAGACATTCCTACTGGTGCTGTTAACGGCTGATGTCTTGTATGAGGAAGTGCTGTCTTCTAAACAGACATTTTGTAGCCAATGCTTCTGATTAAAAGTCTCTGTATGGCTACATCGTTCTCATTAAACTGATATTGATGTTTAAATCTGGTAGGAACAAGTATTTTAGATGCAGACGTGTAGGCTGAGTCTCTGAAGGATGCTGAGTCGACATTCTCAGAGTTTATATCGATTTCATGTAGTCGACTGATAAGTTCCTCGAGAAATGTCGGTTTCACATTCTCCGTTTTCAATCCGGAGAAATTGAGCTCTTTGGCGACATTTTTATCTTGTTGTTATCTGCAAGGCTGAATCCGGATATTGAGCATGGAGACTATGACGCCATGGTCAGTCGTGCATTTCTCATGGCCTTCACGCCTGTCTCTTCTCCGTAGAATTACGTAGTCGTTAAGATTCCAGTGCTTGGAGCGTGGGTGCATCCAAGACGTCTTGTTGAGGCTTGACATGCAGAAGACTGTGTTGGTGATGTTCCGCGCATTTCCTGGAGGAGTCAGTTACTGTTGTATTAGCCAAAGCCATTCTTGCCAGTGACACCTGGCCAAGTGATCTATGCAAAATCTAGTATTGAAGTCACAAGCATGAGATTGTTTACCACTGGTACTTCTGCAACAAGAGACTCATAGTCTTCATCAAAATTTGTCCTTTATCTTACCTGGTTTGGTCATGTTGGGTGCATAGGCACTGATTATAGTTGCATGTCTTTTTCAAGATAGCGAGAGTCTCACGTCGCTCTTCGGTCACTTTATAAGAAGGTGTAGCTAGTCACAACTGTTTTGATGAAGTATTGTGAACCTGGTCATAAGTAACTAACAATGGGAGACTATTCCACAGTGTAGGACATGCCATATTTGACATTTGCAAAGGGGTCACACTAAATTTTCTCATGTTAGATTTACAATTATTTCTTCTTGATCACTTTCGAACCACTGTCATTACAATCATGCTAACATTGATGATTTTATGATTAGCAGTCATTGTTTTAGGCAAGGTAAAAACTGAGGAATGTTTATATTGCACACCAACTACCTAAAAGAGCAGGTGCCAAATTTACCTTATATATATATATATATATATATATATATATATATATATATATATATATATATATATATATATATATATATATATATATATATATATATATATGAAGTGCTTTGCACTATAGTCTGACTCCACATTCCCGTTTGTTTGTACCCCCCTAACGATTTAAAAACCGAGAAAGTTTAATGGGATAAAAAGTGCACAGAACTAAGTCAAATAAATCATTTATTTATGATTTCTAACCATTTCTGACTTTCCATACTAACACGGCGCCATATTGCGTACACTATAGGCTAGTTTATTTTCATCAGAGAACATAATGACGTAGTTCATCCTGTTCGGCAACTGCTGAATAATTGCGTAAATTACATAATGTTGAGAGTTTGGAATTATATCCCTCTGCATACATGGACATATAAGTTAAACCGCTTGTTAAATCCACATGAAAAGCAAAGTTGCAGTTGTTATTATTTTCCTTTGCTTGATTCGACATTGTAATATCGGAAGCAGACGACTTGTGTATGTACAGCTGTAGTCCTGATTCATCCCTTTGCTGAAAATGGACTTGTCCAGAAACTGGAAATGGATCCGAGCATGTCCGTCTATTACACCGAAAACTTCCGTTAAGCATGAAACGCGCATAACATGACTGTGTTAGGGCCACTCTACTCAGAGCCAGTTTAGAAACTTTAAATGAATGATTTAATTGACTAAGTTCTTTGCACTTTTTATCACATTAAAGTTTTCCATTATTTAAATCGGGGGGGGGGGAGGGTTTACAAACAAACGGGTTTGTATTATCAGACTATAGTTGCTGTGCGTAGTAAGTTATACATTTTGGAAAGCATGTAAAACAGACTAACTGATTAAAATGACGTCATGTAGAACCCCTGCGTGATTGGCCGATAACAAAAGTTGTATAGATCCTGTGGCAGCTTGAAAAAACCCAAAACTGATACCAACATTCGGGATATGCCAATACTAGATTACATCAGGGTGAACCTACAAGTGGAGATGTCTGAATTAATAAAGACGTATACTTCTTCATATCGGATGTTATAACATATTACACACCTGTAAATTGTTGATGCTTTGATGGTTTGTCCATATCTGTATTGTGTTGCAGAAAGTTTACCTTTCTATGAACTGTATGGATACAGAAAACACAGACGATGTGAGCCTTAGTTGTGCCGAATAATAAAATACTGACGTCAAATGAAATATTGTGCAAAAGACTGGTTCAGAGATCGTTCGTATCATGTAAATAAATACTATCTTTGTTAAAAAATAAGAGAGAAATTGAGTCTATCATTGCTCAACTAAATAGAAAATCCGTGAATGTAATCTGGGAGATATATTTGTCCTAAGATTAGTGTTCCATAAGAAAATTCCACCAAAAAGTCACACTTTTTTATCACATACGAGTCTTCGCTGCTCTCATGTAAGCAGCTAAGAAATACAATTCAAATATGATGCCAGTCTTTTGAATATTCGTCTACTTCTTTTCTAAGTTTCCATCATACTATATTTGTATTCTTCCGTTCATTTTCTTTGTCATTTTCTAAAACGCACTAGTGTCCTCATATAAGTCTTAAATTAAAACAGATTGCGTACTGCTATTTGGAATGATAATTACAGACACTCGTACTAGACTGCCCCATAGCTTTGGTAACAGTCGATGGGTCTGTACAAACTATCATATACTGTGATAAATACAGTTTTTTGATATCCAATTATTACAAACGCCTTTAATTAATGATAATGATGATGATGACGGTGTTTGTGTTGCGTTGTGGTACTGGCAATAACATAAATGATTAAAAGAATTTCTCGATGTAGACAGTAAGCGAAGTTAGAATGAGCATATGTGCATCTGGAAAAAGTGATATTGATGTAATTGTAGAATGACAATACACATCTGGAAAAAGTAATGTTGGTATAATTGTAGAATGACAATACACCTTTCCCAACCCGTTACGGCAGATTCCAGACACAATCTGATCCCAGCAAAGTGCCTGTATTTCTACCTCTACATACGTGTTGTATATTAGCCCTGTGGCCTAAATTGCATGTGAAACTGCGCTCTCTATGTCTGAAGCCAAGGTTGGGCTAATTGGAAACAGGTAAGGTTGTAATAAAATTGTCTCTCACTTACAAAGAACAAGTACCTATGCCAATCAAAATGACGATCTACATTAAAGCAGCTAAAATGAGAGTACATTTCAACTGTTTCATGTATTTGCACATAAAAACTGCTTTTTGAAGATTTACGAGATCTAATTAAATAGTATACCATAATGTTTGGAGACCTTGAACTCTATTTAATAGTTTACAATAATACCACTATGTAATTTTTATTCCGAGACAGCATAATCACATCTGCATTTCATGTACATCTACATACCAGCTTACGAAATTTGTTCTCTAAAGTCTCTTTTTTAAAAAAATTAGAAATCACAAGTGGAAGTATACCAGGAAGAGTGTCATTGCTTCGCGAGGTATCAAGACAGATTTTAACTCTCTATGTCTGCAGTTATTTTCCGAAACAATTCTTTGTCTCTAGACATCTACGCTTACTTTATTTCTAGTTCAATTTCTATTTAAAAAAGACGTCCACCAACAACAATCTATTTCATTATAGTTTATTTTTTATGCTCTGATAGGCTTATAAAATAAAAATGACATTTTAGGACAATGTTTAAAAAGATATTATTTTAGGTATAGTTATACGGAAGGTTTATTGGATTACTGGATTAGTGGATGATTATAAATGAACATCCTCTTTCTCCCACAATACAAAATCGTCCAAACTAACAGAATTGTACATTTCATGTCTACTCCACTTCTTGAGAATAACAAATTACCTCTTATGAGAGAGAAAACATAGCAGTAAACAAAACTGATCGGTTCTGTAGCGTGTCCATAAAATTATGCTAATTAAGATAAATTGATCTCAGTGACATATTTCGCACGAGTCAAAGATAAATCGTCTCTTTGATCCTTTCTTATCATCATCAAATTAAGTCAGTGATATTGATAGCATTGATCAGTGCATAGTTTCAAAGGAATTAAACACATCCTCATCCCTCACCTTCATGCTGTACGTTCCTTACGTTTCATTACAAACAGGGTAAATTACTTTCCACAGTCTCAAATTATGGATGAAAAATCAATCATGACAGTCCAGTCTTTACGACAGATGTTGGAAAAATCGTTATTCAAAGAAGGTTGTGATTCTGGCAATGGCGGTACCAAACAATGATTTTGTATATTGGGTCGCTACCCCAAAGTAGATCAGTCTGTTTATTGTAAGTATATGAAAACAATTATATTAATAGAGTGCTATTCAATTAAAGAATTTTAAATCTTTAACTTAAGATTGTTTTATTGAGTGGAAAATGTATCATAAAGCATACATCTAAAAAGATCTTATCTCTTTCATCTTTCTGTCATAATATTGTAAAATAAACCCTGCCATTAATCAATATTTTCGGTACAATCACCAACAGAGTATTTCAGAAAGCTTTCGCTATTGTATGATGAAACGTACACTTTACTTTGGAACTATTGCTATGTAATTAAATATTTGCGTTCTAGAGATTGATCTGTTGTCTGCGAATGTCGATTCGAAGTTAGTAAATATTTACCTATGTTTTTAATTCTCTTGTTGTGATGCTCATTTATTGTGTACTTGCAATTTATTATATTATCAGCGTTAAGTCTAGGGGTATAGAATATTATTACTGCTACACAGATGAAAGTATTAATTGATGACATAAAATCCTTAATTCATTTTATTCAAGTACCCATGGAGTCTGGATTACAATTGTAGTCTAAACAGATTTATGCTCAAGAAGACAACTTAGTCAACATGCGTTTAAAAAAAAATATCACAACACAGATTAATGTGAAAAACTGTATATTGTCATGGTTTCATTCTCTTGTACAAATCTGACGGAACAACAAACTAACATAACTTCCACATCGGATACCATAACACCTGCAGAGCTTTATTCACTAGCAACTGAAAATAAAATTAATCCAACAGACCAGCTTATGTTATACAGACACATCATATCAAAGTTTGTTAATATATGATAGGATCAAAGATAAAGATTTTAAATATCAGATAGGATCAAGGTAAATGTTTGTAAATATCTGATATGATCACATCTATAATTTTTTAATATCTGACAGGATTAAGGCTGTAGTTTGTTAAAATATTATCATATCAAAAGCTATAGTTTGTTCTTTTTTCATACCTGGTAGTATCAAAACTGTAGTTTGCTATTATCTGATACGATCAAAGTTATCGTTTCTCAATATCTTATAGGACCAAGGCTATAGTTTGTTGATTTTTGAAAGGATCAATAATACAGTTTGTTAATATTTTAATGGATCAAGGCTGTAATTTGTTAATATCTGATAGGATCAAGGCTCAAGGATATAGTTTGTTGATAGGATCAAGGCAAGATTTTATTACTATCAAGGCTATAGTTTGTTAATATCTGATAGGATCAATGCTCAACGATAAAGTTTGTTGATAGGATCAAGGCAACATTTTGTTAATATCTAATAGGATCATGACTATAGTTTGTTAATATCTGATAGGATCAAGGCTACAGTTAGTTAATATCTGATAGGATCAAGGCTACAATTTGTTAATATATAATAGGATCAAGGCTATAGTTTGTTAATATCTAATAGGATCAAGGCTATATTTTTTAAATATCTAATAGGATCAAGGCTATAGTTTGTTAATATATAATAGGATCAAGGCTATAGTTTATTAATAACTAATTGGATCAAGGCTACAATTTGTTAATATATGATAGGATCAAGGCTATAGTTTGTTAATAACTAATAGGATCAAGGCTATAGTTTGTTAATAACTAACATGATCAAGGCTACACTTTCTTATGATAGGTCAAGGCTATGGTTTGTTAATATATGATAGGATCAAGGCTATAGTTTGTTAATAACTAATAGGATCAAGGCTATAGTTTGTTAATAACTAATAGGATCAAGGCTATTGTTTGTGGATATATGATAGGATCAAGGCTATAGTGTGTTAATATGATAGGATCAAAGCTATAGTTTGTTAATATATAATAGGATCAAGGCTATAGTTTGTTAATATCTGATAGGATCAAGGCTACAATTTGTTAATATCTGATAGGATCAATGCTATAGATGTATAACATACTGCTACATTACTGTTTCCTTTTTAGGATGATTAATAGATACAAGTAGGTACAACTTCTTCCAAAATATCACTCACTCGAAACTGACAATGATGAGGAACTGTAGAGTAAAAGAACATTTGTTGCATTGGTATTGACAGAGTGAAATATATTTTAGTGTTTGTTATGGGAATTTGAGCTTGTTTTCGAGTATGACGACCGCCGATATGTTGCCATGTCAATATTTTCGTGAACCATGTATCTTAGGTAGTGGTGGGTGGGTGATGAATTTAGAATTTCATTTGATAAATTTATCAAGTCTGCATATGTATATATACTTGGTGAATATACATGTTTGGTAAGGTGGATATACATGTTTAGTAAGGATAATAAGCAACAACACTGCTTGTAGAATTTAAGTATCAGAATTGAATCTAGTCGAATTTAATAATATTTGAAAATGTAGACATACAATGTTAGAGAATCGGGAACGATGGGCATCGTATATGATGCCCTGTTGTCATTGTGCCGGGAATTGCAAGCAGTCAGATGACACTTTTTTCTAATGCATGAGCTATGCTGGTGGGAGAAGATTTACAGACTAGCTCTTGTGGTGGAACCCTTGGTAACGGGTACAGACTCAAGGCCAATCCGGTCCGGGTATTAGGTAGGGGAACGATAAATCCACCTTAGATTATGTATGACTACTCAACCTCATTACTGATGGCGAATGTCCAGCAAATATATGGTCATGGATGTGGAGGGGGCATGATTGTTTGTGCATCTCAGATTGGGAATTTTGGATCTTGTCCATAAAGTGGATGGTTTATGCCAGAAGGGCTCTTATGTCAACTCCGATTGCTGGGTTACTTGAGTTCTGACCATGGCGACACTGGAGTCATTTTTCGTCCTCAGAAAGGGGCTGAGAAGAATACGATTCCTAAACATGTGGAGAGGAGATTTCGTGTTTCATCTTTCCATTAATTGCGATTATCGCTCCTTGATTTCATCCTTTAATGACTGTGAAATCATGACAATGTAAAATTCTGTAGTGTTAATATAATTAAGTAATTACTGTACTTTTGGTCTAGGAAGAACAATTACCAAGAATCAAGGATAAACATTTCCCCCTTCTTTTTGTTATAAGCTCGCTGAGGCTTAAGCGCTTCAGTGACATTGACAGCACTCATCAGCATATTCTTTGACGACTCACAGTACTGTGTGTGTGTGTGTGTGTGTGTGTGTAATGTGTGTGATTTGCATTTGTAACGTAGCTTTAAAAATGTTTCAGTCATGTCGCTATGATGTCTGACGTGTGGCAATTTATAGCGATGTCTAGCACTGGGGGATCTTGCTGCAGACATGTAGTATGATGTCCCAGCCAGTCACATTATCCTGACACCAGGCCGACCAGTTTGTAACACTAAACTCTTAATGCTGAGTGCCTAGCTGTTAGTACCATTCCTATGTCTTTGGTATGACTTAGCAGAGGTTCGAACCCGCGACTTCTCGCTTCCGAAGTGGACGCTCTAACCACTAGTCCACCGAAGCGGTCGACTCACGGTACGAATTATATGGTATAATGGGAAAGAATCTAGAATTATTTAAACATAAAATAGATAACATGGATTTGGAGGGACATGATTCGTTAATAATGTAAAATAAAATTTAGACAAACAAGAATCTTTTGTGGCCTATCTTATTTGCATATGAAAAAATAGAGAAAATGTTTCTGAGAGACAATTTTGGTGTTTTTACAGCCTTGACATAGGATTACTCAGCAATGAAAGTAGAATTTGATTCTTAATATGCGAAGTTAAAACACGCTTCAAACGACTAAATAATTTTGTGGCTCGTATGATTGTCTTCACGCAGAAGGCCGCGTCAAGGGTAGTTCTGATGGGCTCGATTATGAACATCTATAACTCAAGTTAACTGAATTTGTAATATAATGGCGGATATATATGTTTACGAAGGGAGTTGAATATGTATCCCGAATTCTTCCGCACAACACGTTTGGAGTTCCTACACTATAACCCTAATTAACTGACAAAATGCACATGTATGCTGTTGAGTTCATTTCTATTTTAGTCACATATTCTCAGCGCACGCATCTAGAGCGGAGAATCTATGACATCCTAACGCACGAGCTACAGGAAAAGTGGGCGTTATGGGGATTGGTTACTGTTATTAATAACTTAAAATGTAACAACCTCAGTTAAAGGGTCCTTATCCTGTACTGAATGACTAATGGGTGTATTTTTGATAAATTCTCAATAAGGTACAGGAAATGACTGAAAGGATAAAGGAACTATCTAGACATCCGTGTTTTGTTCTGAAGTACAAGTGGTATTCCTTTAGTGCTGTGCATATTCACGGAAAGAGTCAACACCCAATCACCTGGTGTAAAAAAATGGCACAATATCGCTGAATATTTTATCTACTTTGAATGTCACAGAATCTCATTTAATTTAGTTTTCTATCCAGTGTATGGACTTGAATCAGTAAAAAGGACCTAAGTTCTTTCATATTTTAACCTATTTTAGGACCGTCGCAGTAATGGGACCCTAGAGACTGGTATAGACCCAAGGTCAATCTGGCCTGTTAGGTCTCACCTACTTACCCCTTGCCCTCTGCCTCAAGTACCTTAGTTGTTGCCCTCTCGCTGAAGTACATTGGCTGTTGCTCTCTACCTGCGATACCTTCACTCTTGCCCACTCCAAGGTACATTGGCTGTTGCCCTCTTCCTGAGGTGGAAATTTCATACCAGGAGGGATTGTACGTAAGCTCCTATAGTCGGTGTGATATTAAGAAGCTAAGACAATGTTTTGGTAGGAAGTTAGTATATACTCTTATGTCCCTACCAAAGCAACACACCTGCATTTTACTTCCAACTATGAGTTGAGAAGAATACCTTTATAAAACAAAAATTTCTTTAAAACCTAAGTAATGACATCATGGTGCGGTAAATGTAAAAGCCCACCTTTTAACAGGCAACTTAAATTTAAGACAGGTGATGACCAATAATTTACAGCACACCCATTTCAATAACAAGCAGCGTGTGTATGAGCAAGTATATAACTCTAGCATGAAAAATGTGGCATCATATATCATATGTTGAAAATATAGTTCTAATACTAGATTCACATCCTATATCCACATCATATCAATTATATAGTAAGCATTTCGTACATTCAAGTATTTAACTATCACACACACTGTTTGAAAAATGTCAAACAGCGATATTTTAGGATGACTTTCTATTGGTGACCAAACTTAGATATTTGCACGCAATTTCAAAGTAAACATGCATGTCAGAATCGATAGCATCCTATAGATCTTGCCATATCGTTGATTTGAATGATACCCAGCTGAACAAATCAATAACTGATTACATAATATCTTGTAGGAGCATAGATACAATAATGCCAAAGACATTTTATTTTTTTTCTCTCTCTGTAGTTTGAACGCCACTGGCGATTTGCTGCGCCACTTAGAATACAACAAAATTGATTGTCTCTCCTTTGAAAGCTAGCGAAACATAAAGATCACAAATATCTGTTTTCGTCTCATGTGAATCCTCAGGTTAATATGTAATTCAGTCTTCCATTTCATCGGAGGAACGACTGACGCAAAGCCTGTGGGTAGCTTACATCGGGAGAAAGCGGATTGGAACTTGGTGGGATAAGCAGCCTCAAGTCCTAGTCACAATGATTTTATTCCCCTTAAGTTATCATCCTCATTCCAGGACGCTTGTTCCCAACTTAAGCCAGCATTCAGGCTGCTTGTCACGAAGTTAGGCCATCAGTCTGGACGGTTATTCCCAAGTTAGGCCATCAGTCTGGACGGTTATTCCCAAGTTAGGCCATCAGTCAGGACAGTTATTCCGAAGTTAGGCCATCAGTCAGGGCGGTTATTCGCAAGATAGGCCATCAGTCAGGGCAGTTGTTCCCAAGATAGGCCATCAGTCAGGATAGTTATTCTGAAGTTAGGCCATCAGTCAGGGCGGTTATTCCCAAGATAGGCCATCAGTCAGGGCGGTTATTCCCAAATAAGGCCATCAGTAAGGATGGTTATTCTCAAGTTAGGTGATCGGTCAAAGGCAAATTAAAGTTTTATGCACACACTAAGACAAGTCCTGCCAACGGCAAATGTTAATTGCCAATCCATTAGCTGAAGCGTAAATCGTCTTGACTTGCACTACTAAGTGTATTCAGAACAAACTCATTGAGAACTATCACTAATTATCATACGTAAATAATTAAAACCGAATATTTTAATGTTTATCTCATCTTCAAAGCCAATAAAGAGATTTCTGCAAGCTTGAAATAACACAAAAACAATCCAACCCTGCAGTATAATAAACATGTTCCCAATTGCATATCGATCCACTAGTACTCACATACCAAGCTTTCCACTACTTTTGAGGTAGTTTTACATTTCTGTTGGGATGAGGAGTCAGAACCAAATGCCTATCGAAAAGTTGGAATCCGAGTTGGTGGCATAGCGTAGTCGCCTCCTAGCGGGAATATCAATCTTAACCGACCTCACATCGAGCAATATTTGCATTAAATCCGTAAAGAGACCATTTATTTTCAAGAAATTGCGAGCATAATGTTTGTTATGTCTTTAATCCGCTGACAGCTTTGATGAAATTTAACCCGGTACTCGCAATCTACATTGCTAGTCACATGACCACCCAAATCTCGCAACATATATCATAGGTCAATAGTCACGTGGTTATTAACAGTGAATCTCTTTCCAGTGAGGTTGAAGTACAAAATTCGAAAATATTATATGACAGTCATGTAATCTTTGTTAAAAAAAAAAAGAAGAAGAAGCAAAGGGCAAATTCTCAACATATTTATTCCGAGATCCCATGCCTCCACTTTAAACTATCTCAAATGGGGTGGGAAAGGTCAGAAGAAACTTGACCTACTACCTACCAAACTATTGACGGGATACAAATACCTTCCACCCATGCTTTTGGGTATTTCTTAAGCAGTCATATCTCTTTTTTTTAGGCTAGAAACATCTTTGAGATAATACAATAATCTTTTCACCGTCTTTTTGTGGTTAAAAATAATATGATTACTTAACATTTTTAAAATAGTACAAGAAGAATGGCATGATAAAAGCTGTGTTGGCAAGATGGTTCGATGGCCCTGGGGGCAATGTTCCTTTGTGACCCCCTACTTTGCTATAGAGTACATATTTTTTTATGTCAATTGCCTGTCGCCCCTATAAGTTTTGTGAAGAATTCACCGTTACTCAAAGCTCAAAGTGAAATACTATAAAACATACAGTTGCATGAAAAATCCCAAAAGCGCCCCTTTCGCCTGACGCCTTGTGGCAATTTCCACCTCCCACCCCCCAAACCTCCCACCCCTCGCGCTGACACTGGATGAAATAAATGTTTCACAAATGAACTAAACCCGCCACTACACATGTGAAAATACAGAGTGTTTACGGCAGAACAGTAAAGTTGCATAGTTTTTGGTCTTTCTCTGCTCCAAGTCAAATACGTTTAGTCATTTATTTGGCTACGTATGTTGAAAGATTTCAAATTCCGGATTAATCACTCTGACCTGCACAAATCCTGCATCTCACAGTATCAGATACCCATTGCTAAATATGTCTAGTAGGAACGAAGTGTTGAAGGCGCGTGCGTGGTTCTAATTACCCTGCACTGAAGAAGTAATGGCTGAAATATGTTCTTATCAGAGAAAACAAATAGCCGAAAGGTGTCTTGTTTACGAGTTCGTAAAATCTACAACGTGTTTTAGATTCAGAAACATTTTGTCATGATTGATAGACCACTGCTTTTCTAAATAGCTGGAACAATGCAAGGTTGTATTGCTTCAATAAATAAAGTAACCGGTGACCAAGATAAGAAAAGCCAAGGCCGAACATATTTTCTAACTGCAATCACTGTTTCGATTCAGAACATAATAGCACCATCTTCCCTTCTTTCTCAGCACTATATCCATTAGGCAAAATCCATTCTCACCCATGGCTAAATCTCGTCTGCAGATGGATGATCAGTTCCCTCTTTGTTGCGGAAGAATAACACTGGCCTACTATTGAAGTATCCGAAACCTAAAGAAGTAATTTTCCCAAATAAACCACTATACCTCAAACCGCTGATCAAAATATCAGAGAGACATACTCGTTAGAGCGCAACTAAAATCCCTCACAAATAACACTACACGTTGATCCTCCGAACCGCGTGGGAGCTGTAGATGCAAGATTTTAAGATTTTCCTGAAACGCGATATTTCTCCAATACAGTTGCAGCGGCAAAATACCATCACATACAAGAAACAAAACGTGATTGATTTAATAGCTTCCGGTATGTGTGGGAAACGGACAAAAAAAATGTGGAACATATTGTTACCTCTGCCCAACACTTCAATATAATTATCCTAACTGGCATGGCCCAAAATCAAATATTGGAATCTCGAAATAAAAAAGAGTAAAAGAGAAACTTATTGGAGTCTCTGCTCAGAAGTCTTGGAACAGACGACTTGAATCAAGAAGAATAAAATCCTATGCACAGTTTGAATTTCTTCTTGTCTCTTAATCCATCCTTAATTTTGGCAATGCATTTTCTTACATGTGCTTTAGACATTTCTCGGGATAAAATTATGAGTATCGATATATCTAACACAGAAAAAGAAATCAGATATGTCCTGAAAAGTTTTCTTTATTTTGAAGCAGTAAAGAACTGGGTCATATGCGGTCCTGCTGATACATAACGACTTTCTCGCCAATTGGAATTCTTGACTTACCACAATGTAAATGGTTCAAAGGATGCAGTTGGTAAATGCATATTTTTTTTTTCCATTCTAGAGGGTCACTTCATAAGCATCTTCAATTACTGTACTATTTTCACTTCATTTGTGTCGTCAATCTTGAAAAAGAACGGATCACTAGACCTTGAAATCGATTGACTAGAATCTGATCAATCAACTGGAAGATAATGTGACGCTGTACTTCCCTCTTCAGACTTTGTATATCTTGGTGAACAGTAGTCTGATATGAATGGTGTTAAAATAAAAGCAAATGCTATGTATTATAGTCTGCAATCGTGGATGCAAGATGAAAAGCAGACGCAATTTTAATTTACTTTGGCTATGTTTTATGAGTAATTGTTTTTATTCACATTTAAATAACTTTAAAACTGCTTCAGGTCTTGTTGAAAATATCAGCTGTTAACGATATTTAGTGGGCCCTTTAATAAGCATAATTAGTTATTGTAGCTTTTCTCGTTGGTATTTCATGGCTCATGCAAGAGACGAAGTTACTAGGTACATCTAAGTACACCTATATATTTAAAAAGAACAAAATATAAAAATTATTGAGCATGATAGAATCGTGATATATGTTGATACGGACGCAAATTGCCTGCTTGGATTTAATACATAACACTCAACTACCCAACTTTTATGCTGTATGAGAAACGCATTCAGTTGATACGCACCCGTATCAGCCATCTATCACCCGTATTAATCAATAAGATACTTAAAATGTATACGAAACATTATATAAGTATGAATTTTCTACTTCTACTAGAGACAAAACAAGTTGCAAGTTATTTTATCTTTATGTTAGAGACAAATGTTCTCTTTTTTGATTACTTAGGAAATGTTGCACAGGTTTTAGATCAACAGAGTGAGACTCATCACAGTCTATGTCATGGTTTAATCGGATTAAGACTAGGAACAGTCTAGCTCATGGTTTGATCGGAAAAAGACTAGGCACAGTCAACCTCATGGTTTGATCGGAATAAGACTAAATACAGTCGACATTTTGGTTTGAATAGACTAAGACTAAACACAGTCTACCTCTAGGTTTTATTTGAATAAGACTAGGCACAGTCTACCTCATGGTTTGATCAAAATAAGACTAAATATACCTCTTGGGTTGAATAGAATAACTCTAAGCATAGTCTATCTCTTGGTTTGATTGGAATACGACTAGGCACAGTCTAACTCATGGTTTGATTAGAATAAGACTAGGCACAGTCTACCTCATGGTTTGATTGGAATTAAACTAAATACAGTCTACTTCTTGGTTTGATCGGAATAAGACTAGGCACTGTCTACCTCATGGTTTGATCGGAATAAGACTAGACACAATCTACCTCATGGTTTGATCGGAATAAGACTAAATACAGTCTACCTCTTGGTTTGAATAGAATAAGACTAAGCACATTTTACCTCCTGGTTTGATCAGTATAATACTAATCACATCGTCCGATAGGTATAGACTATTCACAGTCTCCCTCATCATTTGATCGGTATAGACTAATCAGTCTCCCTCATCATTAGATCGTTATAGACTAATCACAGTCTCCCTCATCTTTTGGTCAGTATAAGACTAATCACAGTCTCCCTCATCTTTTGGTCAGTATAAGACTAATCACAGTCTCCCTCATCTTTTGGTCAGTATAAGACTAATCACAGTCTCTCTCATCATTTGGTCAGTATAAGACTAATCACAGTCTCTCTCATCTTTTGGTCAGTATACGACTAATCACAGTCTCTCTCATCATTTGGTCAGTATAAGACTAATCACAGTCTCTCTCATCATTTGGTCAGTATAAGACTAATCACAGTCTCTCTCATCTTTTGGTCAGTATACGACTAATCACAGTCTCTCTCATCATTTGGTCAGTATAAGACTAATCACAGTCTCCCTCATCATTTGGTCAGTATAAGACTAATCACAGTCTCTCTCATCTTTTGGTCAGTATAAGCCTAATCGCAATCCACCTCATCGTTTGATTGGTACGGAAAGAAGGACATGTTAACGAATATTGAGAGAAGGATGCTTCCCCAAAATCAAATCATATTATTGAAAAAACCTCAAAATTTTGATATACACTTATTTAAAAGGAGTTTGTCTTTCAGTAACATGAGCAATGTTCTGTGTGAGACTACAGAGTTAAATCTCAATGTCAGCATACATTAGGGATAGTTTTAAGGTGCTAGTCACAAACAGTTTTGTGGTAACCTGACACAAAATGTATATATGTCGAAGTACATAGTGTACTTTCTTCCCATCAGGAAAACAATCTGCGATCGTTACATAATTATGTATTCTCGCTGTGACGAAGACACGGCTATATTAAATACGAGGGATAAAACAGATGTTTACTTATTTAGTTACTTTTTGTGTTTTCTTTGTGGTAGAACACATTGTGAGACTGTTTTTAATCGGATAATTAAAAGATGTAAGTTTATTTTCTGGTCATGAAATTACATAAACAAATTTGAACACACGTGCTGCAAATTTACAGATTTAGTGTTGTAAATTACAAATATGATAGCCAACAAATGTTAAAATAATAGCAATGAGGCTATTTTTTCATCGGAATACAAATAGTTTATACATATGTTCTCATGTCTGACATAAAGATGTAAATACAAATGTAAAATGTGACATAGAAAACCTAGTTATTATTTACATCGTCATCATATAAACAATGTGTGAGGTAAACTCTCCTTGAAACTTGGAAAAGGACAAGTAATTTTAAAAATGTGTTCGAAAGAATTTGTTTTCGTCTTTCTGTGTATCAAATGCATAAAGCATGAATAATTCTAAGATTAGAAATTTATTTAAAGCCCATTGGAAGTAGGCGCATGCCAAGCCTAGCTGAAAAAAAAAAAACAAGAAACGACAAGCAAGACGCATGCATAGCGTATTCAAAGTGACAGAACAGTCTCTATTTAGATTTGAGATCGAAATCTCAATCCCAAATTTCAAGAATACAGTATGCACAGAACTGACGCTAACCCAAGACATCGTGCAATAAACTTCAAATGAGATTACAATGAATTATTCAGCAAGAATTATGTAATGATATTAAAACTTATGTAAAAGATGATGATGATGACGATGATGACGATGACTATAATTTTCATTGTTTTCAACTAATCATCCTGTTGATGTCTTTTCATCCACATGAGTAAATCGCAAAGCGAGGTCTTCTGAGGTAAAATAATTATTTTGTCGACAAGGCAGGCAAAGTATTATTTTTATTTCAAATTTTATCCTCATGTTGCTATGACAACTATGTTCTTCTTTCAAAAGAGAAATTCTCTTGAAAATTTACAACACACTAATCGAATAAAAGACATTGACAATGCACTGTTTGTGTGTTTGTTGAAAATGTGTACCCACCTCCACAAAAAAAAGATATATAATAATCTAGCAAAATGTACAAATAGTAAAGACAGACTCGGCATACCATCTAAATGACACGATATATCGTCACAACATCTGCGGGAAATGCTATCTTTGATAAATCATCCGTACACATTCATTTTTTGTATGGCTTCCCATCTTGGAACTACTTCCCCGATACCCATCACTTTTTGTTGAATGGTAAATATAAATATAAATATATATATATATATATATATATATATATATATATATATATATATATATATATATATATATATATATATATATATATATAACATTGGAGACACATATTCCCCTTCATCAGTTCAGACTGAATATATAACAATAGATGGAATCACAAACTACTTGGTATTTTAGATGCAACTGAAAAATTTGCACGCGTCTGGCATGAAGGACCACGGGAATGAAAATATACTTCATCATTTCTCTTTTTGGCATCAAATCTGAACTGTAATATACATGTTTGCTGTGTCGAACAATGTAGACGTTGAAATAGAAAGTACCATTTTTGTTACGCAAGATGAAATATCCGGGAAAAGAAAACAAAGTACGAAAATTACCAGTGAATTAAAAAAGACATTAATGTCTGCGTAAAAGAATGGAAGTCTTTTTCAAGTATCTAAATGCATCAAGGATGCACAAATATCGAGTCAAATATTTAAACTGAAGCCAACTATAAGTGCATGATAACATACCGAGTCAAACATTGATATTGAATCCAAACTTTAAGTGGATGCAAACATACTGAGTCAAACGTTTATACTGAAGCCAGATCTAAATCATTGCATGCAAACCGTTTGGAGAAAATATGAAACGACAAGAAAAAGACAATAATGGTGTATTGAAAGTGACAACCATAAGTAATAAAAAAAATTCAGTGCTAAGAAAAATTTGCAGATTTTCTTTGGCTATTACTTCAGTAAATAAAGTTTCCGATATCGCATACATAGAAAGTTACACCAATGTCATGGGTCTAATACAGAATCAACTTGCATATACTAGCGGCCACATTTACCCATAACTCGTACAGCAGATAAAGAGAACTGACAATGGTTCTAATGATCCCTTTCAGTTGTTGTTCTGTTTCTATAACCCAAACATTTCAGATGCATACAGATAAGCAGATTTAATATGAACAACAAACAATTTAAAAGTTTATTTTGACGTCGGACAAACTAGTTTTCTTTCTCAATTCTTCACAGGCATTATTGAGTATGAATTACATAATTGTGAAAAGCTTATGTAACACGGAACTTCTTCTTCTTCCTCGTATTATTATTATTATTATTATTATTCGCCCTTTAGATGACTATCCAGGTAAAACATATGAAATGCTTCTGAGGTAGAACCCTGTATCCACAGGGTATGTCTAACACTGACACTAATATTTTCAACCTTTTTCCTCAGGTTATAATAACAATTATGTTCCACTTTCAAATTCGAAACTATCTAACGAATTTCACGAAAAGCTACCTGGATAAATGCAGTGATACTGTCAGATTAATTGTTTGATGAATAAAGGTATTACAGGAACATAAAAGAAAGACCTAACTTGCAAATGGCTATCTTTCTCGGTACACCTACTATTACGATACATCGTTACAATATCTGCAAAGAATGTTGTTTATTTAATTACGTCATCAGTTGGTGTGGGTGTCGATCGTGCAGCTAGTCCTCTGATACCGTCAACACGGTGTATAAACGTGCAGTCGATTATTTTGTTATCACCGAGAAAACAACCTTTGAATCTTAGTACAGTTATCAGCTTATATTCCCAGAACAGAACGTACTGAACAGATGTAAAGCTATTTCATCTTTACGTCAGAAAAAAAAAAAAAAAACATTTTCGTGCTCAGTACAAGTGTGTGACTTCGACAATTTGAGCCGTATGTAAAAACTTAAAAGATAAATTAATATGTTGGGGTTTTCTTTCTTTAGTTATCGAAATATATTATACTTTGATACACCACAATGGCAAATAGCATGTTAGGACAGGGTTTCAATATCATATAGTTCCCAAAATACCAATCAATTTAAGTACAGATAATCGGTAGACAAGGGAAAAGTACATTTAGAAAGATTAACATCTGACCGGAGGTCCCCCACCCCCCTCGTGTGCCCCTTTTGTATTCCACAAAGATGAAGAATAAAGAAATTTAAACCTCTCTTGTTTTCTGTGATAACCTTTAGAAGCAAATACTATATCCCATCTCAGGTTTTCATATTTTAGATTTTGTGACCTCCTTTTTTCAATGCTTCAGTAAATTTCGAACAGCCCTCGGGCAGATACACGCTTTAAGTTTGTGTCCTTGCAGGTTTTTTGTTTGGCATGCAATATTATACCGCTGAAAGTCAACACAGTTACAAGCATATCTATGAAAAAGAAGATGATAAAAAGCTTTAATGATACACTTGTCCGTCACAAAATGATGGGTATGCACAATTTACTACATGCTAAATCCATAAATCCGAAGATAATTTTAATTGTAACTATTTGGCACTGAATATTTGTGCCTTGGCATTGTGAAATCGTATGAAATATTAACTAATGACATATAATGTATATATTTAGTTAGTTATGTAGGTATACCAGGAATCATCAAACTTCAAAGAGAATGCAGTTTGATCAGTACTACACCTTTTTAACAAAAGTGGGTCATTGTGTTCACGCTAAAATGGCTTTGTTTTTTAAAAAAAACTTTTAAATTTAATTTCTTGGATTCTGTTCATGTTGCAATTATGAAGTTTGTTGTTTTCGCACATATATGTTAGTAATATACCTTGCGACCAAATGATGTAAGTAACCAACATTGTATACATTACTGACTTAGTGTAGGCCCCTACATATTTTTATTTAGCTCATGACCAGGTAAGATCTTTCCTTGCACAATCTGACAGTAATATGTGGTTTTCAAAGGTGGAATACATATATTTATTTAATGGTGAACGTTCCATATTTCTGACTATACATTGCATATGTTGACACTTTTCTCTCACAGGGTTAGCTGTGTGCTGTACATATTAGTAGGTAGTATTTATAGGTTACTGCATTGTATGGGAAAATATGAACGAGTTTTTTTTTCCTCGGAATAATACTGCACGACCTTTGGGAGTTCATATTTTCCCATATAAATGCAGTAGCCTTATTATTATATACTCAATTTGTAATTCTACCTAAGGCTTAATTATAACAAAAAAACACTACAAGAAACAAAGTAATTAAATTTATAAAAAAACATACACAACCGTAGATTCATCAATACACAATACCAATATTAATGTGCACATAGTACAGCGAAAATTGAACTTCGTTGCGTAATCGACAGTAGTTTCAAAAAGAATTGTCGTTTTGGTCTACTTAAAATAAAACTTTAGGGCCACATTGTTTTTTTTTTTAATTTGGTCTGGTGTGGATGGATTTCGTTTTTATGTTGATCCAACTCAATTCTGCTTTTCTGATTATGATGGACTGGATTATGGGGTCAATTCAGTGCAGTGGGAATAATGTGATTTCACTTGGAAATGTACTCGAAATTCCAGTAAAGTTTCGGTGTGTCTCAGGTTTTGCAGGACATGTCATTCGGATTTGCAGTACCAGCTAAGAAAATACATCTTTAGGAAATTCACGATGCATAAATGTAAGTATATTTATTACCATTCTTTTTACCAGCTAAAGAATAATATGTTTATGCCCTGTCACTTGCATCTCGCTGTTGGAGGCACCTCAGCTTTGACCTCACTCATACAGTGTATGTCTTCTATCGCTGGCCTAACATCGTCTCGTATCAAAATAGTTACACGAGAAAAATTGCAAAACAGCTGTTGTGTGACAGCCCATTTAGCCAGCGGAAATAATACTTTTTCGTCGTCTTGGCTTATTGGTTCTGAGGCTCTTAGTTTCCTACCAAACCTTCTGTTGCATTGTTTTCTCGAATCTGGTTTTCTGACAGACTTTTAAAATGGAACGTCTCTGATAGATATGCGATGGCCCTTGGCCTCAATATGCTTTTCTACGCTATAATTTTATAGACCCTAGAGAGTACTGGTCATAGTCTGAACCATCGAATTTGCGAAAAGTTACGAATATTTCTTCTAAAATAACTGTTTCAATGATCAGAATGGTATTATATGCAAATATCATGTTCATTGGTGTGCTTGTTTGAAAGTTTTGTTTCTGACTCCGACTTTTGACTAATGATTTTAAGCAGATCATCAATGATTAATGGCAATTAAACAGATCATCAATGCTTAATGGCAATTAAACAGATCATCAATGCTTAATGGCAATTAAACAGATCAGGCAATGTTTAATGGAAATTAAACAGATCATCAGTGCTTAATGGAAATTAAACAGATCATCAGTACTTAATGGCAATTAAACAAATCATCAATGCTTAATGGCAATTAAACAGATTATCAATGCTTAATGGCAATTAAACAGATCATCAATGCTTAATGGCAATTAAACAGATCATCAGTGCTTAATGGCAATTAAACAAATCATCAATGCTTAATGGCAATTAAAAAGATCAGACAATGCTTAAAATTGGAAAAGTGTACAAGAGTGATCTATTTGAAGAAATGGTTGAAATGACGGCATATGCAAATGACCACGGTGACATTATTATGCAAAATAATTTTCTAATATTGGAAAATCAATTTCTGTACATTTAAAGATCAATTTCAATCAATCAAAATATAATTCAGCGGTACATTTTTTGAATATTATAGAATTGGTCCATTTACCCCATGCCAGCAATCTTCCAATATTAGAATATGCTAAATTTGCACAAAACTACTTGTCAAAGGTTACATAATGAGATATGCAACCAATTTCCGCTTTTATCGGTATCGTTAATTAAGTAGCGAAGACGTATTTTATGAGCAGCGATTCTGGCTGAAGCTAAAAGTAAGAGCTAATTTACCAATTAACAGCCAAAGATCTTATTCAGCACAATCGCTCTGATATGTATATTCTCCTTTTCACCGTGAACTGTTTGTAGATACTGAGAGAGAGAGAGAGATGTATTTATCAATTTATCATTGACAAGGACACTAACATTCTACTTTAGTAACAGTACCACCACTATACTCTCTCTCTCTCTCTCTCTTTCTCACACACACACACACACACACATCCTTTGGTCGGTTTGACTTAACTTTTACCATCATTCATATGTCCAGAGACATCGTGGGATGACACAAACGAAAATCTTCTACGCTGTCATTTCATAGATTTTAGTCCGTATCTGCATCGATGGTCGAGAGAGAGAGAGAGAGAGAGAGAGAGAGAGAGAGAGGTATTTATCATTGACAAAGACACGTTGTGCGACCAGGTACGCTTGGTTTACTCAGTAATAGACAGGTGCGGTAAGTATTGCATATTCCTTTTCTGTCTTTCCCATATTGAAATACTTTAATTTTTAATATTTGTCGCGTCTTTGGTCTTGCACATAAGTGTCCAAGTACACTCATCCGCCATCAAATATTTTTAATAATTCATATGATGCAAGATTGAGAAACTGTTAGATTAGTTGGGGGATTGAGGGAGGGGGGAGGGGGAGGGGTACCAGTATTTACCAGTCACATATTTGTCAGCATTTTCATCTCTGTGTGTAACACATTTAGTATATTTTGAAGCCGGTACGCTCTTTATATTGTATGTAACTACCAGAAACGGGCAAGACTGACTAGCCTTAGTGCATGCGTCATCAATGAAGGCAGTAGTATGAATCAGCAGTGCAAGGGAGATAATAGCTTTTCCCCTGAGTAACAGATACTCAGGAATTATCCAGACATTGAATGCATACATATGACGTGACTAATTAACCTACGATACATGATGTTATCTAACCAATGAAAACAGCAAACATGTACACACTGTATTTATATGCAACCCCGATAGTCACAAATACAGTACAGCTAAAGTATATCTATGTTGCTTTATTACACACAGACACACGCACAGACACAAGCACGCGCGAAATACATGGATGTAGAAATACACCACATGCACCATACTGCATAAGGTAAGAGATGACTAATGAAGTCAACCTTCCTGCGTCGCGTAATGATATTCCAGTAGAAATGGTCTTGGACTTTTGTTTTTAAAAAAAGGGTGCGGTATAAAAATAAAAACTTTGTATTTTAAGGATTTTAACCTTTTTATCCTTTATCTTAGTTTCGTATGCCTTTTTAGGGTACCTGATCTTGCTTGGCACTGTCGAGCCAGTAATGTGCTGCTGTGCCGCAAACTTATTAAATACCAACATATTTTTACAGCTTTTCTTTTGAAGGTTAATTGAGACATCTATATAGTTTCCTCTAGATTGTTATGGTTACCCGAAAACCGAACTAAACCCGCCCTGTCACTCATTCTTCAAAATGAATACAGTCTCTGCCAGCGAGTGTGAATATGCAAATGTTACCTTGACAACACAAAAAGAGAAAAAAGAAATATCAACACGATAATATGCATCTGATGCTTCTAAATATACTGTACTCGCTTATTTTATCTGTGGAGTACTTATTCCTTTATAGAGACAGTAGTTAAAATGTATTAAAAAAATAATACATAGTAAGTTAAAATTGCTCTGACGTTTTGGCCCTAACATTTCATTTATTAACAAGTCATATTTAAAATGCATCTTTATAAACAAATTAATTTATTCCTTCTTGGGACATAAGTTTAATTTCCTTGATCTGACATTACTATTTTCAAAACTATTCGAATATGGTTCGATGAAAACAAATATGTTGTACTATGTAAGACTTTTCTTAAGTCTTAATTTAAGAATGGAAAAGACCGTCTTAAAGCAACGTTTTGTTAACATCTGGTATAAATTTTGATTTGTTTAAGAAGCTCTTGACAATGCATTAGCTATGGGAATATAATTTCGAGTTTTGGTTGTTGTTCTTTTACCAACGCATTTACATTTTACGTCCCATTACAAGTATAGAAATTCAAGTAAGGCACATAGACAGAATTATTTCCCTTTCCGACATTTCCTCCAAAAAAGAACGTGCATGATCAGCGCAAGCGAGAACGACAGACTGGGATTGATAATTAATGGTTCCATAACCCCCAACACAAATTCCCCCCCACCCACCTCCACCCCACCCCAAAAAAACAACCCAAAAAAATCAAAAAGAAAAATGGCACGGACAAACTAATATTAATGATACCAGACAAAAAGAAAACGGAACTGATAGTCTGGTACTGATATCTATTCCTACCAGACAATGCTAATTAGGTGAGACAATTACATGTCACCCGACACTGAACGCACAAGCTTTTCTTTCTCCTTTGATCCACACATGTCAGTAGGTTAATGAATACTCTTGTGGCATGAGGAATGTGTTTTAAAACTGAGGTGAAAATGAAATGGGTTGGGGTGGGATGGGAGGGAGGGTAACCCGGGTATGTTTACTGTTACATTACGTTAAGTGCTTTCGACCATATTGCACGAGTTTGGAAATTATCTTGTTCTTTCTCTTTCCAAAGAAAATGTGCGCCAGGAATTGCTCACTGATGAGGTACACCAGGTAAATATAACTCGTACCGTACACACCCTCCAACAGCTTCAAGCCAAGCGCGACCAGCAAAGACCCAGATCTGCTGTCATATAATACTCCTTCCGCAGATCGGACACCAGCCATACAATTTACTCGAAAATATTCTGACCAATCAAAAACTACATTTGTCAGTTCTGACTAATCAAAATCTGTAAGTTTCAATTCGGATTAAGATTTACAAGCATGGAGTAACATTTATTATTCTAAATGTTGATTATACATTAATGACGGAGGGTACTGGCTCTAAGTTGTACTGGTGAAATCACATGTACATGCAGTTGAGGCTCTCTACCAGAGGTGCATATTCCCATTATGTAATACCATATAGTGTAAACTGTTTATATCGCATGTACTCTTTGCTGTAGACCAGGAAAGTATTTGGAAGCATGAAAAAAAAATAATTGTGTATCTGTTTGCTTGCTTTGGCATTTGGTGCCAAATATTTTTGTGAGAACATGTACATCTGTACGTTTCACTGGGCTCAGCAACATTTACTGTATAGCAATAATTTAGTCACAGCTTTTTGATGATATGATTCTTCCGAATAAAGGGATTTTGAAAATGACAAAAAATTGCAAGCAATTAGTTAAGATCGTTTTGGAGCATGCTCAAACCGGCTCAGCTGGTTCATGGGTTGCGATTTTGTGATGGAAGCTCCAATAAAAACAAATCAGAACTGTTATCTGATAAAACAATTTTGTGTTTGCAAAACATGTAGGTATTTGTGCATTGTATGTACTACTAAGTATATAATTTATTTTTCTTTGATCATTATTATTTTTATCAAACTCGTTCTCCAACTATTACTTTCTTTGGTTCACACCTGAATGCCCTGCACACAATTTCATTTGACCACGCCTACTGGCACTACGTTTCAGACCGTTTGATGAGATTCATGGATAAGATAAATTGCAAGAAGACGCGATGCAACAACGAGTGCACTGTATCGGAAACTACAGCTTAATCTTTTGGAACGTCCTGCAAAGTCAGGAGTTAATTATTCACTCAGGACCAGATAGCATTCCCAACTTCCAGGTCAATTAAATTTACGGCTCATCCGTCAAATGTATGTCGATAGTTCCCATTCGGATTACTTTGGCTACTGACCAAACAAGGAATTATTGAGAAGTTCCGAACATTAGAATTATTTGATCCTAAACAAGAAACAGCTTTTGTACTATGATAGTTTTTTTGGTACTGCGAATCCAATTTCCGATATCTGAAAAAATGTATCCAATAATTACACGAATAGGAATCATTTAGCAGTTAATTTATATGTGTTTTTATTCCCCTTTTATTTATTGGATTTAATTATATTTAAATTTATTTTATCACCTTAAACAGGCCATAGGTATGGTTGGTCATTTCACTGACAAGAATATGAGTCTTTATTTATTCCATTAGCTGTGTGGATACATTGTTTCAACTAAATGAATTGAATGGCGGATGCTACAGTAAACGACACGGTATTATCATGTATATTGTATAATATACAAATAAAACACAATGAGAAATGAAATTACAAAAAGCATGCAGATCAATGCAAATGAAATAAGCAGGTTAATTCACAAAATATCTCAGTAGGGAGAAAAATATATCTACATTATTGAGGATAAAACTTTGAAGATAAATTCAGAAATTACGCAATTCGAATTAAGCAATGGCCAGTCAAAGTAATTACCAGATATCTGAATATACGACGCCATTTCGATGATTAAAAGCCTTATACATGTAAGTGGTCAAATTACTAAAAATTATTCTCTTTCCCTCTATATTTGGATCCTCGACCATTGTACTATAAGCATTCTGGTAAAAATGATATTCATCTGCAAGGAAATTGCAAATAGAAGAAAGTCATTCCTACATTGGTTTATAGGATTTCACCCATCTACCATCCTCAGCAGTGAGTCTTTGAGAAGATACTCTAAAGTAGCAATCGCGTTTCTATCTTCTAAAGAATAAATGCTTTCAAGGTTGAGTTTGGATCCGAAATGTGTAACATGACACCTCTCGTTTAGCTTAGCCAATCAGTATTACTTTCTCAAACTGCCACAAATTGTATCACTATCATCGAAGTCAGAATAATCCTCTATAGTCCGCCCTTAGAAATAAATATTCTGTAGAATATCATTTTATGACACCTGTTTCAAATGGTTCTAGGTTTTTCAGAATGTTTTTCTCTGGTTTGTCTCAAATGTGTCATTCCCTGCACTTAATCCTACACTGAAAATATCGGTCAGACCGTTATCGAACGGAACCTAATTAAAATTCAATTTGTGCCCCACACAGTCACATATCTCGCAGTCATCGATCCAAGCGCACAGAATGTACTGTGAAATTATTTCTAATTTTTCCCCCACCATTTGCAATGGATTCACACAGAATTTTCTCATGTTTGATTTACAATTAATTCTTCTTAATCACTTTCGAACTACTGTCATTACAATTATGCTAACATTGATGATTAGCAATCATTGTTTCAGGCAAGGTAAAAACTGAGAAATGTTTATATTGCACATCACCTACCTAAAATATGAGATGCCAAATTTACCTAATTATATAAATGTGAGTTCATTCTATAATACATTTAACAGGAATAAATCTCCAGACTTGGCAACAATAATTAAAGATAGTTTTTATCAGTCTGTCAAAAAGATTCATGGCATTGCTTCTTTTTAAGGATGTAAATTTATTTTTCAGGTAAAAATAACACTGGTTTAGCGTACCCTGTCATATTTTCTTTGCTTTGTTAAAGGAATCGTCAGATAACATAACCAGTCCAATATATGCAAACTTCTTTACAATTTATAGATTTTCATTGCAGTAAGTGGATTCAAGCCAAAGTACAATATGTTTTTAATCATAACCTTTGTTTTTGAGGTGTTAACCACAAGTTTCCACTGAGTACAGTGATCTCTCAAAAATTTAACCCGGACTAAAGGCCTTAGAGCGAACATAAAAAGCTGATAATGTAATCTGCATATAAATAATAAAAATATTTACCATCCCAATATATATACCTTCAATACCATGCATGGCAAACAGTTTCTCTAAATCATTTACAAATACTGGAAAAAGTAAAGGCGATAAACGTTCACCTTGCCAGACACCAAGAATGCAAGAGAATTCATCACTTAACATATCATATTTAACTCTTGATTTGACATTTCTTTGCATAGATTTGACTTTTATCTAGAATATTTTTTCCTTAAATCTAGCTTTATCAATTTATTCCATGCGTTATCCATTACAATGTAATCAAACGTTTGGGCGAAATCAATCAACGCACAGAAAAACTTTTTAATCTTGAGATACGGTCATGTAAAATAAAAGCATTCCAGCTATATTCATACTTATTCCTACATCATGCGTGTGCTTCAATAAAGACATGATAGTTTTCTACCTAGTCATTTAGCCTATTAGTATGCACACCTATCAATAATTTACCTACGCAGCTCATAAGTGTTATAGCTCCATAATTATTAACATCATCTAAATTGCCCTTTTTATGCAACGGTACAACTAGACCCTCGTATGACGTTTCATGAAAGGGACCACATTTATATACAGCATTAAATAAATTAGAGAATGTATTTCAAAGAACATCTTTATCATGGTAAACAAACACACTAATAATCATATCTGGATCACAACTGCTGCCTAATTTTATTTGATAAAAAGAGATCAGTTTGTGTCACGTTTGTAAGGAACTTATTACCCGTTTTCTGATTGGCTGCAGATAAATTATGGATATTGATAGCTCTTTTTGAGTATATCCATGAACAGTAAAAGAAGAAGAAGAAAATACGTCAGAAATAATATACATTTTAATAAAAAAATGTAAATAGAATTTATATTATTCTAACACTTTAGGTTATAATTTCATCATAACGATCGATCATTTATGCTATCTAAGTTCAGTGAAATATGAATGAAAGAAACGTGTGCAAACATAAGTTTTGTCGACTCATATAGTTTGCACAACGTTTTTCCGCGTCATTCTTCACCGAACTAAAACACATACCTCTCATTAATTGATCATGAAGGAGGAATTATCGTACGAGATTTCTTTGTTGGAACATTCTGGAAAGACTAAACCGCCGGTCTCCAACTCTGACTTTGTGCTCATATAAATGGTTTTGATATGTGCCATAATGATTCATATGTTGTTTTTATTATTACACATTAGGGACTTCAATCAAACCACCGAAGGATTAAACAGAGTCGCCGACAAGGAATATTTTTGCTTTGGAATGGCTCTCGACCGCCTTGGTCCCTGTTGGATCCCAAGCTTTAAGTACTGTTCATGTGCGCAAAAATCTCGAAGTAATAAGATGTATTAGATTAAAAAATGAGGATCAGCAACAACAGCAATTAATTTAAAAGCATAAAGAGCATCAAACAACAGCCTTTACCTTTGATTTTCCAAGAAAGAAGCCGAGTGGGGTTAAAAAAATATATTAGCAAAGGGATCATTTTGTTATATTTGTCATAGCATTGTCATTCACCTCTTTATCGCCATAAAGCTTTGAGAGGGTATCAGAAAGGATAAAGTATGCAAATATGTATATCTCCTAAGATTTTAAGCATAACTAAATAAGAACTCCCCAAACTCCCCAAAACAAATTAGCACCATTATGATAAAATTATCAAACAAAACTCCAGAAGTGGCTTAGATACGAAGTAATCTTTAGATATAGATAGATAATGCTGATTGCAGCCGTTTTGCCGTAGGAAGCAGAAATAATGCCGAGCGCAAACTTTTGGTACGTTTGGGGAGCTTGGCCCAATTGTTCAAAGTTTTCCTGGATGATGCGGGAAACTTTGTGCACAAAGAATACCGTATATATTACACTATCATATACTAAATCCGTACATTAGATTCCAAATTTTCGATTTTTAATATGGCTGATGTCACAGACCCAATGCGTCAAACCAATAAAAATGCAACATAATTTTATGCAAGAACTTTCTTTGCAATCTGAACTGTTTGTTTTAGATAACATCCACTGCAAATAATGTCAGTGTATTTAATTTTTTCATCTAACTGCACACAAAGAATGTCACAAGTTGATCGATATAGACCCAAATTGATCTTAGGAGATGATACATACATACATAGTACAAACAGACTCATATTGTTAAGTTGACGACTGCAAAATTATCATGTATGGATTCCAATTTAACTTATGAGATTATAATTTAGAGGAGTACAAACAGAACCAAATAAAGCTTATGAAACGATAATTAGCCCGTAAAGACCAAGAGTAAGCTTATGGCATGAGAATTAGTAAGCAAAAACGTAGATTAGGCTTATGGCATGATCATAGAACGCATAGACTCACATTAAACGTTTGAGTTGATAATTATTACCAATAGACTCCAATTGCTGTGATAGAATACGTACTACGTACAGACCCAAACAAAACTTTTGAGATGATAATTTGTTCAGACAGAACCAAATTAAACTTATGACATGATATTTTACAGGCATGTACCTATATTGTGCCTATGGTATAATAATAAAACGTATAGACCCAAATTAAGCTTATGCCATGATAATTAACACACATATACCCAAATTAAGCTTATGCCAGGATAATTAACACACGTATACCCAAATTAAGCTTATGCTATGATAATTAACACATGTACACCCAAATTAAGCTTATGCCATGATAATTAACACGAATATACCCAAATTATGCTTATGCCATGATAATTAACACACATATACCCAAATTAAGCTTATGCCATGATAATTAACACAATATACCCAAATTATGCTTATGCCATGATAATTAACACACATATACCCAAATTAAGCTTATGCCATGATAATTAACACACATATACCCAAATTAAGCTTTATGACATGATAATTAACACACATATACCCAAATTAAGCTTTATGACATGATAATTAACACACATGTACCCAAATTAAGCTTTATGACATGATAATTAACACACATATACCCAAATTAAGCTTTATGACATGATAATTAAACACACATATACCCAAATTAAGCTTTATGACATGATAATTAACACACATATACCCAAATTAAGCTTTATGACATGATAATTTGCACGCATAGACTCAAAATAAGCTGATGATATGATAATTTACATCAGGACGACTTCGACCTTACGTCATGATTTTGCATCACACTTCATTATTGTATACGTAGCATTTTATTTGACATTATATTAAATATTTTAACTGCTAATAAAGAACATCAGTTGTGATGAAGAATGAAACTCACCCCTGACGTCTGCCCGCCGACCTTTGAGTACACCTGCTCATATACAGTAGGCATGGCTGAATTTAAATTTAAATCCTGTGATTCCAAGAATGGCTGACTCTTTCGCAAGCGAAAGCAATGTTGCGGGTCTAAGTAAACTGTAGTGGTCAAGAAGAGAGTTGTCCAATTCACATCACCGCTTACCGCAGAATGAGTCACTGACGTTCCGAGGGGGGAAACTTCTGCTTTCTGAGAGACCTCTCCCTCTTAGCAACCAGAATGCAAAAAGCTAGGTGTCTACTTTTCGATCTTATTGGTTGTAGCAATAACACTAGATATCAAGAGGGGTGCAATTAGGGAGATTACATTGGAACACTGTCAGTTTCAGAAGATGTGATTACATAAACATGTTCATTAACTTTCCAGCATTTCTTTTTGGCAAGACGTAACTTTAGTATAGCTTAAATACTTAAAGGCCAATTAGTGCTAGAATGTCCAAAACGCGTCATATCGTTCATTAATTATGACCGTCTTACGGCTATATGTGTATATGAAAGGAATTCTTGCCTGCACTCAAAACAATACTGTATATACTTAGCAGACAGTTATACAAGAAATATTAATTTGAATGAGAACTCGCACGGTTCATTGAAGGATGAAACGTAATACTTGGCTTTGCTGACTACAGTCGAACTATCTATATGCTCCACGATCATATAACGTTCGTCCATCCGTCTGCTCGTTCGGTTTTGTGCTTTGACCAGTTTTCGTGAATTGTGTTGAGGCATTCGTGTAGAAAATATTTCTTGGTTTTAATGCAATACACAATAATCATGTGGAACCCACGTTTACATGAATAATTCCAACTAAAACCATTAGGAAGGTCGCATCGCCGCCAACATAATAATTGCTACTATATTCTCGCCATGTCACTGATGTGCGCTCGACCAAAACAGTTTAACTTCCACATAGTTGGACTATTTACGACGACTGTACTTTCTTCGAATAATAATTCTAATTTAAAGAATGAAAAATTGTCTAAATAATCATTTTCTGAGCAGCCTTTTATTACGTTGCTGTTAACTAATCTATAATATTATTCAAAATGGAAACGTATTTCATGCTGAAGACAAATGTTATAAATTAGAGAACGTATTACAATTGTACAAGAAATAAGGAACTTCTGAAAATAGTGGATCACCTTGTGGTTTGCAAGTTATGGTGCAATTTACAATTTACTCGTATCAGTGTTTCTTTATTGCATAACAGTTCTTCAGGAAAACATCACATATGCCATACCTACACTTCCATTCCTTTTTTGCCTGTAAAAGTTTAGCTAATTTACATGAATAGGAGTCAGTCATTAGACTATAAAATAAAGCGAGAATTTTGTGACAATTAAAGTCATGTTTGGTTTCGTCAGTAGGTTTTAGTTTGGAGAGACCATTAATATACATCAAGAAATGAAACTTTCGTAGCCGCGTAGCTTTTGGAATCCTACCAAAGTTTCTGGCAGCTGCGATCGTTATCTATTCTCGCATAAAGCATCTACCATCCAAGGTGTAGTAACCAAGGTGTAGTAATTGTGGTTACAATATGTGAACACTGATAAAGGTTTCAGGCTGACGCACTTCTTCACAGCACTGTTATATCACCTTGAAGATTCGTTTTCTTAGGGGTCATTATTTATCTCTTTGCTGAAATCATCATATGCATTTAAAAGACACAAACTCACTTGCGTTTAAATGTGAGAAATTGCATCAAAATGAGTTGACATGTTACTCTTTGTGCGAAGAGCCCGCCACCTTATTTATCCATCTAACTTTGCTTCATAATTTCTTTAAAATCCATTTACACGAATTTTACTTGTCTTTTTTGTTTTAAAGATAACCTGTAAATATTAATCACTTTGCTGTGAAGCCCTGAACGGCCGTTGTACACAAGTTTTGTGGAAACTCAGCGTATTTGTATAACAATGCAAAGACCAAGAGACTAAAGGAAAATAAGAACTCGTCATAACGAGAACTCATCAAAAATGGACTTCGACGCATGCGTGAGCACATGCATAGTCTTGTTTTGCACAACTGTACTTCACAAGGGACATAAACTGGTCAGTTTTTGTCTTACATACCCTTGAATATATTTTCTAATCTTCTAAAATTGAACTGCTTTGCATTTAATTCCTACATAAAAAGTCAATACAACTTGAAGATTTTTAGCGCAAGGATGGCGAATTGTTTTAATTTGCCAATTAGTTTGGTTTAAACAGTATTTATTAACAAAACTCATCATGGAATGTACAACATATTGAACAAGAGATATTGGGGATTGATCAACAATCATAAGCTTATTTCGTGCTCTCTCCTCATTAACAATACTATTTACTTATATAATATGGCTGATGTGACTGATGAATACTGCAAACACTGAAATCTGATAATGAGATATTTAAAGAACATTATACATACATTGTTATTATAATGTCCGACAGTGACTAATATGTGTTTGCAGCAGAAACATTTTACTGTATCCTTGCAAATCAACGAATGTGAAAGAAAAAGATGTGTACGGATGTTGGCATTGATCGAGTGGTGGTGGTAGATAAAAGACTTTTAACTGCAGCTTGGGTGGATTATATTCATAAAAAAAGAAATACGTACCGACTATAATACAGCTTAAATTGAAGACATAAATACTGTTCAGGGATCTCTTTTAGTTATAATTATGTACTTATAGATTCCTATGAAGATCGTTTTGCTCTTAAAAATCACCTATTTCGACTAAATGAAAAGATTAAAACTTAATAATGTTTGTTTCCTTTATCACTTTCAGCATATTTTTGTTTTGTATTTTCATGGTGATTTTTGGTAATCTTGTCTTTGTGTGTGTTTTTATGTGTTATCTGATACTGCAAAGCGCTTAGAACTTCTAAAGATTATACGCTGTACTAAGTTATTATTATTATTATTATTATCTGTTCGTTGACCTCAACCGATTGCAAAGGGTTACTCATTATTAACGAGTAGATGACAAACGATTTTTTTGGGAGCAAAGATTGTCGTTTAATAAATAAAAACCCAGTCGATGTTTCTTGTGGATAATTGGTACTATTCTTTCTCCTTGATAGTAATACATTGTGACATTTCAAGATCAATATTTACGTCCGTTTGGTAAAAATAAACGTTGGTATAGATTTATCCTGGCAAAGGACGTTTAGAGTTTTACTCTGTCACGGAGTTGCTTACAAGCTGGACATTTGGACAAGCTGGACATTTGGAGAGATTTATCCTCGATCCACGCCATGATACAGCTTTGTACGCCTTGTTGAAAGTCTTTCACATTTTACTCCTCCAAAACTCTAGCAGATTTTGTTTCCCGCCATACGATTCTACCTGTTCAGCTTGCATTTATTCATACTGAGTGCAATTTCCCCAGATAACATCTAAATACTCCAAAAATAGGTCTTATCAAAATTAAAAAAAGAAGTTTTAATGAGTTTTTTTCTATCAGGTTTAGATTTTCAGTTTTGTAGTATGTCTGACCTTTTCCATGCTTTTGTTGTTATTTCCTGCATATGTATATGACAAGGTAAGGATTCTGTTAAAGTTAGGCCTAAGTGTTTATACGAGGTGCCATTCTTAATAACCGTGACATTTATTAAAAGTTGTGGGTGTTGTTCTCTTTGAGATTTTCTGGATATGAACATTGGTTCGATTTTATTTGAATTAAAATCGATTAACTATTGATTAGCTCATAAATTGATTTAAGTAGGTGTTCGTTCAAGAAACAACAGCAGTAAGGGTTTGGTCCTCAACAACAACTGATAACGATGTATCATCAGCAAAGACGCCTATATTGGACCGAATATCAGTCAAAATATCATACGTGTAACTTAAAAAAATAAAATGTGCCCAGGTATAGATCCCTGGGGCATTCTAGCCCTGACATGTTGTTGTTCTTCTATTACAATTTTCAAACCATTCCAAACGTCCATCACCGGTTCCAGTATTTCTCTGGTAATAAATTAAACCTTTTTGCCAGACTTTGTCGAAGGTCTTACTAATATCACAAAACACTACACTGATTTATTTACCTTATTTAACCGCCGTGCAAAAAGTATTGTACATATCACACATTCGGATTAGCTTTATGATGATTCTTAACTCCAGAGATATGCCGTTTGTAATATACATGGGCTCGTCTGCTAATTATTAATGTGCCTCGCCCCTCCCTCGACCGCGCGTATGCATGCCCTAGAAGCCTTACTTTCTTAATTAATATATCAATCAATTACGACAAAATATAATCAAAACAATTATGAAAGAGTGCTGACTTCATTCTAACTTCTAGTGATAGACACATATTTTGACACTGAGTGACAGTTTAGCTGATGAATAACAGTACTGAATCAGTAATATTTTTAATACATCGAGTAAACAAAATATATTCTTTGTTATACTTACATCTTAACAACTATTTATTGGTGCCTTAAGTACTGTGTGAACAGCTTAAGTAAAATATTACCGCGTACGGGGATATTTCTGCTGTTAAGTTTTCACGAATACATTATCTTAAAAACATTTTATAAAAACAAAACAAACCCGCGTGTTTTAATTTCGTGACCTCTTTTGGCCACAGAAACATAACATGTTCATCCGGCTTTACGAAGGTACGTTGTCGTTTTAGCTTGAATGTAGCAATTTCCAGACATATCTCTGATGTTGAGTACCTCCACAGCTGTGAAACTGCTCTCGAAAGTTGAGGCTCGTTCCAAAACTAGGTTGAATAAACTCATTGCATTTACAGCCACCTGCCCGACAAAAAGTTGGCTTGCATATATTTCCTGCTCATTTGAAGTAAATTTGCACTATGAAGCACGCGGTATATCCCAGTTTGGTGGCAGTTCAGCTGCAGCAATAGCCACTATAAGTACATGCAGATTCTTCACTATGTTGTTATCATGTGCACGTTCTCATATTCAGAACCTATGATCAGAGTTGCGCTTTAAGAATTCTGTTTTCTCTAATACTTTTTTGAGTCAGCAGATAGTCGAAGTTTGCGTTCTCCTTCAAGAAGCAATAGAAGCTTCATCTAGGTACATTTGCAAGTCTCCTGAATGAGAAATATACGTTAAACTTAAATACCTGCGATATATAATTTTGGAAACTTGTATAAAAATTTAACCTATGTGAAAAATCAAAGAAATACAGGAGTCATTTAACTATGGAAATTGATATTCTTCATTTAGATAATTAGCAAGGAACTTACTGCCAATTAACTATTCGTTCCACGTTTAGAGACGTTATCTACTTCTGTGAGAACATGTCATTAAAATCTCAAATGGAACATCGATTTTATGACGTTCCACTAGCTCATCTACAAAGGCTACTTTCAAGAGGACGCCAAACTAACAAAATATTTGTTTTTACAAGCTACACTGGATTAGGAAGAACAAGCAGAGAATACAATTACTGCTTTTGTTTTAAATATTGCTGTCATTCTTGATGATGTTCCATTAAGCGGAATAAATTTCAGCTGCCTACTTTTTTTCATTCGTTCTTCTAGTTCTGGAATTCCATTAAGCGAAATAAATTTCAGCTGCCTACTTTTTTTCATTCGTTCTTCTAGTTCTGGAAACTCTGAGATCGAATGTTTATTATTAAAATCGCAAACAGAAACATATTTTAAAGAAAAGGGCATGTTTATAATTTCCCCCCCAGATTATTTTTAAAATGGGGAAGATCCGCACTGTAAGATTACCTCGTTACTCTTCAGTGCATTTCACATTTTTATGAAGAGGGTGTTGGACAAAGTGAGAGTTAACTGACATGACAAATTTGATTGAAACTAGTTCCTGCAAGGATATCCGGGCTGTTCTAAACATCAAGTAATAAAATAATTTACTAAAGTCGTAATTACTTTAGCTCATATCAAAGTCAAATTTTGATACAAATTCTAGACACTAAAGAAACACGACAAATTAAATTAAAAAGTTTATGAAGCGTGAACCAGGTAGAACATTTGTTGCATTACCACAATAATTGCACAAAATTTAGCAAACCACACGCAAGGGAACAGGCTCGGCGCAAACAAAGGAAGAGAGATCCTTATGCAATGAACATCGTTTTCATGTTCAAAAGTATAATTATTATTTATTCAAGTGTACATAACTGAAATACTGTAAACAGTTTCTTGCATTAAACCGTCTTCATGTTTTGAGTAGGTGATGAGTCTGCGATTGAAATCAAAGGATGAATCATTGGAGTTACTTGGCGTTCCTATTTTGTTCTGAATTTAATGTAACGGTTTTCGTCTATTTCGATTCTTATATTATAATTACCTTAAAACTCTAATATCGTTTCCGATTTCAATAAGATGTTTAGGGAATACATGGAAATGTATTATTTGATGGATTTTCTTACCAATCTTTTCATACAAATCAGACGATTTCTAATACATTTGTACATCGAGTTCAAATGTAAATTCTTGAAAGCTGCAGTTTTTAAATATCGTATGAAAATTTCGAAAGTACCTTTAGCCAATGGAACTCACTTTATCTTCTATTAGCATTTACAAACACTCCAACAAAGCATACTGATTTTAGTTTAAACTGAAAATAATTTGTACAAATGCGTGTACAACAAGAAGCGTACACTACGTCATTCTTGCTCTCAAGTAAAGAATCCACACGTACAGATGAAACAGTGGCCCACAACAAATTAACTAATGACACTAATGCTGGTGATATATCCTCAAGCATAATTTTGAACAAAAGTGTCAGAAATGGCATTTCAAAAATCTTATTTCATACCTGATAGCCCGGCGATTGTGGCTGAAAGAAATCCCAGTTGATCATGTTGACAAGTTTAGATTAAAAACACTATCTCTGGTTTGGGAGCTGAGTTCTGAAGATGATGTTCCCTGCACGATCTATGATGTGCTTTCGGGGGCTACTGAAGAGTAAAGGCGAGGGAATTATGCATACGACTTGGGGATGATTGTATACGCATGACGTTTTTACCCATCCTGACCCTGCCTGGCTGCTTTTCATACCTTTACCGACCAAATATGGTTGTTGTACATGCAAACGTGCCACCTTCCTAGCACCCTTCTTAATATAAAAAGACAGATACACTCTTTCATCTTAAGGATGATTTTTCATTCGCCTCATTGGAATGTAGAGGAGAAAAAAACATCTTCTTGAAGGTAGGTTTCTAACAGTAACGCTTTGTCTTAAAGACGTACTCGCATTACTTATGAAAACGATAAACTTCTCACTCAATTTTTCTGCCACTACATTCAAAGACATTAGTAGTGTTTGTCAAGCCCACGTTGGAGTGAAACTACGTATAGCAGTCTCCTTTACGGTATCGTCGTCGTCGTTGTCAATATTGTATTAATGATTTTGTAAAAGTTTTCATTTTTGATTATATACGCTATTTCCTGAAGCCACCGACAGATTCTCACTGGATCATTACGAAGCCAAGACGGCTCTTTCTAAAGCACTCTCGCTCGCCTCTATGATCTTGGTATCCCGATCACGGTCATATAAAATCTGCGTTTGGGTTTTTGTCAAAGATTTTTTTCCCCTTAAAACATCGTTTGCTTTTCTTCATCACAGGATTAGTTGTCATTATGAAGCTAAGACAATTCATTCTGCGACAGGTTAGCTCAACTTTGAGATCGTGGGGTCTACACGCAGGCCCTTTCTTCTCGTAATTACAAACAGGCGTGCACGTGTGCATTTTGGATTATCAAATAAGTGTCATATATCATTCAGTTTACATTTCCAATGTTCAGAAGCAGACAGAACTGTCGACATCAGTTCACATCTTCCGTCAATGTAATGTTCGGCTGGTTGTCATCTGACTATTGAGACAGACGGTCTAGCTGTCGCAAAAGCTGAGTTTGGTGTTTCTTGACATCCGGATAATAAGCGAGACTTACAAAAACAGATTTTAAATAATTTTAATAAATAGTTTTCATGAGCTGGGAAATGCTGAGAACAATGGTCTGCCAGGCAATTAACAGAATTTCAAGATAAACTCTCTTGTCCTGCAAGTCATTAAAATTATTAGCCTCTTGAAAGCCTAAGTAGCTCAGGAACGACAACTAATTTGTACTACTGATCAACTAACAAAACTATTATTTTGTGAAGGCATTGAGGAAAATATTCATAAAATGACATGCATCTTTAAGTTTATCATGATGCGCCACTACTTGTTGCCAAAAATATCACCCGTAAATAATTCCCGCACTCGATTCAAAACGTTTATTTTATTTTCTTACATGAAATACGACTGCTTCGGTGGCCTAAGTAGTTAGAGTGTCCACCTCGGATGCAGGAAGTCGCGGGTTCAAATCCCGGTCGAGTCATACCAAAGATTTATAAAAATGGTAATTGCAGCTGCTTCGCTTAATGCTCAGCATTAAGAGGTTGGTGTTAGGACTGGCCGGCCTAGCGCCAGGATAATGTGACTCGGTAGGAAATTATGCGATATGTCTGCGGCATGATGCCCCAGTGCTAGACATCACTATGAACAGCCGATATCACTGGACAATTGTTAAAACCGACGTTAAAAATCCTATGACATAAATACGAATTTTGTCCACCAGTAACTGTAAATGAAATATGTGCATGATGAAAATTTCTTCAGGTTATTTCACCATTATTGAATTCAGAGACCTGCATATTTGTCTAAAATTAGTCGGTGACAAAGAGGAGGATTAGGTTTTAGTTCGTTTTTCCGAAGAAAAAAAATAAGTACATCAATCAATTGAAACTCAACAAAACTGCATTTAATTCACAGAGTTATACATAATTTCACACCTTGAAATTATCCTTCTAATATGAGCAATCAAGAATAAAGTGCTTGTTTGAAAGAAACTTTTGCTCTGTGGAACTAAATGTTTGTAATATATTTCTTATGATGGACCTACTGAGAACATACAGTTTATGTTGTGACAATGGAAACATTGTGTGCTTTTCCGTCAAGGCGAGAAAGAAACATTGGATGTAATTCGCCGTCATATTGTATGAACTATTTTTGTTCACATGATTACAATCGGAACATCGTTGGCCTTTTCTTTTGCAACATATATCGCGCATTCGGCTGAAGGCAAACCATCAACAACATCAAATTTATGTGTCTTCCTACAGTTAAATTAAAGGTTATTGCTCAACTTGACGAAGATGGCAGAGCGATACCTCGATTGATGCAGCGGATGGTGGTAAATCAATCGAATATCTTCGGCCTTTTCAGTCAAGCCGAGAAAGAAACCTCCATGTAATTCGTCGCCAGTGAGATCTCTCAGATAGCCTAAGTGGTTACAGCGTCCGTCTTGGACGCAGGAAATCACGAGTTCAAACCCCGGCTGAGTCACATCAAAGACTTAAAAAAATGGTACTTACAGCTGCCTCGCTAGGCTCACAGCATTAAAAGATTATTGTTAGGACTGGTCGGCCTGGTGTCAGGATAGTTTGACTGGGTGGGACATGATGCCACGTCTGCTGCATGATGGCTTCACTATAAACTGCCGCTGGAGACATCGTTGCGATCTGACTACGTTAAAACACACACACACACACACACACACACACACACACGTCGGTACTGAGACCTATATTCTGAACTACTTTCGTTTATATGGAACATAATGGCGGCGACAGGAGACAAAACCACAATCGGAACAATCTTGGCCTTTGTTGTTGTAACACATGTGGTTCACTCCAACTGAGACGAATCACCAAACACATTAAATTGATGTGTATTCCTACAACAATTTCCAATGTTATTTCATGACCTGAGGAAATAGCCGAGCAATCTTCGGATTGGATGGTAGAGGTCATGAAGTCATTGAAGACAAGATAGATCACATGACGTAATGACTAATTGAATCTATGTTGGGGTTTTGGACCGAGACAAGGAAATCCCAGTCAAGGGGTTATATTTATTTGTCTCCCCAGAGGCATAGCCTCGTGGAGAGACAAACAGCGTAACTCCACGACTGAGATTTCCTTGTCTTGGTAAAAACACCGAAGAAGATTATTTTTCTCGCCTAATTTTAACTAAATTAAAATAACCCTACACAACTGCAATTTATGTAGCAGATTCAAAACACAATATTCATCAGGTATTATTATTGCTTCTCGCTATATATAAAGGTCATCAGGTTTTGTACTCTTTTATGAAAATCTGAATAAATTATCTAAGTAGAATCTAGCTATATATGTCGCTCTTAGAAAAAAAAATAATCAAGAAAAAGTTATAATTGTTATGTGTGTGCAGTATTGCGTAATGAGCGTCTTGAGTCACGTGTTTTTGTTCATCTAAATTCTGCGTATTAAGACGCATGAGAACATAGAAACAAAATCATTTGATATTAGTATTGAATTATCACATTTAATCGATGGATGTCATATGAAATTTAGAATAAATAATGAACATATTTGATACGGTTAAGTCTTATCTTTAATTAGTTCTAATTTGTAAACGTTCCATGGTAGGCAACGGTACGATACTGTGCATTACGATATGCCTAGTGGTTACATTTCTAAGGAAGCGTGTAGTGACATCTGGATATTTCTAATTCATGACTTTCTGGATTTTCTGTCCTGGAATTATGGCAAGTGTTGCTATGACTAGTGCAGTGATAAGCCACATGGTAACATTTTTGGAATAGCATGTGGTGAATGCATCACTATTGTTGGTAAGTGCAGCAGTTTTAATTTACAATCGCATTATCGGATTGTTATATACGATTCAGTTTGGGCGGATTGTGGGTGTTCGACAAAGTTAGAAGAAACCAGTTTGACATTTCTGGCTTTTGCCCGCTTTGCATTAACACTTAAGAGAGTTTGTTTGTGTGTGGCCATTGATGTGTATTGCCTGTATCTTGAGCTCAAATAGCTCGACATGTGTGTGTGTGTGTGTGTGTCTAAATGTTTTGTATGGTGTTATCGAAGTTAGAGAGACCTTAATTTGCTTTATGAGTGGATTTATTTTTGTTACATATCTGTTATTGGTGTTGTTTTTGTTGCCGTTGTTGTTGTTGCTGCTGGAGTTTATAACATCCCCGTCAGTCACAGCAGATGAGATCAAATGTTTCTTTTTAAAAGTAGTTTCTAGCGGGTGGACACCATGACTGAGTCGACAGGTCTAAGATAACCAGACTGAGATATGAAAAAGTAAGGTCAGCAAAACAGGCAGATTTCTCTGTTGCATGGTCGAAAACAATAAACAAAAATCCACACAAAAATACTTGCATGAAGTAATAAAGCGGAAAAAGTGGTGGTGGACTGGCCGGAAAATGGTAGAGAATCCAGTCACAAGCTCAAGTACATAAAGCAAAATAGAACCATGGCAAAAATATCATATGTTAAGTTCATACCTTAATATGTAAACTTGTGAATATTTCGGTCAAGAAAAAATAATTTCAATTTATAAATCGCCGTAATTAACGCTGTGGTCGTGTGTGAAGCAACGTAACTTGGTAAGCAAGTTAGAAGTAAATGCAATTGCTTCTACTGTAGTATCTCCAATGAGCGATCCCGATCATTATCGAAAAGGCGTGGGCATGTTCCGATTGCCTTACCCGATACTTGTCGAAAAGGCCTGGGGGTATTCCGATTGCATTTCAAGCATGACAGTGTCATTTCCAGCTGGAGTATTAATACTTATACCTTCAGTGAGATACCTAACTAAAAAACAGGGAGAAATACACGCGTCCAGAAAATATGATTGGAAGTAAGGTGGTTGTAGTGGTAGAGATCAGAGCCTACATGTTTCAGGTTTGAGCATTGTGATAGGTTTGAGCATTGTGATAGGTTTGAGCATTGTGTTGGGTTTGAGCATTGTGATAGGTTTGAGCATTGTGTTAGGTTTGAGCATTGTGTTGGGTTTTAGCATTGTGTTGGGTTTGAGCATTGTGATAGGTTTGAGCATTGTGATAGGTTTGAGCATTGTGATAGGTTTGGGCAATGTGTTTGGTTTGGGCATTGTTTTGGTGACATGGATGTACGTATCCAGTGCAGGTTGCAAAATTTTGCCCATAATTTTGTACGAGACTAATTTCCGTTTAATAATTGCCACTCTCTCACCCCTAAAAGCTATTCTTAACACCACATTTCCACTTATATTAATGACACCACACCAAATATGAAAAATATTTTCCATTGAGTTATTTTGACACTTTGAAGGAGTTAATTTCTTTCTTTGAAAATAATAATATTTAAAATATTCGTTATATTGTTCTCAAACTGTGTATGTCATATTTGGAAAATACTGGTACATATGTTTGCTAATATACTGACCAGTCTAAAATATGTATAAATACATGTGAATATATTTAAAAGTCCGTTAGTTATGTAAAGCTTGCATATTAAATATTTTCTATATATGATTCCAATTGTCTATTGCGTTTGTAATCAGACAAATGTTAAACCTTTCTTGTCCTTATTATCGGTTTCATACTCAAGTTTCGTGCATATATGATATACCGATATTAGAGCTGTCTCCGATGCATTAAAAGGCACATCGTTTTGGTCGATGTAATTGGTTTTATACCCCCAGCTCTTGCATATATCGATATTAGAGCTGTCTTCATGCATCACACGGTATACCTCTTGCATAATTATTGAGACAAGGGATAAAAGCAGATGCGCCTACTTAAAAAGGTCATTAAGTACACTCTCGTGTGTAAATAGACACCAACTTAAAAAGTCAGTACACTCTCGTGTGTAAATAGACACATTTCTTGTACAATAAACATATAGCCACCACACCCCTCCTTCAAGGTAACTCCCAATAGTATTGGTCGAAGTCCCTCTGTCTGTAAATTCCATGTCAGATGAAAATCCACCCACTGCAGTAAACTACAAAGTAATCATGAATATGTATACATGTATAAGCACGCAGGGGAAATTGAAAGAACATATTTTCATGTCAAGCGGAGTTCCTAAGGTTATTTCACTCATTTATTTTCACACCGAAATAACCTTCTAAAGTGAGCGAAAATCACTGAAAACTCCTCATTTTCAGCCCCTTTGCAGATTAATACCAAACACACTCGTGCAAAAAGGTAGTGTTAAAAGATTTTAAAACGATACCCAAATATGTAATTTAAAAACAAAAACAGACCAAAAAACATTACCATTCGGAACAAAGGCGGAATAATGACGATGATGGTAGTGGTAGAGAATTAATTTTTTCCTAAATACAACGTTTTCGGAGAAGCCACTTATACTATTGCAGTCAGACAATTAATGTATCGTATGTGATATTCATTGACTATTGACCATGGTATTAATGCTGTTGACTCTATAACACCAGAAGACGCATCTGGCAGGATAATCGTGTTAGGTCATACTACTAAGCGAGAAGCGTAAGCAGAGTTTGACGATACGATTTGATCTTATTATATGACTGCATGTACACTCATGTATCCTTTTTTTATTCAAGGCTGAGACTGTAGTAGTAGTAGTAGTAGTAGTAAGAAGAAGAAGAAGGAGAAGAAGAAAAGGAAGAAGAGAAAGAAACACATCGATACAGATTCATGCTGTTGGTGGTACTGTTGTTATCTTGCTGTCGCTTCTGGTGACTATGGTTATGATTGTGGTGGCTTATAAACGCCAACAAAAAACCATTGCGTCTTCATTCTGCAATATAGCTACTACGCAGTCTGTCTGTATGTACGCTATGTATCGGATTTTGTTTTCCTTGTGAGAAAACATTACAATCCGGATATTTTGCATCTATTCCATCACTGAGTAACTTTCGATAACCAAAAAATTGCATATCTGTTTTCTGCCCAGTGTCTGTTTGCTTCAGCAAAACGTGTCCAAACAAGAATTGGTGTCGTTCTCACTCTTCCGACAGCTATTTTCTATTCCTATTCCTCAACTTTTTTTTTCTACCCCGCTCGCTGTCTACTGTGATGATATAATGAGATATTATTTATGTTAATACATATTAATTAATCTATTAATTATACATATTTGTAATAAAAAGGTAAATTTTACGCAAGTAGCGCTATTGTATTTATGTATGTACATTGTAATAAAAGTCTTATCTGTTCTATTCAAGGATATCTTACTTTTATTATTAAATTACCTTGTCTGAAGAATGTTTCAGATTACTGTAACACATTGTACTTGGGAATTCGGATCTCTAAATTAAATGATATTCTACTAAAGTATTGAAGCTTCCTGTAGCCTTTTTTTGCAACTGGGAAAGCCAAACCTGATGTTATCATTGACATTCAACTTCTATGAATGTTGTTGAGTCACGAGGATGGGGAGAGGGAACATAATTTTAGTACAAGAAAATTAAATAGAACAAACCTGAGTCTGTAGATAGGACTCCAACATGCCGGGTCTTTGGTCCCAAGGCCATTCTAAATGTTTAGGCGGACCTACTTGCACAGAGCCCCTTCTTTGTGCCATTTCACTTCACTTCCTGGTGGTTTTCGAAGGCTTATAGATGGACGCTGGTGTGTGTGTGGACTCGCTGGCTTGGAGGGCTATGGTGTCGTTCCTCGAGTTGAGACTATTTGTATGAACATGTAAATTGATAAGATCAGATGGACGAATTATATAAGATGTTCGGGAAAAGTGTTGCAAGGGTCAGCCACTGGTGCCTGTATGCACGGAAGTAGTCAAGAAGGATAACCATCACTATTAATCGGTAGAACACTCTGGAATGTTATTTTTATGCTTGACTAATTGTCCTTGTTAACGCTACCGTTCAATGATATGTACTGTCTACACCAGTTTTAACACAGATCAAGATAGGGAGACGCCAAAATGTACATCAAACGCAAACATTATATGGTGAATAGAGCGAGATGAAACATACAGCAGTTATACACATAATAGTTATACATCACCCACCCCATCACATATACATACACACATATGCAGTAATTTACCATAACACTTAAAATCGTTCTTACGGAGTTGTAAATAGCTTTGTCAGATTACTAAATAATTCGCACGGATGACTAAGTCGTTATAACGAACTCTTAAATAATATTGACGGACGTTTTAATTCATTGTAACAGATTAACTTATTAAAGTATTACTATATTCTTATAACGGAAAGCGAGTAAATTGTTTTTAAAAAAACTTAAAAATCGTATAAACAAATTTTTCGATCGTTGAAACGGAATTGTGAATCGTTATAGCGCATTAATTAATCGTTATAGCCTTATAGTAAATCGTAAATGAAAGAGTGCTAAATTGTTATAAGCGATTATTAATTAAATTCCGATATCAGTACACCTGTTGGGTTATGGGGGGGGGGGATATGATCACTCTAAAGATAGTTTTCTGAGAGAATATAATCGGTATCGGTGTGTGTGTGTGTGTGTGTGTGTGTGTGTGTGTGTGCGTGCGATAAAGGGAGGGAGAGAATAATTGGTGTGTGTGTGGATGTGAGAGAGAGAGAGAAAGAGAGAGAGAAAACTACTCTGTAAAAGCGGTACATGTTTTATTTTGAAATTCCGTCAAAATGCCTGTTATTTCCTTGCAACGATCGATTGATATATATTGCATGCCAATGATCTCTCTTTCTCACGCCTTTATGCACCTTATACATGTCCATCATTACTGCATTCTATTCGCTTTAAATGACCGTTACAAGACTTGTTTTATCTAAGGGATTCACGATAAAGTGTCTTAATTTAAAGTGTAAATTCTAGGCATTTCTAGACAACACCAAGTCTGGGGAAAACGGAGCAAACGTTCTTGCTTAAAGATAGAAGAGATTTTCCCCCGTTAAATAAAACTACTCCAGGATAAATTATGCTCGCCAATGGGGTGGGGTTGTGCGAGGAGAGGGAGTAGAAAGAAGGACTGTCTACCTAACACCAGTTTGTCCTTCCTGCATATTACTGACTACTTGTTACAAAAAGGGTTTTCATCCACTACATCTAACAATAGCCAATGCACTATCTAAAATTGTATAAATTTTTATTTTTTTATTTTTTAAAAATTAATATATTGTATATCTTTTATAACAATATAACTATATGTATGACTGTTTTATCTCTATTTTATTTTATTATTTTGGTAAGTCAGGTTTCATTAGAGACTAGTGTATCTTTAAGATCCTGTCACACACACACACACACACACACACACACACACACACACACACATATATATATATATATATATATATATATATATATATATATATATATATATATATATATATATATATATATATATATATATATATATATATATATATATATATATATATATATATATATATATAATTGTTATGACAATGCATATCATTTATGACGATACGTAATGACGTAATTGTTATTTTAAAATAAAAGGCGTCCATTTCTTTCTAAACATTTCGTGCCTGAAGAAGCATAAATTAAATGCGAAACTAGATGCACAAAATTTTCGGGGTTTGTGTTGGGTTTTTTAAAATCCCAATTAACAATGGTCTAGAAATAGTCTGGATCTGTTCACGCCACGACATAATGTTTTGCTAATAAACCGCACATAAATGAAACTGTAATTTAATTTCCAGTGTATCTTTGGAAAAAAAACGTATATTATTTAATGCCATCACAAACGATGAATTAATATGCAGCAATGATGACTGAGCACGTGTAAAGTCTAGAGTGACTTTTTTCTTTACTTGAAAGCAAACTTTAGAGGGAATTGGCGACCGTCCAAGGTGTTACTGATTTTGTAGAGGAGACATCACACCAGTCCACCTATGCCAAAACTTGTCTATTCAATCACTGTTTCCCTCGACAACTATTCAATATATAATTTACCAGTAAGTTAGAAAGATTTTATGTTTATATCTACATTGCACTATATCGACGGCTTAGTAATTTAATCTTTGATAAGAGATCATTATCGGCATTTAATATAAGATGAAAGACAAGTCTGCCTGTGTCGGTTCCAGTAATATCCAAGCAGTGAGAGCAGAGCGCCATATTTGGACTCTGCGAACGACTTCACTGATATTTCCCCAGTGATCACGTATCACTTTGATGCTTACTGATTTAAAGGAGTAGCATGTGGAATATTACACGAATATTGCCAAATTTTTTTTAAATTAGAAAATATTTATGTTATAAAATATATTCTAAGATAAGAAATCGCTGATGGAATATCCGCACCTTACAGATGTACCTAACAGTAAAAAAAATAATAGCTACAAATTTAAATTTAAACATAATAGGAAGGGGAAATAATAATAATAGTAGTAGTAGTAACAACAACAACAACAACAACAACAATAATAATAATAATAATAATAATAATAATAATAATAAATACAAATATATATTTTAAAAATGTTAGTGGTAAAATAATTAAACCTATCATCGTAATTCAAATCGTGCAATAGAAAAGGTAAAATTAAAAACAAAATTCGTTGTCACTGCTTTAATCAGTGTGTGTGTGTGTGTTATTCAGATTTTTAACGTAGTTTTAACAATTGGTGTCATATCGCTACGAAGTCTGCAGTGTCTAAGTTTATAGTGTTGTGTAGCCCTGGGGCATCATGCCACAGACATGTGGCATCATATCCAACCCAGTCACATTATCCTGACACCAGGCCAACCGCTGCTAACACTGTCCTCTTAATGTTGAGTGACATACGGAGCAGCTGCAAGTACCAATTTTTAAGTCTTCGATCTGACTCGGCCGGGGCTCGAACTGGCGTTCGTATCTATCCATATTGATCTAATATTCATATAACTGCCTCTAAACTCGCAAAATAAGTTAAGATACAATGGATTTTCTATAATCTCAAACATTTCTCTCAGCTTTTGTTGACTCGTAATTAGTCCAATCCATTCATATTGGCGCTCTAGGTTTGTGGGTAAATACTAATACATCTTTGCTTAAACAATTCGACAAATATTAATCAATCTCCTACACCTCGGTTGTACCAGGCCCATCCAAAATCATAACAAATGAGTATATATTTGATTTCATAAGCTTAAACATTGATGATGATGACCACTTTAGTTGCTTATTAAAGCAAATTTTTGGAAGTATACTGTTGGGCATTTGGAGTATTTCCAGGAGTATTGTAATAGTTTTATAATATATACTGATTTAAGACTATTTCTCCCTAATTCGCCCACAGCAAAAGGTGTTTGCGGTAAATTGCAAATTTCAATGCATATTTACCTTATGTTGTAAGTACTCGACTTAATATCAAACGCGTTAATTAAACTCCAGATATTACCTCCATGCAATAGAACTGACAGTGTCTGAGAATAATACTTTAGGATCCCTAACGGGTGTCTAACATAGGCACAGTCATCTCATCTCTGTCCGCGACTCCGCCTGGGTTCGAATCTCACGCTGGACCAATGTGGGTATGTGAAAAAGATTGCCAGTAGCTTCCCATGGGTAGGTGGTTGTTTTGGGGGATTTTCCCGGTTCCTTACTCCACCAGTTATGTTGACCGCCACCTATAGCCTATCGTCTGATGAAACATGGGGTCAAGTCCAAAAAAACAACATTATGTCGAACCTTTTAAACTTTCTTTCGTGACGTCATGTTTTCGAAATTTTAGACATTCTGTATCATTTATTCCATTCATTCCATTACTTTAAACATTTCTTTTATAAGTTAATGTACATAATTATATGAGAAATTTCTTTACATTATACGATAACAAAATTCTTTCAACTGTTGTTTATTTTATATATCTTTTTAAGAGCATATCCATCGTGCTGTTTTTCTTTCAATGCAGGTTCTTCGTCATAAAATGTTCCAAAGCATCATGCAAATATTTATTTTCCAGCATGTATACAATAAGACTTATAGTATTACCATCCGCAATATTAAAAATTTCTTCACTGAAATTTGCATTAAATTCTTTATAAAATCTTTTTGTTTATTGTTCTGACGAGTTGACGTATTCTGTATTATGGTTTGTGTACTTGGCCAGCTATCACTAATCCATAGATATTAAAGCAAACATCATGTCGAATTTCTTCAAGACTTGCTTCTGCTGCTATTATATCACTGGAACCGTGATAGCTATTATTGTATCAATCTGTCTAATGTTTGTAAATATCAATCCATATCTTAGTTATCTGTTAAATATTTTAACACTATATAATTTCTTTCCATCATATGTTGAAATATATGTTATTTGTTTGTGATATTAAGGTATCCTAACCTATTTATTATAACAATATATTTCTTAATTAATTTTTCTTCTTCAAATATTCGAGCATTAGAACACTATGGTCTTTAACTATGTAACAGAAAAGAGCAAAAACCAACACGTTTTGATAAATATAATATAAACACTGAAAACTGAAAACGAACTTGCAGTTTTATGAATTAAATCCCAGATAATCTTAAAAGCTCTATCACAAGTCCAAATGTATAGAGTTCCAAATAAATTCCAGTGGTGTCCCGAACAAATTCAAATACAGAATGTGCTTATGTGCCAATACCATCGAATGTGTTGATGTGCAAACAGTCTTGATGTATCACATTGTTAAATCCAACTCGTCCTTGAATAAGTTCACTATAATCCCAACATAGTGACTTAGTCCACAATTATTAATGAGCACTTTGTAATACCAGTGAATAATGTATCTAAATAAATCCTCTAAAATATTAACTAAAGCACCACTTAAATTGATTCCGCTAACACTGATGTCAAGATATGGAATGAGTAATTCTCAAATAAACAACATTTATATTAAAAGCTAAGCTATAATAACAGAACCAGAATGAGGTTGATATTTTCATCAAATTCGTAAACAGCTTGCTTCTATACATTCTTTACCGCTCCGGTGGCCTAGTGGTTAAAGCGTCCAACTCGGATGCGGGAGGTCGCGGGTTCGAACCACAGCCGAATCATACCAAAGACTTATAAAAATTGTACTTACAGCTTCCTTGCTTGGCGCTCAGCTTTAAGAGGCTAGTGTTAGGACTGGTCGGCCTGGTGTCAGGATAATATGAATGGGTGGGACATGATGCTACATGTCTGTGGCCTGATGTCCCAGTGCTAGACATCACTATAAACTGCCACAATGCCGACCTCGTAAGGATATGACTGAAAAATTGTTAAAGCTACATTAAAAATCCAAATCACACACACGTACACACACACACACACACACACACACACACACGCACACACTAAATATTCTTAATTTCTAAAAACTAGACCTTGAACCCAACAGCTATGAACATATTTACTTCCAAGTAATATTGATCTTAAGATATAATCGAAAATGATGGACAAGAATTAGCTTTGCAATATGTTGTTTATTTAAAAAGATATTAGTCAGGGAGGCCCATCTTCTACCCTCAGTTATGGATAAAGGTCAATTACACATTTCAGATTAAAACTGCATCGCATCTAGTCATGGGCAAAAGCCACGCACAGTACAAATTAAATATGCATAGCCCGACTTTTGCATAATTTACGCTGATTTAAAAAAGGTCTAGTTTCTAGAAAATAAGAATATTTACTGTGTGTGTGTGTGTGCGTGTGTGGAGACGTACAAAGTTAAGCAGCCTTGTTGAGTCTTCTAGGGCGTAATGACTCTATTATGTCATGAGCTAGCCCGTCAGGATGTTGTGAAAAGTATTAAGGTAAATCCAACGTTTGAAACAAATCAGATTGAAAAATGTTTATTAGTTATTTACTAGCATATGTTAAAGTATTAAGTACACGTATTCCTTTGTAAGACTGCAAACCATCTTAAGATTTTCAAGGGGGCAGTTGTTTTCTGTTTGAATTTTACGTAATTTCTCATGTCCACTACATATTTTCTCATTTTCTCAGTAATTATGTTTTATGTGAACTGACTCTATCTGATAAATATCTTGCCTATGCGTTGGCATCCCACACAAAGTTTCCGTGCCTACTATATTACAAAAAACAGAGACTCTAAATGGAAACCTTTTCAGAGACATATACCGCTGAGATTTATTCAAGATGTGTGGTCACCAGTGTACAACGTAGTATGCTGCCATCACACATAAGAAAGTGGAAGAATCGTGTGTAAGAAGAGGTGAGACTAAGTGGTAAGCTAGTAATAGATACCAACTAGTAATAGATAACAACTAGTAATAGATAACAACTAGTAATAGATAACAACTGGTGTTTCTTATAAGACTGTTTAGTTTTCTGGCTCTTGCTTTGGATCAGTAATTACAGCACACCAAGAGAGAGAGAGAGAGAGAGAGAGAGAGATGAAACAGCTATAAGTGTGTCGTATCGTAATTCCTATCATGATAGAAAGAACGAATACACATGGAACGCCAGAGCGTTCTTAAGATAACAATTTGTATCGTATGATTTATATGATGTTTAAACCTCTTTATATGATGTCCGTCCTAATATTATGAACAAACTTTATATGATGTACTTTCGTCTTTATGTGATGTGCAAACTTCTTTACTTGTGATGCATTAGTCCGTATATTATGTGCAGACTTTTTTATATATGTACTTTCGTTCTTATATACATCTTCGCTAGCCATGGTTCCGATATGATATCCCTATCTACACCTTGGCGAATTGAACAGATATTTTAGTATTTTGTCTTAGCGACATCTATTGGATTTAATGAGTTGCCTTCCTTAGTATGTAATGCCAACTAGCCAACAGCGTGTAACAGTGTTGCATTGTACATTGTCCAAAAATGGTGGAAGCAATTGACTTAAAAAGGATACTTTGAAAGTTTAACACCGAAAGAATGTGTACGTACCAGAGGGAAGCGATTATTGACGTATTTAAGTGAAAGGTATTTGTACAAACACCGACCGGCAGTGGAAGATTGCTTATTTACCAGTCCATTATAGCTGTATGCTCCCCTTGTCTCAATCATGGAGGAATAGTGTTCAAATTTGAACAACTTAATTTTGATTGGATGCTCCAGACCCGAAGCACAGAAATATCTCCTCGATACGCCAAGATGTAGATAGGGTTATCATATCGGAACCTTGGCTAGCGAAGATGCCTTATATGATGTTCAGACTTCTTTATATGCTGTGCTTGGATCCTTATATGATGTGCAAACATTTTTATATGATGTACTTTCGCTCGTATATCCAAGAACTCCGTATGTATAGCCAGGGCCGTTGTGACCGAGGGCTCCGGTTGCCACCCCCCCCCCACCATGTCGGCCCATTATGAAACGGATATCGGATGGCGTATGCATCCTATGTGTAGTTTGCCTCGCTTATTTCTGATAACAAAATCGCCGAGGAGAGGAGAATATCACCCGATTGCTTGAAGGCACCTGCCACTCACGCATGCACGATAAGTTACATTGTGCAAAATGACCAAGACTGTATTGTATCCGGATTAACTATACGACGGTACCTCGCAAATAAAAATTATTATTTTAAAATACATTAACTGTGAGGGCAGATGATAATATTTTCGCTAGCATGGGTTACAAAAATATTATTAAAGCAAGTTGTTGCTGTGTATACTATTTACCCTGTACGAACCAATTATGATTACATATGGCAAACCAAAAAAAAAAATAAAAAAATAAAAAAAAAAAGGCCTGGGTGATTAATAAACACAACTGGCAACGATCAGTAAACTCCTTGTTTAAACTTACCGACAGGATATAATTACAAAGGTTATTTTATTACAAATCGAGTCAACCCCGGAAACAGACTTTGTATTCTTTTACATGTGCCGATTCTTTTATGAAGTCGGCCGACATAAGGAAGCTAACTTTGGGTCCTTTTGGATTCTTTTAAGTGTGCCGAATTCTGTTTTATTTTTACAAAGTCGGCCGACATAGGGAAGCCCGCATTGATTCCTTTTTACCTGTATTAATGGCAGTTTTGAAAATAAATTGAAATAATGGAAGAGTTTTGAAAATGACATAATCTAGTGCGTCTTGCACGCACATCGATATAAGGTTGAACAGTAAATTAGTTTTAGATAGTTTCATCTAAATATTCCCTATCCATAGTTACAGCGTTGTATTTTTCGACAAGAAGCACGTACTTTGTCTTGTGGGGATAAATGTACGTCATTTCTGGTTAGCGGCCTCTATAGGTGGAAATTATTAGCAAAGGGGCAGTAACAGCGTTCTAATTCGAGTAATTAAATTATTATTTCTTCTTTACACTTGATAATTTTTCAAATTCTTTTTGTGCAAGTATAACTAGTTTAAATCATGTATTGCAAATCTGATATATATATACAAATCATATGAAAATAACAATACTTTCAGGTGCACTGGAACCAGCAAGGAAACACGTGTGTCAGGGATTGATGAAAATAAATGCAATGAACTGAGAACGAACAGAGCGAAATTAGTATCTAACTAGCCTGAGCGCTTTCGACTCTTTAATGAGTCTTTTTCAATGGCAAATACAAAAAATTGGACAAGACAAACAAATAAAACAGAAAAACGGTTATGTTTGCAAAACATTACATGGCTGTTTCTACAGGAATTAAACCTTTACCTTTATTATGTTTCAACTAGTTTATTTCAATTTGTTGCTGATACTTGAAAATATTTGTATTGACCTAGAAATCGATGAGCCATAACGACATCTGTTATTTTACGTAAATTTATGTAAGCGTAAATTATATCACGGATAATTCATTGTGATAGTAGTAATTATAGGCTATTAAGCAAATTTTAGAGAATTATTTAAAAGCAAATGTGTCGGCTGCCAAAGATAATTTTATTTGTGCATGGTTCTATGGATACAGAAGAATGAATACACAAATGGCACACATTCACACTGTATTAGGATTTTCTCATTAACTCTATTACATGCATACATATCCATATATAGACGAGTCATCACTAATTAGCAATGTATGCAGGGTTCTCTCTTAACCAATGTTTGCTATGCAATTAAATATCATATTCACTAATAATATTTTTTGCGATGATTATTATAAGTACCAAGATACCCTCGTCATATGAACTCTCTCTCTCTCTCGTGTCGTGTTAGAATGGACGTTTTATCCTCATGCGTGGAAGCATCTTGTTACAGAAACTGTTGGAGATCACTGTTTAGATTAGCAGTAGTGTGTAATCTGTTTGACAGGGCGATGATAACATAGTCTGAATTAGATTGCTTACTTTGACCAAACTGCCTTTGTCATAAGTCTGTTTGGTCCCTTCTATAGCACATAACTATGTTTGTACATAACATTAAGACAAAAGCGCATCATATAAAAATTATCATCCTAAGACAGCTCTGGCATTCCATAAATCCAGAACAAACACTGATGACGTAGAGGATGCTCTACAGTTACACTGCTACTGGGACTACTGCTTTCTGTCTGCACGTTCTGGAACAAAAGCTCTCCCCATAATCACTAGATATGGACGATAGTGAGAATCGAGAAGTATTGCGGAGAGATTACAACGAATGAGAGGGATAATAGAGTCGAAGATTAGTAACAGTAAGGATGAACCCTGCTTTGCCTTTGACATTCTGTAGCCCTGCATAGGGTTCAATCCTTATCTATGGAAAAAAGAAATGATAGAAAAGTTCAGGGAAACTAAAGAAAAGAAAAATATGATGGAGAGAAGAAGGAATAAATAATAAGAACATCTAGGTCACGGTTGCCACTTACCACACCATTATGACAAGGGGCTGTTACCTGACTGGACTTTCTTAACTTAAAGGGTTTTTAAAATAACAAGAGATAAAATAAGGTTGCTGGAATTGTATTTGATGACTATAACATCTTATATTAGACAAAGCAAAGAAGAAAATAAATTCAGTGACATCTCATAGTAAAAGAATTCATATATTATATGAATATATGGTAATTTATCCTTGCAATTTAATGTCTTATACTATTTTGAATAATCCACTGATTGAATTGTAAATCCCAAAATGTAACTTCTACTGAAGTACTTTCAACAGGAAAAGAACTGTGACTGAATAAGACCAATGCAACATTCAGTTATTTTTACTCAAAGTGTTAATAAAATATGTTGACTGGATATCTCTAAGTATACAACAATTTATATTATAATTTTGGATGAAAGAAAATTATCATAACTCACCCAAAATCTTTGAATATACTTACACTACACCTGTGAATTATCTTAAAGCTAACAAGCCGTGATGGGATGGGTGGGTGGCGTAAGGTATGCCCAAACCGAATGTAAAAAATACAAGAACTTTTAAATAAACTTTGAAAGAACTTTAATAAATTTTAATTTTCAAGCAGACGAAAAAGGATATGGTATACTTATGTTTTGAAGAGAGGGTGTAGGTGCACCGTACTGCAAACACAAGTACTCTGCTATTTCTGCGTCTTCGCTAGCCAAGGTTCCGATTTGTTAACCCTATCTATATCTTGGCGGATCGATCGAATATTTCAGTGCTTCGGGTCTGTGAATTTCATTGGATGCCGCAGCAGGTCACCGCATCCAACCAAAATCATGTTGTTCAAACTTGAACACTGTTCCTATATTATCAAGACAAGTGGAGCACGCAGCTGGAATGTGCTCAAAAATAAGCAATTGTACACTGCTGGTCAGTGTTTTTACAAATACATCCTTCAGCTCAAATACACATGTAATGGCTTCTGTCTGGAACGTTGTCATACCTTCGATGTTAAACTTAAAAAGTACCTTTTTGAAGTCAACTCCCCAACCACCATTTTCGGCCCATGTACAATGCACCGCTATTAAATGCTATTGGTTAGTTGGCATTACTTACTAAGGGAAACAACACATGACATCCAATAGATGTCGCTAGGACAACGCAATGTGTAGATAGGGCTGACACATTGGAACCTGTTGCTAAGAAAGGTGCTATTTCTGGATCACTGACGTTTATATTTGTGCGAAATTGCATGAATGTTGTTACGACTCTATGGTCATAAACTAAGTAGCAGAAAGAAGCAAAACCAAAATGTTTTGTAAAACTTAACAATTAATTTAATTATCAAAGTTATTAATGTAAATGTGAGAGGAATTTACAGTATTTTGAAATGAATACGGAATGATCCTGAAATTTTATAAAAGAAGGACACGTTTCGTATAAATTTCAGATCAGGAAAGTTATTGGTCCGCAAAGAATCGTGTTGTTGTCAAAATGGCGTTGTCCAGAACTTTTATAAATAATTCACAGGAATAATTTGTAGTCCAATAAGTACTTTCTATTTCCACCAAATAATCATAACAACGGCTTATCTTCTCAAATAATATATACATACAACTTAAATTTGTCGGCAGAATCGATGTTACAACAAGAACAAAAGTAAAAAGAATAAGAAAACTGCCCAGTCCAAGCACCATATATACAACAGAGAAAACAAAACTACGCATAATATCAATACTACCTACGTGACAAATCACAAATTTCCAACATTATAGTAGAATTAACATAGTTTGAACCATCCAATGGAGTTTACTTGATTCTTCTACGATACCACATGACCGACCTGTCCAATGGGAAAAAGCTCCAAACTTTAAACATATTTGCTAATAATTCTGTTATTTAACTGCTAATACGTACGAAAACGTTATAGATCTTATGCAATAGCTGAAAACAGACCATATTACTTATGCCAAATCCAGCAATAGCTAGTCTTTACAATTTACAGCCACGAAAGAAAAATTACACAGAAGTATAGCTGTATAAAACGGTGTGAAGTTTCTCTCAAGTTTATTGATGATTTATCTCTACTAAACACTCTGACTGCGGAGATGCGACTGGAACACTCGCCGGTCAAGCTGGATATACTCAGACCCCAATACTTAAACCCTGTGACCCCTTATGGTATTATGGCAGATAAAGAAAGACTAATTATTTGTGACTTTTAATACACAACACAATGCCGCCCATCTGGAAGCAAAGGCGCCAAGAACTAAACGGTCAAGCTTTTTTGCGGACCCTGTGATCCCGGATGAATAGCAGAGTCATTAACAACACAAATATAATCGACCGGAAAACCAAAGGAGGTCGTAGAAAATTCAACAAGAACAAAACTTTTATCTCCATAATTTCGCCGCGCGCCAAGAAAAAAATCAGCCTATAGTAATTATAAGTTAAATCTCAATAATCACTTACAATAATCCACGTAAACCTTAATCCCTAGCATTGAAATCATAAATAATAAAGATTTCTATCACATTTAAATTCTAATAATTGAACTGAAATCATAAATAACAAAAAGAAATTGTTGTGAACTGAAATAGTATTCCACCATAAGAAATCAAGCGAAATGTCAGAACTATAAGACCACATTAAAACTTTCCCAATCTTGGCCTTAATCGCTGAGGTTTCATTATTTCTTGAAGTACCTCCTTGAAACGAGTTTTATGTCTTTCTGCAAGTGCTCTTTCAACATCCTCTTTAAGACGTTCAGACTTGGGGTATCTAACGGTTTTTCCTGTAAGGGCCTGAAGTTCATTTTGTAATCTTGTTGCAAGATTGTGAGCAATTTCTTCGTCCTTGCGATCATTATATAATAAATATATATTTTTTATTAATGTTAAATTATAAATAAAACAAATTTAAATTTGAATTAAAAATAAAATAAAATTATATAATGCAATTTCAAATTGGTATGAACAAATGCAAGTGGCTTATGCAAGGAACAACTGAATTATGTAACAAAAGCTGTTACAAGGAATACTGCGGACTTCATCACTACCTTTCAACGAGGTCTATATCAGATTTGTACAGGTTGCGGTGGTGATAAATATCGATCATTAACGGCCTATTACAAATCGAGAAATCCAAAATATCTCGTAAAAAAAGAGAACCCCTCAACGATCAAAGAGTTTTTAAAGAACCCTTAGCTGGTAATCAAATTATAGTTAATTAATGCTGTTTTTGTTTTTTCTCTTCCATTTTTATTTTTGTTTTAACCATGATTTATCATCAATTAAATTTACAGTATCATTATAATGAAATCTAAATTCATTTTCTGTGATAAGATTTCTCCTGGCTGTAGAATCAGATTTAAAAATTTGAAAGATGGTCAACTATAATGAAAATCTTTAACGAGGTTAATTTTGATTTCTCTCAGAAATTTAAAACAGTCAGATATAAAACTCGAGATGAAATAGCTAGAGAACGATTACAAAAGAAAATGCTGAAAAATTAAATAAATAATTATTATATAATATTTCATGCCACCACACAACTGGGTATTTTTTAGGTCATTAATTTTTTAGGTTATTTAAATTTAAAATAGATAATTAATAAAATGCATTCAGTAAATGATCTCATTGCGATTAATGTCCTTTATCTTCATGATAAGGACGAAAATTATTTCCATGATAAATTTATTCAAGGACTGAATGGTGATAAACATTTCATCCCACTGCGAGATTCGAGAATTACTTTTAAAATTGATAAAGGCAAGATAGTACCGATCATTGGTAAATCAACCGATCTAACAGAGTTTTCATTGGTTACGAAAATTGACGAGTTTTCTGACGTATTTAATCATCGGTTGAATCTACTGTCCTTACCGATGAAAGAAATCTATGATTTTCTTCACATGTCATTAAACACTGAAGAACTAAAATCCAAAATGATCGTTGATGACATATTCGGCATTAATAAAGTTGAGAAAGAAAAGGAACCAGAGAAACCAGTAAATACTGATATTAAAAGTAGACCTGGACGACCAAGGAAGAAAGGCAGCTCAATCAATCTTTATTTTTATATTTTTATTGAGTAATATCTTGTTCTGTATTGGGATTTACTGAGTGGTGTGTCATTGCAAGCAGCTTCTTTGTTTTTGCTTCCATTTTATCTAACTCGCGAAATAATTTTTCATCTTCCTTATCTCGCAATTTCATTTCAACCCCATCTTAGTATTCTATCTTATCAACCAGACTATTATGCACCTTTATTCTTTTCCCCAGTTTTGTTTCGAGCTTAGAAATACATTTCTCAAAATATGTGATATTATTATTCAGATCAGTGAACCTTTCAGATTTAATCATTGCCAAATACTTGTTATTTTCAGATTTTATTTTTACATTTCCTGATCTAACCTTGTTGCATTCTGATTTTAAGTTCTTTATTTCGTTACGATACTCATTGTACTCAGCGGCTATTTTACTGTAATCGGATTTTAAGTCTTTTAGTTCCTCGTAATAATCGTCGTTTCTAGATCTTAATGATGATATCTCGTTATCATGTCGACTAAATCGTCAAGGGCGGCCTGGAACGGGTTGGCTAAGATTTATCTATTTCAGTACTGTCAATATCGAATTTAGGTAAATCAGAATCATATTTCTTGTTTCGTGGATCATTGCAGAATTTACTCATATTGGTTATAACCTCATGTGTTCGCCAAATCTCATAAACCCTTGCCAAGCCAATATGATACTCACTTGCAATTTCACCAGCTATTTTAAAGTTAAGTAGCTGAATTATTCTTTTTCATCTTCAGGTGTCAGGTGTGTTATTTGAGGCATTTTTTAAAATATCGAGCAAAGAAATATTTTCGCCATTATAATATTTTATCAGCTGCGGAAGAAATATCAGATTGATAAAATAACAGCTATATCTTGTTCTTGCAAGTGAGTAAATTGCGATGGTATAATGATATTTCACACCGCGGCGAATTTCAAGATAGAACCATCAGAATAGTAAATTAAATCTTTTATCATGAAATAAAATTCAGGACATAAATTTTCTGAGTAACGCTGCAATAACAAAATCATTATTCAACTCAGCTTGATGCTGAATAACATCATACAAAAGACCCCACAACAGAATATTTTATATAATTAATTTTTTTATGAGCAAAATATAACATCTCTGTTTTAGTTTTTAACGGAATTGCAATATTATTTTCAAGTAATTGCATGTACATTTCCTCATGGAATTAGTAGTCAAAAACTAAAAAATAGATGCTATGGTTGATTAGATAGAATACTATGATGGGGTTGAAATGAAAATGCGAGATAAGGCCGGTGAAAAATTATTTTGCGAGTTAGATAAAAATGGAAGCAAAAACAAAGAGGCTGCTTGCAATGACACACCACTCAGTAAATCCCAAGCTATTACTCAATAATAAAAAAATAAAGATTAATTTAGCTGCCTTTCTTCCTTGGTCGTCCAGGTCTACGTTTAATATCAGTATTTACTGGTTTCTCTGGTTCCTTTTCTTCCTCAACTTTACTAATGCCGAATATGTCATCAACGATCATTTTGGATTTTAGTTCTTCAGTGTTTAATGACCTATGAAGAAAATCCTCGATTTCTTTCATCGGTAAGGACAATAGATTCAACCGATGATTAAATTCGTCAGGAAACTCGTCAATTATCCTAACCAATGAAAACTCTGTTAGATCGGTTGATTTACCAATGATCGGTACTATCTTGCCTTTATCAATTTTAAAAGTAATTCTCGAATCTCGCGGTGGGATGAAATATTTATCACCATTCAGTCCTTGAATCAATTTATCATGAAAATAATTTTCTTCTTTATCATGAAGATAAAGGACATTAATCGCAATGAGATCATTTACTGAACACATTTTACTAATTATCTATTTTGAATTTAAATAACCTAAAAAATTAATGACCTAAAAAATACTCAGTTGTGTGGTGGCATGAAATATTATATAATAATCATTTATTTAATTTTTCAGCATATTGCTTTTGTAATCGTTCTCTAGCTATTTCATCTCGAGTTTTATATCTGACTGTTTTAAATTTCTGAGAGAAACCAAAATTAACCTCGTCAGAGATTTTAATTATAGTTGGCCTATCTTTCGACTTTTTAAACCTGATTCTACAGCCAGGAGAAATCTTTATCACAGAAAATGAATTTAGATTTCATTATAATGATACTGTAAATTTAATTCATGATAAATCATGGTTAAAACAAAAAAAAAAAAAAAAAAAAAAAAAAAAAATAGAAGAAACCAGCATTAATTAACTACTTTTTGATTACCAGGTAAATGGTTCTTTAAAAACTCCCCGATAGTTGGGGGGGGGGGTTCTCTTTTTTTACGAGATATTTTGGATTTCTCGATTTATATTAGGCCATTAATGATCGATATTGATCACCACCGCAACCTGTACAAATCTGATATAGACCTCGCACGGCTTTACCGCAACTTAGGCATGGTTTTGGTTCTGTTGAATTCTTTGTTAAAAGATAGTGATGAAGTCCGCAGTATTCCTTGTAACAGCTTATGTTACATAATTCAGTTGTTCCTTGCATAAGCCACTTGCATTTGTTCATACCAATTTGAAATTGCATTATGTATTATATTTTAGTTTTAATTCAAATTTAAATTTGTTTTATTTGTAATTTAACAATAATTAAATATATATTTATTATATGATGATCGCAAGGACGAAGAAATCACGTCACAATCCTTCAACAAGATTACAAAATGAACTTCATGCCCTTACAGGAAAAACCGTTAGATACCCCAAGTCAGATCGTCTTAAAGAGGATGTTGAAAAAGCACTTGCAGAAACACATAAAACTCGTTTCAAGGAGGTACTTCAAGAAATAATGAAACCTCAACGATTAAGACCAACAACTTCAAGAACTAAATTCACTAGAGACGAGTTAATAAAACCTCTGATAGAGGAATTTAAGCAATTATCTGGAAAGACAGTTAAATATCCTACAACAAATTTGATCTTGAAAGGTTTAAAAAAGAAGGTTGAGTCACTCAGACAGGAAACATTAAATCTAGTATTAATCCATTTGTCATTTGAGGGTTTTGATAAAACCTATCAATGGACTCCTCAGGAAGATATCAAAAGTAACTTGAAACACATTATTAGATCAATATTACAAGACAATCCCAGCGTTAAGATCATTGCTGAATTTCAGGCACTATTTCAACATGATGTTGATCCAGAAAAGTTTCATAAGTCGTATTTATCTCAAAAACCTCGTTTCGTATTGTTAAACGATAATATTAGTCTACTTGCTGATCAAATACAACAGGAACATGACGTTCATGTTGATGAGTATACTTCATCTGGGTCAGGTTGGGTTTTTATTGAACTACAAACAGTACTGATACATGTACATAAATACGACCCTCTACGCGAAGGTATATTTGTAGAGCTACCAGAAAAATCAAAAACACACAGTGCTGCATGAATGTTATATCAGGTGATGATAAGTGTGTTATCTGGAGCATTGTAGCACCGTTGTTTCCTGCTAGCAGAAATCCCAACCGTGTATCAAACTATAAGCAACATGAGAACTAAATGTAATAGGAATAAAGTTTCCAATGAAGGTAGAACAAATAGACATTTTGGAAGAGAATAATGCTGAATTATTACCTGGTGGAATAAATGTGCTCGGAGTTAATAACGACTTTAAAATCTTCCCTAGAAGAATATCAAAGAAAGCAAACAGCAAAACAGTAAATTTATTGATTTATTAAGAACATTTTTCGTTAATAAAGAACTTTAATGCTCTGGCTGGCAAACAGTTCAACGGGGGCAAGATATTGAAATCTTTATGTTATCGTTGCTTGTGGGTTTTTAATAAAAAAGAACTCCTCCTTAAACATAACAACTATTTCATCCATGAACAGCGAGTAACCTTTCCAGATGAGAAAAATAACATCTTGAAATTTATGAATTATCATAAGAAGTTCGTGATTCCTTTCACTATCATGTATGATTTTGAGTCGATTCAGGAGCCAATCCTAGAAGAAATAAGTAATGCAAACTCGCGAATAACAGTATGCACTCACAAGCATATACCAGTATCCGTTGTTTATAAAGTCACATGTGCAGTTGATTGCTCATTATCAGAGGCTGCTAGATTAACGTACCAGCAAGAACGAAGAAGAGCCAGCTGTCTGGTTATTAAAAAAAATCTTTTCACGGAAGCAAATAAAATCTTCAAGCGTCTTTCAGATCCGACTCCGATGAACACGCTGACACCAGAACAGAGGCATGATTATGAAACAGCTGCATATTGCCACATTTGTGAAAAACTGTTTCTGTCTGATGATATTAACGAACTCGCTAAAGTTCGAGATCACTGCCACATAACAGGTAAAATACAGAGGAGCAGCTCATAATGCCTGCAACCTCAAATTTCATGCAGTAAAATTTATTCCTTGTGTAGCTCATAATTTCAGATGATAGGCATTTTATCATAACAGCACTTGGTCATCACGATATCATCAGGTTATGTAACGATCGTAAAATAGATGGTATTCCAACCAACTCTGAAAAATGTATGTCAATCACGACTGGTAAACTACGTTTCATTGACAGCTTGCAGTTCATGAGCTCGTCACTCGATCAGCTTGCAAAAAAACTGTTATAGTTTTCCATCATTGATGGAACATTTTGGCATCAGGACAGAATTAATGAAACAGAAGGGCATCTTCCCTTATTAGTATCTGAACAGCTTCAAGCTCCTTAACAAAACATGCCTACCAGACCATAAGAAATTTTACTCATCACTGGCAATTGAAAATGTTACTGATGCAGAATACGATCACGCACATCTCGTCTGGAACGAATTTAGTTGTAGGACAATTGGTGATTATCTCGTTTTATATTTGACTCATGACGTACTGTTGCTCGATGATATATTCCTTAGCTTTGGTAGGACGAGTATAAACTTGATCCTTGCTGGTATTTCTCATCACCTAGTCGTGTGTGGGATGCGTTATTCAAGCTGACTAAAGCGGAATTGGAATTGATAACCGATCCTGATATGTACTATTTTATTGAGAAAAGAATTCGAGGTGGAATCAGTGTTGTGATCAAGAAACATGCCCGCGCGAATAACAAGTATCTACCAGATTATGATTCAACTAAACCAACAAAACATAGTCTGTACTTTTATAAAAACAATCTGTATGGTTGGGCAATGTCAGAACTAATGACAACTGGTTGTATTTGTTGGCAATCGTTGGAGAACGTCCTTACCATAACAAAAGATTTGACTAAAGATCTTGCCGATTTAGAGTTTACTTGCTTTTTTTAAGTTGATGCTGGATACCCAGAATCGTTACACGATTTACTTAATGATTATCCTTGTATGGCAGAAAGAATGATAATATCAGATTCACTATTGTCAAGTATCAAATTGCAAAGGAAAACCTTGCTCAGTAGCAAAATTAGTAACAAATCTGATGAAGAAACAAAATTATGTTTGCCATTACAGATTGCTGAAACAGGCATTTGATAATGGTTTAATCATTACACAAATACATCGTATCTTGAAAGTGAAGCAGTCACGCTGGATGTCTGACTATATCAAATCTAATACTGACATGAGAACAGTAGCAAAAACAGATTTTGGAAAAGATTTCTTCAAGCTGATGAATAATTCGGTGTTTGGTAAAACGATGGAAAATATCCGTAACAGAGTCGACGTCGAGCTCGTTAACAACATCAAACGACGTAACAAAGTAGTTGCTTCAGAAAGATTTGTTAAGATGGTACGCGTCACTAAAAACCTTGAGATGGTTTATAAGCGTTAAACAAATCTAGTTTTAAATAAACGAATCTACGTTGGTGCATCGGTACTTGGAATCTCAAAGTGGTTGACGTACGACTTTCACTATGGTTTCGTAAAGAACAAGTGGCCAAATGCAAAAGTGTTGTTTACTGATACTGCTTATCTCGCGTATGAGATTGATGGGTCTGATTGTGTTAACAATGACGTCTATCAGGATATTTACAATAACAGAGAGGAATTTGATCTATTAGATGTTGCTAAAGAAACAGGATTTCATGACCCAACAAATAAAAAGTAATCGGTAACATGAAAGACGAATTCTGTTTCGAACCGATTATCGAATTTGTTTGACTACGTAGCAAGATGTACTCTGTGCTGTCATTAAAGCACGAAGAAGGCTAAAGGTGTTAAAAAGGTGGTTGTGAAGAAACATTTCATCCACGATTTATTCAAACAGGTTTTATTAGGTGAAGAAAAAAAAACATATTGCTGAGATGACTGCTGTAAGATCAAAGAAGCATCAAATTGAAACAGAAAAAAATTCTACAAATAAGGTCTAGTTAATTTCGATGATAAGAGATTTTGTGTTGATGGTGTTAACACGCTTGCATTAGGACACTAAAAAACAAAACGAGATTTTAGTTAAATCTTACAATTCAGGATGGAAAAGACGAAATTGTGTTCATGGCGAACAATCAAAATGGATTTTTAACGGTTTCTAAACAATATTGTTATTTCTATAATCTTATAAATCAAGATGGAAAATTATGAAATTGTGCTCATGGCAAACAATCAAAATGGATTTTTAACTGTTTCTAAACAATATTGTTAGTAGAGATGTTATCTAGCTTTACAAAATATTGTATTTTAAGCATAATAATGACTGAAAAAATATACCCTAAGCTTGTTGTTGAAAGGTTTTATGTTGATGATGTAGTTTTACTCTTGTTATTATTCTTTCTTCAGTAGTATGTGATTTGACGGCGTGCAATGCTGAATATCAAACAAGTAAGCAATTTGTGTTTTAGTGAGCAATAACAAAATTGTTGTTTTTACAAGTGTTTTCACAGGCAACGGATACTATCTTTTTTTAAGCAATCGTGGGGTGCTCGTAGCACACCTAAAAATCAAAATGCAAGGGTTTGCAGACTGAAATAAAGGTTGCTAGATGGAAACGATGGAAACTGTGCTCATAGCCGTCAAATCACATACTACTAAGTGAGGGAGCACAATGAATACACTTTGAAGGAGAAAATGCCCAAGCTAATGACGTCATAGTAGCTATCATAACAGAGAGAGTTGAGATAAAATACATTCATATACCGAGCATCATATGAACCATATCATAACGGAGACAATAAGCTCTTAAATTTTAATCACACAGATGTGAAAGGAAAATCGTTATTACGAATACCCATAAATCAGACCACACATAGCTGTATGGAATCTTGTTAGGGCCAATCGCTCCATCGTGTGTTATTTGACCTGGCGATGAAGCGGTGTGATGGAGCGATGTACGTATATATATATATATATATATATATATATATATATATATATATATATATATATATATATATATATATATATATATATATATATATATATATATATATATATATATATATATATATATATATATATATACACACTCGTTTGTAGCAGTAACTCGCATGACGACCTAGTAATTAATTCTCATCTATCTACACAGCCATTCCGGATTGCTATGAAAGAAATCAAGGTATATAGAATTGATTATAGAGTATTATAAATATACACCTGGCAGAATGGAAAGTGTTATCCCTGGATTCATTAGAAGATTGCTTGATAATAGTAGGCAGAATTAATATTTTAATGCAAATTATATATATATATATATATATATATATATATATATATATATATATATATATATATATATATATATATATATATATATATATATATATATATATATATATATATATATATATATATATATATATATATATATATATATATATATATTTGAAGAAAATTAAAAGACTCAAAATAAGATAGAAAAAGACTACATTAAGATAAACAAACATCAGAAAACAAAGCAAATGCAGAAAAAGTAAAGAAAGAAAACGAACAGAAAGAAAGACTACTTGAAGGAAAAAAGAAAGTCAGTGTAAAAACAAGAAAACTAGAAGAAGAAAAGAAAGCCAAAAAAAATGCTTTTAAAAATTGAGGGAAAAAACAACGAAAGAAAATAAAGAAAGAAACAAAGACCACTTTAAGACTTGTTATAACCATTAGGCTATAAGAGAAGCTCAAGAATATAAATCAGTTAACACGATTGGGACATTTACATCTTTGAATGACTCACGAGCCCCCAGACAGCAATGCCGACATCCTTAATACACGAATAACTTTATATATATATATATATATATATATATATATATATATATATATATATATATATATATATATATATATATATATATATATATATATATATATATATATATATATATATATATATATATATATATATATATATATATATATATATATATATAGAGTGCGTAACAAAAGAACATCGTATTTATAAGAAGTAATATACATGAAATTAATAATTATGCCTTTTTTCTGATATAGGTGAGATATAAGTATATACGGCACAGCAATCAATCAAACGGACGGACGTAAGGGTAACCCTAAAATTTGTGTGGAGCAAGATTTGTGATATTGAACTAAAGGTCTTCTGTAGCAGGAGTCGTTGATAAAACGGTTTCTCTAATCTTTACGGCTTTAATGGCAAACATTGTTAAATTAGTCATCAGGATTTTACTAGTATCATCGTGTATAAAGGACCTAAAATTTTCAATAAAGTTGGATTTTTATATGCAAAGGTGGATAAGTATTTTCTTCGTATTTCTCCATATAGCAGACAAGCAGTAATAAAATGGAATTCATTTTCGATGTTAACGTTACAATTGTGACACAATCTTTCCTCATAGCAGACACATTAATATCTTCCCGTATTAACTCTGATTGGATTGTACCCAAATCTAAGAATAGTGATTATATCCAAAGATCGTTATCTCCCAACAATTTTAAGTACTTTTGACAAGTAAATTCTACTCCCAAAGACATATAGCAGCGCAATATTTCCATCGAATTGATCTCATCTTGCCTAAAATATCTTCACATCTCTAGCTGAACAAGCTAAGGAATATATTTTCATCATTTACGCCCTGAGTAAACCAGACATTGCCAAATCCAAATGTAAATAGAAGCTTTTCAACATAGTTAGCCAAGCAATCACAATCCCCCCATCTTAACTGTAAATCGTAGCATTGTTTATAATATCTGTCTTGCGGCATTTTGAGAATTCTTAGCCAATATTTAAAAATACGTTTATATCTTATGCACTGCATACTAATTCTTCCTAATTCGTTATATACGAATGCATCTGGAGTAGACTTAGATGTACCAAGGATATACTTACAAAATGACAAATGAGTTTTTTTAAATATCATTGGCAACATAAATCCCCCAAACCTCAGCTCCATAATTAAGTATGGGAGCTATCTTCGAGTCAAACAGGTGAAGCAATCTAATTACGGGTAATCTGCCAAATTTTGAAAGACTGTTTTATTATATGCACAGCCTTCAGCGCCTGCAGGAATAAAATTTTCTGGCACATATACCAAGAGTTGAAAAAATAAAAGAAAATATGCATCCTAAATATTTATAATATTACTCAATCTTTACCTCTGTATGGGGGGCCCTGAGTGGCCCAGTGGTCTAAAGCGCTCACCGTTCCGGATCACTGCCATCTCATCTCTGTCTGCGTGGGTTCGAGTCCAAGGCTCGGCTAGCGTGTGTACGTGGGAAAGCCTGCCAGTAGCTTCTCGTGGGTCGGTGGTTCTTCCCAGAGTTTTCCAGAGTTTTTCCTCCACCAGTTATACTGGCCGCCATTATAGCCTATCTTGTGCTGAAAAATGGCGTTAAACCCTAGAACAACAACCTCTGTATGGCCATAATACCATTTATCGTAACTTCTGAGATAGCTACCTATGCGATATACAACCATTCTTCCCCCCCCCCTTCATATTCACCTTTAATTTCCACTTTAGGCAATATGTATGCAACCTTTTGAGCATATTTTACGACTGGTGAGCAGTATCAGCAAAGACAATTAAATCATCTGCATACAACAGTGGAAATAGTTCTAAGTTTTTATTACGGACACTTCCCTGTTTCCTTCACATAAAAAGAGTTTTAAATTATTACAAAATAAAGAAAAGTAAAGGCGATAAAATACAACTTTGAGGCACGCCAAAATGGCAATTAAACACATAGGTAATACGACCGTTCGACTTAGCACATGCTTTTGCATCAATATAAATTGCCTTAATGAACATTTTCCCACATTTAGTTTCCCTAACTAGCTTTTTGTACAGTAAACGCATCTCTATCCTACCAAAGGCTTTTTCATAGTCAATAAATTCTGCATAGAATCTACCCATACGTTTTCTCAAATATTTACAAATTAATGTATATAATATAAATATATTATCTGCTGTGACATACCCCGTTCTAAATCCTGCTTGCTCTTTGCCCAGTAATTCGATTTCCTCCACCCATTACTTTATTCTTTTATTTAAAATCGATGGAAACACTTTGCTTAATACGGGTAGTAGACTAATGCCTCTGTAATTGGAGGGTTCATTTGCATTCATAGTGATTTATCTCCATTACGTCTTGATTAGCCCGATCATACATTACATTGTCTTCTATATAATTAAAGTCTTGAAGTTGGTCAATAATACTATCATATTTGATAAAATCTGGCTCCGTTTCGGTATAGGCATCAAAATCACCTTCAATTATCATTTCATAGTCAGCATACTTCACATTTAGGTGCGCTGACTCATTTTTATAGTCAGCATATTTCATTATTAGGTGAGCTAACTCATTTTCTACCCCTGCATATATATTTTCTTCTGAACGAACACAGGAGTATTCAGGTGACATATAGGCAAAACCAAAATTAAGCCCCACTTCAATCTGTTAGCATTAGACGAAACTAACCAAATAATACTTTTTTAGTCATCTTTTTATCTAGATATATTAAAATGTCTGAAGAGGAGTTCACACACACACGCAGGCACACACGCACACACACACACACACACACACACACACACAGAGACATGCATACATATATAGCAAGAAAGTTAAAATCACGGCCGTAAAGATGGAAATATTCTGACTATAGTTCCTTACACAATGACCATAACATGGCGTTATTTTTTTATGAATCAGACAATATATGTTTCATCTACTGACAGACGGAAATTTTCTAAAACAAAAAGGTCCCATGTCCCAATACTGAAACATTGAATAGATGGTCCTTATAATATTATATTATATTATATTATATTATATTATATTATATTATATTATATTATATTATATTATATTGTACTGTATTGTATTGTTCTGTGCTGTGCTGTGTTATGTTATGTTATTGTATTGTATTGTGCTGTGCTGTGTTATGTTATGTTATGTTATGCTATGTTATGTAGTTTTGTTTTGTGTTGTGCTGTGCTGTGTTGTATTGTATGTTATCATATTATATTATATTATATTATATTATATTATATTATATTATATTATATTATATTACATTATACGTATCGAGGTATGTTTAGAAATATCGCGGAACAAACGAGTTCGTGGTACCCAGCTCTACTGTGAAGTTTTTAAATATGCAATTAGTCCGAACATCCATCTTTACTTTAGTTTCAGAAAATTATTTTTCTGATCCAATGTGAATATTTCTTTCAATTGCCCTTATTTGTTGGTCAGCAGTTTTCCAAATTTATGTAGACATCGTATCTAATGCTAAGGGCTGATTACTCACAGTTCATGTCCGTCATTACAAGGCTTTGCATTCAATGGCATTATTTAAAATGACGACAGTAGTACACACCCCACCCCCACCCCATCCACAAAAAACAAACACTGTATGCATGATAATGAGCTGTATCAACTGTGACGCGAGGTCGAAGATAAAAGTCTTTAATATGAGACTTGAAAAATGTCTACCGATACTCGGAAGATGCCTTGGGTAGTTTACGAACAGCGAAGGCAATATGGAGTCATATCTACCCTGGATTAAAACGATTAAGGTGCAGAAGTAATGACGGATGATTCCGTTATCAGTTACACTTATTTAACAATGTATCATCTAAGCAGCAAGTAGCCCTACTAAACTCCTGCCATCAAAAACGCTGCCAAATTTGGTACCTTACCGTATTTATTTGCAGCACTCTCTTTCTTGGGAAAGGGTAATCCTGACCAATTAATAGTTGGATGGTTATAGAATCTGAACGTGACTTGCGCAAGGTTGATTGCCTTTCTTTACCCAGGGGTATGTCTGCAATATTGTTTCGAATTTTTTTTTTTAAGGAAGTAGTTAATGAATCAACTGTTCGATATAAAGCCGTCTCAGATGTTTGGTACAGATCAAACCTGCTCTTCTTTGTGGCCTAATGTACTTTTTAAAAAAAAGATTAAACAAAATCGTCACAAAAGAGTACTTTAACTACGCATGAATGTTCTAGATAAGACTCAGAAAGATCTTTTTCCATCCAATTAGATGTAATGAGGGATCAGCACGCGCCACTGGATTACATATTGCCTCATCTTCTTTTGCTTTTTTATGTATTTTTGGTTAAAACGTGTTACATGCTCCATATGTATCTTTATAAACATGCCATACAGAAACATCGTTTGTTATGGAGTGCAGCAGTGGCTGCCTAACTCAACATTAATTAACAAATGAATCCCCCACCTGTTAAGTATGGCACGTTTCAAAGAGAGCACGAGCCTAAAAGTCAAAAATTTACACGAGGCATTATATCTTTATACTTCAAAGCTGTTGATATTAGTGCTAAGCGACTGCTATATTGAAAGATACTATGTGTTTATTTGCATATGGGCTGTTACTGCTAGCGACCGCTATATAGAAAGATAATATCTGCATATGTGTATATGGGTTGCATCTGTTAAGCGACCTCGATATAGAAAGATACTATCTGCATATGTATATATGGGCTGCATCTGCTAAGAGACCGCGATATAGAAAGATACTATCTGCATATGTATATATGGGCTGCATCTGCTAAGCGACCGCGTTATAGGAAGATACCAACTGCATATGTGCATCGATAAGCAACCGCTATATAGAAAGATACTGAGTATGTGTATATGGACTGTTATCGCTTGCGACCACTATATAGGAAGACTTTAGCTACTTTTAAACGCGACTTTGACTAACATGAACATGAACTACACACATATCTTCCTGCAGTTTCTCAGTGTATCTTATTTATTTTACCTAGCTTTGGAAATATATTATAGCATATGAGAATACTGTCGATACCATAGAAACGTATTGTTTAGCCGCGATAAGGATGACATACGCGCTACGATTAATAATAATAATAATAATAATAATAATAATAATAATAATAATTATTATTATTATTATTATTATTATTATTATTATTCACTAGTCTGTAGTGTCTTTTGCCCCCACAAAATCAACTTTTGTTTTGTCCATTTCATTATTGTACTTATTTTTTTACAAATATTTAAAGAAGTTTGTCTCTAAATCATTAGGTCATGCGAGCTGAAACCTTTCGCATAATGACTTATTGTTTTCAAACTTTACAAATGCATATGATGTAAGCTGCATTTGTAAACTCTTCGTTATTCAATAAGGGTAAAACGTACATTATATTCTCAGGATATCAGAATCTTATCAACAGTGGAATAATAGTTGTATACGGCACAAACCACATTGATCATTCAGCTTTTATATCAAATTACCAGTTTATTGGTAATCCACTGAACAAGTTAACATACTTCACTGTTTAAAAATAATTTTTTAATAATTGTCAGAGGTGACCACAGGATGTCTTATGCTATGTTCAGCCATCTCATTGTAATTCTTTGATGTTTCGATCCAATCGGGCCTTTTTAAGGTCCGTTCGCGCTTCTTATTGACAAGCTCAGAATTAGAATCTCTGATCATTACCATTTTCACTGAAAACATATCTACTTCAGAGTTGTGTCTGTTGTATGACACATTCTAAGATTATTCCTCAACGATTAATGGAGACATCTGGAGAATCGTCCATGATACTATCTTGCACTACATTGTATGCTTCGTTCGCCGAATCCAGGCGCTAGACCCGTTGAGGAATGTGTTGTTATCTCTTTCTTATTACACTATAACAGTGCCCGAGTGCAAACATTTTGATGTTATCAAGCACGGCTCGCGCGGGCAAAAGTAATAATAATATATATATATATACGTTATTTCCCTTTCTTGCATGTATCTTTTACTTATTGGACCTTTTAAACTACAATTTATCAATGGATCATTTAAGAGGAATAGACACATCGACAAGCTAGCGATCGCCTATGTTCTCGACCAATCTGCATGGAGCACACTTAGGCACGTCGAGTTAACATAAAAACAATCATTTTCCGCTGTCAGCATATGAAACTGTTACAGCCATGATAGGAGAAAGCAGAAAATTTGCTTCATGTTCTGATTTAGAAGCCTGTAACTGGCATTTTGTTATCCAGATATATGCGAGAAATTCATAATAGTGCAATGTAAAAGATAAAACAGTTTGTCCAAAAATATGAAAAATAATTAATACCAAAATCATTGATGGTAATATGACAACTCCTCCAATCAAAAGTGTTAAAGCGGTTTGGGGACAATCACGGACACCTAAAAACATTTAACATAATTTTTACTTTGCTTATATTTAATGTGCCTTACCTTTAAATTAGAATAAATGTAGCGTGTCTTTATTGATTTGTAATATCATCACATTCAGTCAGTGAACTTCTGACTCATTAGAATACGGCGTAATGATTGTAACAGGCATTAAATCGCCTTTAGTTTTCTTATACTCCCCCCCCCCCAAAAAAAAATCCTGTTTGATCAGATACTTTATTGATCGCATGAGATACACATAACTAAAGCATTCGGGTGATGCATTCAGATGAGCAACATATTTATGCGTTGTATCTGGATGTTCTGTCTTGAAATGGGTCACAACTGTGTGTTTTTTTGTTTATTTTTTGTCACGCTTGTGACTATTGTTATATAACTGTATTTTGGACTTGTCTATGTCCCAAATCAATCAAGTTCATTGTGTACTTGACCAGCAGCTTCATTTTGTAAACAAATATTACATAGTTAATGTAACTCTATAAATGTGGATTAAATATTAGGATCATTGTCAATGGAAGTAAACATGTTTATTTGGGTCTGGGTCTATGACATTGGAATTCCTCCATGAAAACCTGGTCTTCGTAATGTTTCCTATCATCTTGATTATAATTTTAGCAACATAACGTATCTTGTTGACAGCTAAGAACGTTTTAGAAATGAACGTTTAACCCTTATCCTGGTTCTACTTCTGTGTCTTAGATTTTTATATAATCTTGTTTACTTAAGAAATGCCTTAACATCTTGAAGCAGAATCACTTTATTGTTGTGTTCAGATTTTCATTTGGGTGGAATTATTTATTAAAATTATTTTTCACTGGAAATACAAGGTGCTCATCTATACTATTCATGGACAGGAACATTAATTTCGTATTATAGTGATTTCAGACAAGAGCATATTTGGATCATATTATTGTGATACGTCACAAGACAGTTAGCACATCATCAGACTTCAGGCCATTTGGCACATTAGCATATTCGAGACTCCATGCACATTAACATATTCAATATTAGAATTTAATTGGAATACTAATGGAATTCAGCTGGAACTTTATACATTTGAATTTGTGATAAACCTGTTAGGACTATTGGGGATTTATTTCAGAATACTGTAAGTTCATTTAAAAGTTTCACTTTGTATTCTAGGCAGTGTTTCCCTTTAAGCACATTTGTCCGTCAGATACGCACGCGTTGAAGAAAATTGACGGACACATTTTATTGCCGTGCGTTTTTCTTTTTTTTTTTCTTTTTTTTTTTGAGGCAAAGGATTCGCATAATGCAATCAGAGTTTGTTTAATATTTAATATCCAATGCAATGGACGAGGGATGGCATCGTTTATACTTAGAACATAGGCATTGACTGGTTCCCTGCTTTGTTTGCTCCCTATGTTACACTCTTCTATTCATATAGCGGAGTGCAACGCAGGGAGCATAAGAAACAGGGAACCAGATTAGCATAGGCAATGTTTTGACTGAATAGCTTCCCATAATCTCCCGAGCTCTCACGCGATTTCCATCGAGCTCAGCAAGATGTCAGCTCTCAATGCTTGTTGCACTAGAAAGTGAACTCCAACTTAAAACGGCGTTTGCGTGCACTAAGAATCATTAGCGAAGAAAGTGAAAGAAGCAGAACACAAAAGAGTAACTGTAGACCTAACTTTAATGAAAAATGGAGACAATAATTCCCTTGACTGGAATACAGCACATCCATTAGGATTACCGGTGTGACTTCTAATCTCGTGATTGCGAAGACTGCAAAAGTGTATAATCCTTTCATGACAGGGTTTAAAAAATATATAAAAAAATCTGCCCTCCTTTGCCATAAGATGGGTGGAGAACACATTCTAACCCAAGACATTCGTTCACAACAAAGAAATCAGTAAACTGGCCGAGACAAATGAGTTATTTGGATTACAAAGTCAGAGTGTAATTGCACATTTTGATGTTTTTTTTTTTAGCTTTGCTGCAATAAAAGAAAGATCTTCAAGTTCAAGTGTAACTTATTAGAAAGAAGATGAATCATTACCATCCTTGATTTTTGGATAAATGTGTTCTAGGACGAAGTACAATGAAACCGATGATAGTACACATTTTATGACAGGCAGTAAATTAACTGCCATTTGGTTAAAAAGATTTCATTGGCTTTTTGTATTGGTTTATATGTAATGTGTTGGTCTGTAATATTGCTTCAAAAAGATTATAAGGAGACTGTTAAAAGTACGACTTTAAAAGAAAAACTAATACAATTAACCTTTTGAATGGACGATGCATTTGCTTGTTAATGGTGCATGTTGGTTTATTTGCATGTTTAGAGAGAGAGAGAGAGAGAGAGAGAGAGAGAGTAAGTTGTACAAGTTGCAATATCCTATTTCAAGCTGAAAACGTACGGGTCAGATGAAAAATTTTCAGTACATTTTTTACCCCCACTATTTTTATTTGATCCCCAGTTTTGACACCAAGGGGTTTTATTAACCCTCAATTTTACACCCCTGGGAGATACACTGAATTCTAGGGAAATAGATTATATGTTGAATTTACAAAACTTATTGGTTTTCGCTCATGTTTGTTACTTAGTTTGAGATAATAAAGTCGTAATACTATTTTTACCTAACTTAATTCTTATGGTGGAATCATGATTGGACTTGATAATTAGATAGTAAGACATTGTATTACTTCAGTCATTAAACGTACAGTCTTTTCATAATAAAAATGTATACAACTAGATTCATGTTAAATTTAGTTTAGTATTTTAACTGCATACGGAAGCACCATAGCTTGCAGAATGTTAAAACTGCTATTAAGGTTTGCTTCAGTTCATTAATGGGCCTTCACAATTGTCAGGTACATTTTCCTGTTTGATGCATATGTATTTATTTATTTAAAACAGCTGTTATGGTATACTCCAGTACATACAAGCAAGAGGCTTAATGCGGGACAACAGGCATCATTTTCGATCATTGCAAGCATGCTGTATACATAGCGGCTGGCGAGGGGTGGTACGGATATTTAAAGTAAAAATAAAACATAATTTCCCTAACCATGACCTGGGCCGTACCTTCCTTCGTTTCTAGATTCGAACCCTTTATCTATGATTAAGGTCTCTGGGTGCGGGGAGCTCTCTAGGACTCCATAGCAAAGAAAGCGTTATTTTTGCCTTTATTGGGAGCTGATGATCTTGTATGGAGACCCCCCCCCCCCTTATGCTGGTCCCAACTTCTTTCAGTGCTGGCTAGGGACAATTTAATATTCGATAACAGAGTTATGGAAAGTCGACTTATTACCTTTAGCGAGATCTCTTCAGTTTAGTTAGAAAGCTCTCTAATTCTATTACAGAGGTGTGCGATTCAAATATCTACATTTCGGAAAGAAACATGCAACAACTATATTGCATGTATGTTGTTGTTGTTGTTGTAGGTTTAACGCCATTTTTCAGCATACGATAGGCTATGCATGGCAGCCAGTATTAATGGTGGGGGAAGAACCCGGGAACACCCCGGGAAGAACCACCGACCCACGAAAAGCTACTGGCAAGGTTTCTCACATACTCACATTCGCCGAATCCTAGACTCGAACCCACGCAGACAGAGGTGAGATGGTAGTGACCCGTAACGGAGAGCGCTTTAGACCACTCGGCCACTCGGGGCCCCCGTATGTATGTATGTATGTATGTATGTGTGTAAACAGGGGCTCGTATCGTTGCTTACAATCGACCTGTCATACATGTACTATATAGTACATGTATGACAGGTCGATTGTAAGCAATGATACGAGCCCCTGTGTGTATGTATGTATGTATGTATGTATGTATGTATGTATGTATGTATGTATGTATGTATGTATGTATGTGTGTGTGTGTGTGTGTGTGTGCACGCGCGCGCGTATGTGTGCGTGCGCGTGCGTGCGTATGTGTATGACTGACGGACGTGGCTGGGTGGGTGGGTGTTTTTTCTCTCACTTAGATATTATAGGTCATAATTCCGCATTGCTCTCTCCCAATTAGACCCTTAAGAACAGAGACTCAGTTCAATCCCAGTGTCCAAATTATGCAAACAAGATGCATGAAAAGGATAAATGACGACTGCTCCAACATGCTAAAGTTTCAAAGTCACTTCATCACAGGTATACATGTAATTTCATGTTAACTAGTCTTTCGTAGCTGTATATTTTGTGTACACTGCTGTCGGGCTTTATTGCGCATCTAAGGTTTCCGTCGCCAATATTGGCGCAAAACGAATACAGAATTTGACCGATTTACGAAAATAAATTATTGCAGTGCTTACCATTTGAAAAGCGGCAGCTGTCACCAGAATATTCTGTACAAAATCATACTAATTTTGGACTCAGGAATATTACCGCTGTGTTTTCATGACTCGCGATATGTCGGCCTATTGTGAGAATGTCTTTGAAAAGATGAAATGTTACTGCATTGTGTTATGGAAATGAAACAAATTCCTTTGGACTCTTTCAATTAGCATTTTAGCCGAGGAACTATGTCAAATTTATAGCTGGTATTATTAAATTCAACCTAATACTACCACTAAATGGCAATAGGTGTTAGGCAAACTAAACAGATCTTGTAAAAAATGGGTATAAGTTCAACATTTTATATATATAAAAAAAGCTTTTATGCTGAAGAGGAACAACAATGCATAAGATGTGACGTGTTTAAAACGTCTCGCGTATAGAAAACAAATTAGTGCAGAATTATAGAAAAAGAGTATAAACAGGGAATTTCTTGATAATCCGTTCGAGCGGCAACTTCGTTAGCAGACGATAAAGTAGGTGGGGGACAACTTTTTGCAAATTAGAAACTTGGATTAAGATGCAGTATTGTTCTAAGGTAAACATTTTTATTTTGTAAATACTGTATTTATTTGTATGATTCTAACGGAGAAACATTTAATAGGTTTCTCTGGTTAAAAGTTCAAGAAGGTAATGGAGTGGGTCTTCATGTTGATATTTAGAAATCACATTTTCATATGCATTTATAATGAAAATGTAGGCTATTTTTGTACACTTTATGAATATCCCTTTCCTTAATTAATGGACGATCGTTCTTTTTTGATAAAATTTGGATTTTCCGCCCAAAATAACACGTGATCCAATGTTTACAGAAATGGCGTATCGTTTCACAGAATTACCCGACTCGCTAAATTACCCGACATTTCAGGTGTCGGTTTTGTCAGTAACCGGTAAATATATGAAGAGTTCTGGACAACAGTGAAATTTAGTACGACCACATAACCTTTTATTCGCTTGTTCTTCAAAATAAGTAAATGAATTATTGATATTTTAATTCTAGAACTACAAATATCTGTATGTTACTAGACCCCACATACTGGAGAGTATTATTTCAAAATTATACATCATTATTAGACCAACCAGGCTAAGACAATTAGTGACGCGAACACAAAATATTTTTTTGTTGTTTGACAACATAAATAATGGAACATAGCTACAATTTATTGAATTCGGTCTTTATCAGTGAGACTTTGACAATATTTCGCGGTTACACGTGAAAGAAAAACTGTCGAAGGGAAGACATCATTCATACTTGTTAACAAATTTGGAATGGAATAAAAGTAAAACATAAGCAAGTTGCCCTTACAATAGCATTCCATGAAATAAAGGAAATAATTTATTAATTTCAAACATAGAAAGATATGCTCCAATGTTTCAAAAAAGTTGTATATTTACAAATTACTTTCAATAATGATAACATCGCGATAAACAGTATCAAACATCACAGTACTATGGTGAAAAGAGTGCCGTATGGAAAAAGAATAAATTATTTATGTGATATTAGTCCATACAAGTGGAATTTCACACATTTGTAATATCAATGCGCAATACAAAAGAGTTCTTTATTAATAAACAGTACATCAGTGCATTCCCCGCAAAGCAATCCCCATGTACCTCGACTGAGCATGTCAGTCTAATTATACAATTAGTAAATGTCAACTTTTATTCACGTTTTGGTCGGATTTTCTTACAATAGAAAATCACACTTCCAACCGCATGGCGGCTTCAATTCGTCTGTCCTTGGACGAATCTTAGAAAACGAGATTCAGTCAGAGATCACTTGGGGCTAAAGTATGACTGTATGGGGGATGTGGCAAATTTGGGAAGCTGTGTTCCTTCAGAAGGTCTGTCACGATGTCGGATTTATGCGTCGGTGCTATGTCTTGAAGAAGATGGATACCCTGGGTACCGGCGCTCAGAATGGTAAGAAGGTAACACATTGGCAACACTTTGGAAGTGTACAAATATTTAATGACACTAAGACGGTCATGTACTGGTACCCAAAGGTCTCAGCCTTTCGCATGGAAAAAAAAACGTAAAGTTCTCTTGACAGTCCGGCTGTATGTACTGATTTTTGATCTCTGCTCGTTTTCTCCGACCAAAATTTGATTAATTTCTCCCGATTTTGGTTCATAACACTTATTCCATGTTTCATAACCTGTAGCAGTTTGATTAATACGCTTCTGGTCACTCCTTTAGTATCTGATGAATAACTGTTTGGTAATTTTTAAGTCGTTGACAAAAGTGGGACCCATCGTACATAACCCCTTTTTGAGTCTGAAATGATTCAATATATTAAAAAACGATTGATGACTTAGTCACAGCTGAAATATCTTCCACTGTGCTTTCAGAGCAGCGACTTCCCTATCACTCTCCGGTGGCCTAGTGGTTAAAGCTTCCGTGGGAGGTCGCGTCCATGTCGCGGACGTGGGAGGTCGTGGGTTCGAACCCTGGCCGAGTTATGTCAAAGACTTATACAAATGGTACTAACAGCTGCCTATCTAGGCGCTCAGCATTAAGAGGTTAGTGTTACGACTGGTCGACCTGTTGTCAGGACAATGTGGGTTGGAAATCATGCTATATGTCCAAGTGCTAGACATCACTATAAAATGCCACACTGCGGATATCGTAGCGATATGACTAAAATTTTCTTAAAGCTACGTTAAAAATCCAAATCACAAACTCTCTCTCTCTCTCTCTCTCTCTCTCTCTCTCTCTCTCTCTCTCTCACACACACACACACACACACACACACACCATTTCACTAATCGAAGACAGCGGTTTTCCAAAACGTGGGTTATTTTCTGTGGATTTGCCACTATCTTGAAGACGATGAAACCACTGCCAAATCGTTGGATGTAACGGAGGATTATCCAAGTCGGCCTAATATTAGTCTGAGAGTACACTAAGCCCATATTGTTGGATGTAGCGGAGGATTATCCAAGTCGGCCTAATATCATTCTGAGAGTACACTAAGCCCAGATTGTTGGATGTAACGGAGGATTATCCAAGTCGGCCTAATATCAGTCTGAGGGTACACTAAGCCCAGATTTTACAGTTAGCTCTTTGCTTAATACGACAATCGCTCTTCTTATCCAAGATACAATTTACCTATGTTACGTCTCCTGCATTTATGGTAATAGTGATCTCCCATTTCTTTCAGTTATATGTCACGCACCATTTAGCAATGAGTGTGTGAAAGACAAACTTATAATAAAAACAATTCCATACCATTTTGTCCACAAACTTTGATGCAATATACAGCAATATGGAGTCTGAATATGGTGAAAATAAAATGCCACTGACACTTATGAATAATCCATTTAGTGGCAATGGTCACTGGATTTTGAATAAAACTTGGGAACGTGAGCTATTTTTCTGCACATACTGTTTGCAAATAAAACGGATACAATCATGAACGACCTTGTTAGAAGTGCCTAAAAAAGAATACGATGGCCGGTATCGGCCATAAGCATTTTGTGATGAAGACAATAACAAAATTCTCCATCTATTTTGGTAATAATAATAATAATGACATAATATTAATCCAAAACATTATGATGTTCCCCAAAATCAAGAGTATTGAATACTCATTCACTGCTCACGTCTTACTGTACATGCTGAACTATTTATTGTACCCCAATTGGTAATTCAATTTTGTAAGCTCCATTAATTAATGAATCTGGAGTTAAAATCTCTAACCACTTTCTTGGTATTCTAATGATGGTATTCTAATAATGGTTTCAGGGCAAACTGTACGAAATCTAAGACTTTGGTCAAATGTGTTCCCTTTATGTATACCACCAGCCACATCAAGCTGTCTCCTTGAAGGCTGCTTTCTAAAGCACCCATGACTTTGCAAATGACTACACTGTACAACGATAACAACAAATGTAACCAGTCCAGTGTTCGAAAATCATACTAAAAACAACATAAATAACTAGTTATCACAAATACATTTTAAAAAATGTCACTATATCACCACCAATATGCACATAAGTAATTGTACAAATAAGAACCAACTCTATCCCTGTACGTGGCCCATTCGACACACCGTACAATCCAACGTGGAAAAGCGCATGGGTATATTCATGCATACATGTGATATTCGCCGCATTTAAGCATGTTTCGCTGTACTTCGTTTAGCATTCACGACAATCCACCAGAATGGAACGAAGTGTCATCTTGTGAAGTATGCAATTGTTCATACATCTATCTTACCGATCAGTTTATAATTTTGTAAAGATCTATCTTTTTCTTAATTTGATTTACACACTCTTGTTTTACGGTAAGAGCCGTCTTAAACATTAGCGGAAACTCATATCACAACAAGAATAGGTGTCATTTTTGCAAATAAATTAAAAATACATCGATTTATGTATATATAGAAGCCTTCAGAATAAGAAGATTATGGCCAACACATTTCGTTATTTTTAGACGTGTATTAATAACGAATGACTAATGCTACCCGAAGATATAAACTTCGGTGGATTAATACTTAGACAAGTGCATGTCGTGAAAGATGCGATGAAAGAAGTTAAATGTATACAAGCAAATGCGTCATTTTATATTACATATTTCAGGAGGGTGTTGCAATTCTCTTTGGTATTATAAATGTCGACGACAGCTGTTCTTTCAGTATGGAAAGTTTGATAACCACCGGGTTACAGGGTATGGGAGTAATATGACTATCAGTAAAAGGACCTGATTGACTGGAAGAAGACCAATATGGCATCCCCCATTTCTTGGTAACGTGATGTTTGCGATGAGCATTGTACACAAAGCCCAGTGTATATGAAAAATGTAATGCTCTTTGCATTTTGATTACTTTTCATGAAATAAGATAATTACAATGCAATAGCTCCATACTATCTCAGTGCAGTGATATATGAGAGCAAAATACAATATTAAATTGCCTATTTTAGCTCACATAAATACATTTTCGGTAGAATAGATTGTCCCTTAACATTGAAATAACATTTGTTTAAGTTAATAATATGTAACTTTAAACTTATTACGTAGTATAAATGATCTTTGACTATACCACACCAACCCGCCAGTTAAGTCAGTTCGTATTACTACCAATAGACTTTAAAAAGCTTCGAGTCTGTCATTTTCCCACTGGGAAGCCTCACCGAACATGAAACAGACTGGTGTATGAAGATTTATGTAATTAGCAATAGAAAAAAGTAGCACAACACGATAATAATTCAGATGAAAGGAACAAGGGCTCACAAAGTATATCTTCCTGGATTAACTTCATTTGCAGGAAATGAGCACTTTATTTTTAATCGAGTCGCCAAATTGTTATTAGTATTATTTGTAGTTATATATATATATATATATATATATATATATATATATATATATATATATATATATATATATATATATATATATATATATATATATATATATATATATATATATATGGACTCCATCTTCAGTCGTTGATGTGAATATGCCTTGGGTACTCGTCAGCTCTGATTCAGTGGTTCTGTTGACTTCAGATTGGAAACGCGAAATAGTACTGCCCCATATCCCTGAAATTCATTTTAACTATCCCTTTAATCCAGACACAACACACATATTACCACTAGATTCAAATGTATGACACTGAGACGTATTATTTAACAAACCATTCAATATTTTCATAACCACCCTTTAATGTTCCACAATAAAATATAGTGCCAAGTTTAACGTGACATTGTGGTGTTAACTGCTAAACTGTGCAGTGTGAATGCCAATATTTGTTTATGTGATTCCTACTGGCGCTTAATAGTTAAACGTATATCCGAATTATTCCAATTAATATTCACATTTGCTTTCAAAGAAGAAAACATACATGAAAATACAATACCTTCATGAGCATCGAATTCAGATAACCATTACATATGAAATACTTTTTTTTAAAGATATAGAAATTTTTTTAACATATCATCAAATGATGACTGGATATGCATTAAGAGATAAAACAAAATATGTGATCGATATTAGACAAGAGGCCAGAGAAACATGAAACACCAGCTTTAATTTTAGCTGATTATAAGAGACATTGGACCATCTAGCTCCTACTGAGGAATACCGGAGAGCATTGTTAACCGATGAAAAGATTTAAAACGAAAAATATAGATTAGCCATCAAGTTATATTGCACAATCTGTCCTAGCTATTGACAGAAGCTTAATGGAGCAATAACCTTTAGGAAAGCATTATGTTGTTCATGATTAAAAGATTAGGACCAGTTTTGAACAATAAGTATCAAATTGAAAACTGATATAATAGTGTTATTTATGGAAAACTGAAATACGACTTTGCTGTTGGTGGTGATGACATAGTTTGTTACCGTATGATATGGCTATTAAGCAACATTGACAATTTATGTAATGCCAGTCGCTCGTTTAATCTTCGTTTTTACCTTATCATTCATATCGACATAGTGAAGAACAAGGCTGATAGTAAACAAATACGGAGCGGAAAAAGATTGTTATGGCCGTTTTTATCTGGAACTCATCGCTGCATCTTTAGCACATGTACTTCTGCGACAGATTATTTATATTGCAGGAGCTGCCATGGTTTGTTTATTAAATAATAAGATAGTTTATATATTTTTAATATCCTTTTTATGGTGTTTGTAAACATTTTTGATTATTATTGCAAATAAGGTTCGCATTGATTCCTAAATAAAATACCGCAGTAGTGAATAGGGACACCCTAGGGACAATGGGACTTACCATTAAAAACCACCTTGGGACACTCTGGGAACTATGTAAATTTAACATGGGGAAAATTGCTGGGACACTCTTGGGACAAGGGGAATGAACATGGGAAATAGAGTGTGGGTCAGTCTAGGGACAAGGGAAATTTAACATGGAAGAAAAAAAGCAATTCTAGGGACAAGGGGAATTGAACATGGGAAAAAAATGGGGTAGCCAATTGAAAGTCTATTTATTTTCGAGACCTATGAGTGGCCCTGAAAAGGGCCTTTGGGTTTATGTTAATATGCCATTATCATAAAGGGCATCTGCGGTACCTTCTTGTCCTCAAGCTGCGTCTTACTGCAGGGCCATAAATCAGAGTCCTCTTGAGGCATCCTTGTCTTTCCACATAGACTCTTCGTATCCACAGACTGGTGTCTGACTTGTGGACAACTGTCCACTTGGATCGGACATACATTAGCATGTCCGTCCTAAACATCATTGAAGAAACAAGGGTGGATGATTCGACTGTGGTCCACATCTTGAGAAACCGAGAACAGGTGGATCAATGCAGTGAACTGCGCTTATTTATAGGTAGAGGAAGGATTGAAACGGATTGAGTTCATTGACCAATCCAAACACGCGTTACAAAATTCAGGCAGTCCTCATGCAATCCGAAGAGAGCAGTCTGTGACGTCACGTGGTCTATATAGATTCGCTAGCGCCTGTGCGGTGTCAATCCATGCGACAGTGATTCAACATGACGGAGACTCAGAAAACGATCCGTTGGGGTGCACAAGCAGTGGAGACCGCCCAAGGGAACCCGGACTTACTTTCAGAAGAGGTAAATTGGGATTTTGTGGATTTTCTTACCTCGCAAGAATTTGTTCCGGAACCTTCGTCTCCTTCTTCATTACCGCACGTGGAGAATTTTAGACAGAGACAGAAAGAAGAATTGGAGAAATTTATACAACAGCAAAAGGAAACGGAACAAGCATTTCTCCTACAGCAACAACAGCAAGAAGAAGAGGTAAGAAAAAAACAACAACAACAAGAAGTAGCAGCAAAGAAACAAGGGTGTGAAAATCAAAAGGTCACGGTACTGTTAGACATTTTAGCGGAGTTAAGAAGTCTGAAACAAATGTATCAGACTTCTTTATTGACCGAAGAGAATACGACCTTCCCGAGCTAAACACGCCACCCTTAGTGATTTCAACCAAATCATCATCATCATCATCAACAGTACGCAGTCCAGAAGTAGGCCTCGGCCGTGGCAAAGGCTTAAGGCAGTTAAAGTTGATTGCTTGAACTCACCGATACACCAATAACCAAAGGCCCTTTTCAGGGCCACCCACATTCCTCGAAAAGAGATAACTTTCAATTGCCAATAACTCAAAAAAAAAAATAAATAACCATTTTACCCTATAGTACGTGTCTTTGTATGAGTGCGTGAGTGTACGTTCTTATTTTAAAATCAAAACCCAAAGACACTTACCTTTTTATACCTAATTTATTCTTTTATCAATAGTTACAATCCAATTCACAATTCACAACAGAGCACTTTAAAAAGTTCATTCACTTCTTCTGTCTCATTGTTTACTCTCTCTGTTTTTTAAATTTCTTCACCGTCACAGTCTTTTCCTCCTCCTCTTCCTCCTCACTTTCTTCCCTTCTTCTTTTCTTCTCCTGTTTCTTTTTCTTCACCTGTCTGCTATCTTCCTTCTCTTCTTCCTCTGAAGAATCCCTCTCTTCTTCTGACTCCTCTTGTTTCTTTTACGGGCAATCTGGAGACCAATGTCCTTTTTCTTGACAATAATAACAGGTATCTTGACTTTTGTCTTTTCTAGCCCCTGTTTTTCTTTTTTGACGGTCTGGACACTCTGAAGACCAATGCTCTTTCTTCTGACAGATATAGCAAGTATCTTGACTTTTATCTCGAAAGGAAGGAGAGTAGTCCGTAGGCTGGTCTGAAGAGAATTTTCTAATGACCCCTCGCAAAGCTCTGATGAAACGTTCGATTTGGCTAGTCTCTTCCATCGTTGTGCTCGGTTTGAGAGTGAAATGAATAGTGAAAGGACAAGACACACACCCTTTTATATACGCTGGTCTGCCATGACTATAAATTAGTCTATGGTGTTTAAACATGAGTCATTTGACGTTTTTCACTCAAGATGAAACGATCCAATTCATCTGAGAAGAAAGAGGAAGAAAGTAAGAGGCAGAAACGTGATCTATCGCCTCGTACCAGAGCTGAAGTCTTGGCACAAATTCATGCCAGTGATTTTGAAGAGGACATGAGTGAACCAGAATCCAAACCCTCTAAACAAAGTTTACCACCCTTAGTCAACCCTGAAAAATACTATTCCATTCAAGAGACCGAAAAGCGCACCTCTAGAAAATTTAGAACCACGACTTACAAATACACGGTGAAGTTTAAAGATTTTAAGTCCGACGTACCGTTGGAGAAAGCAGAAGGGTTCATCACCGGGGTGTGGGATTCTTTACTCACCACACTCAAGCGACAATGTCAACCCAAAGAAGACGATCGCTTGAGACTTTCCATACAACACGACGGCTTGAAATCCCCTGTTTGGATCGAGTTTAGCAGCCCTGCAGAATTGACCGCTTCCAAAGTCATGGACAAAATTCAACACGTACAAGAATCCAATGACCAGTTTGACATCACCGATGGAAAAGCCACACTGGACATGGCCCACGGCTCTCCTCCTCAAGGGACTGGACGCAAAAAGATGTTATTGGTGGACGAGCTTCGCAGCACCAAAACAAGTCTCGTCCGAATTCACAACCCTCAAGACCAGATGTGTTTAGCCAGGGCTATCGTGGTGGGACGAACCTATGCCAACAAAAACAACACGGTAGAATGGAAAAGAGCCTGGGAGAATATTCGAAAATCGGACCGAGCCAAACAACGAAGTGAGGCAGAACTCCTGTTGCAACAAGCTGACTTGCCCAAAGACACACCCTGTGGCATTTCTGAAATGCAAAATTTGCAAGATGTCCTAGCTCCACGCTACACCTTGAAAGTGCACCTTCAAGAAATGCGTGGGCCTCTGTTGTTTCGAGGGAAAGACTTTAAGGATGGAAAATACATTCACGCCTATCATCACGATGACCATTTCGATACCATTACCAGTATCACTGCATTCCTGGGATACAGTTATTATTGTGAGAAATGTGACTATGGCTATAAAAATCGAGAGCAACACAAACATTGCGGATTGAAATGCTCAGGATGTTTGGCCTCTTCACCCTGTCTGAGCGAAGAGCAAAAACCAGTGCATTGTCCAGCTTGTCTGCGCACGTTTGTCAGCCCTGCCTGTTACCAACAACATCTGAAGACGCAAGGTTCACAGCAGAAATGTGCTTGTCAACTCCTGAGATTGTGCTCTACCTGTGGACAAGGCCTATGTACCAATACTGTCAAGGCACACGTATGTTCAGGAAAGAAAACATGTCACATTTGTCACCACATTGTGGACTTGAAACACCAATGCTACGTGCAAAAATACCAACCCCCACCAGAGAAAGAGGATGGACACAAGAAGAAAGGCAATTTCATCTTTTTCGATTTCGGATGCATGCAAGAGACCGGTATTCACATTCTTAATTTCTGCGTGGCTCATCGAGCGTGCGAAAAGTGCATTCAAGAACCTATCTTCAGTCATTGCCCTCACTGCAGCAAGATTCCCGGAGGGCGTGAAAAAATCTTTCGGGGACCGAAGACGCTAGCCGATTTCGCCCGATGGGTCTTAGACCCCATCGACAAGACGTGGAGCCAAGAGGACATCGAACGTTACGGAGATTGTCATCGTCATGCCACGGTGATGGCTCACAATTTATCCGGATACGATGGACAGTTTCTTTTGAGATACTATACGGAACAAGGCACCGAACGTCCTAAAGTCACTTTGAACGGAGCATTTTCATGCAAGTGGGACAAGTGCAGTTTAAAGATATGATGAGTTACTTAGCCATGCCTTTGAGTCGAATGCCTAAAACGTTTGGAATGACAGAAACGGCTAAAGGGTACTTTCCACACTTTATCAATACGGAAGCCAATCAACACGCCGTTCTACCCCATTTGCCTGAGGCTCACTATTACGACCCTGACAACATGCGTACCGAACAACGAGAAGCTTTCTACGCTTGGTACCAGGCTCACGCCTCCGACCCTTTCGACTTTCAGGAAGAAATGTTAAAGTATTGTCGTTCCGACGTGGACATTTTACGACGTTGCTGTGGAAAATTTCGAGAACTGTTCATGGAACACGGAGGGGTCGATCCTTTGAAAGGAGCTTGCACCATTGCCAAAGCGTGTTCCTTAGTGTACCGGAAACGATTCATGCCTGAAAACACCGTGGCTGTCATTAGTCCTCAAACGACCCACTATGTCAAGCGTCAATACTCGGTCAAAGCCCTACGCTGGTTACATTACTTGTGCGACAAGGAAGACAAATGGATTCAGCATGCCCGCAACGGAGGAGGCGAAAAGACCATCGGAACGCATTCGGTCGAGACTTAGAAAACTACAAGATCGTGTACGAGTTTAACGGTTGCTTATTTCACGGATGTCCCGTCTGTTACCCTGACCGTGGCACTAAAAATCAGTTTTTACAACGAACCATTGAAGACTTGTACCAGGCCACTTGTCAGCGACGCCTAAAGTTAGAACAGGAAGGATACCAAGTGGTGGAAATGTGGGAACACGAGTACGATCACCGTTTGAAAACCGATCCCGAGTTTAAACGCCTCGTGGAAAGTTACCAGTTCATGGACCCGCTGAACCCGAGGGATAGTTTGTACGGAGGAAGGACCAATGCCACCTGTTTGCTGTACCAAGCCGACGAAGAGAAAGGAGAAGAAATCAAATACTTGGACGTGTGTTCGCTGTATCCCTACGTGTGCAAATATTGTCGCTTTCCTGCAGGGCACCTACAATTGTTGACGGAACACATCGACCTGAAAAACATTCGACAATACGAAGGCTTAATCAAGTGCAAAGTTTTGCCTCCCAAGGACTTGTACCATCCCGTGTTACCTCACCATTGCCAAGGCAAACTGATGTTTCCTTTGTGCCGTACTTGTGCCGAAACGTGCAACCAAGACCAACCTTGTCAGCACACCAAGGAAGAACGTGCCTTGACGGGAACCTGGGTCAGCGTAGAATTGTTCAAAGCTCTGGACATGGGATACCAACTGTTAGAAGTGTACGAAATTTACCACTTTCCCAAGACACAACAATATCACAAGGGTGACCCCACTCAGAAAGGCATTTTCGCAGACTACGTGGATGCCTTTTTGAAACTGAAGGAAGAAGCAAGCGGCTATCCTTCCTGGTGTCACACTCCCGAAGACCAAATAAAATTCAAAGAGTAATACTGGGAACAAGAAGGCATTACTTTAGACCACATCGAGAAAAACGAAGGCAGGCGGTCGTTTGCCAATTAATGTTAAATTGCTTGTGGGGTAAAATGGCACAACGACCGTGTTTACCCAAGACGGAATATTTGACGGAACCTCCCCGCTACTTCCAGATGATTCACGACAAAACCAAATTCATGAAACACGTGGACGTCGTTCGCGAGGATTTGATCTTGGTCAATTACGAAGAAGATCTGGACTTTGTACAAGACGACCCTTTTGGAAATGTCATCATTGCGGCTTACGTGACAGCCCATGCTCGCTTAAAATTGTACGAAGCTTTAGAACTGTCAGGGGAACGCGTCCTGTATTTTGACACGGACAGTTGCATTTACATCCATCACCCGAGTCAACATCACCCTGACATCGAAGGAGACCGTTTAGGAGCCTGGACAGATGAGCATCACGACGACAAGACTCTAAGTTTCGTCAGTGGTGGTCCAAAAAATTACGGCTACGAATACCGGGACCCACAAGGAGAAGTGCACACGAAGTGTAAAGTGAAAGGATTGACTGAATTATCGTACCAGTCGTGTGGTCAACTTTGGGATATTGAAAGAAGCCTTGCAATCTGGAGAGGATGAACACTTTAAAGTGACCACCTATCAACCCAACAAGATTGTACGTTTACCCACTCACCACATCGTCAGTCGACCCTTGGAAAAAGTCTATCAAATCGTGTACCAGAAGCGAGTTCGACTTCCCAATCATTTCACCTTACCGTATGGACACGTCGGTATTGGTCTGTATATAAAAAGGAACCCTAGGCAAGATCGATAGTTCATTGTGACTACCAAGACCAAGCGAACAAGATGAATACTTTCAGAGAAATACAAAACAAGTTTAGAAAAGCACAATTCAAGTGTGGGGCTTCTGAAGTGGAATGCAATTGTGAGCCTTGTTATGGGAACGATGCTGTGACCTTAGCGATGCCGTAAAGCATCATGGGAACTTTGTTCTCACTACCCCTATCATGGAAAGTGATGCTGTGCGTGCCAAACCTGAGGGATGCGAAAGCGATGCCGCTCGTCCTCTTGGACACTTTACTGGGTTTCGTTTTAAAGGTGGATGTCCACCTTCACGTCTACCCCCCTACGGATGCCATCCAGCCCTGAGCAAACTCCTGTCCATGTCACCCAACCCTCATCGAAACGAACCTGTGAAAGACGAATATTCGTTTCCTGTGCGTTTGTCGGAATACTGTGACTTTGAAAATCGTCTTCAATCGTTCAAAGGAAAATGGCCTAAGTATCTGGGAGGACCGACCCCCGAAGAATTAGTCAGAGCCGGATTGTTCTACTTGGGCGAAGGAGATAAAGTCAAGTGTTTCAGTTGCAGTGTGTCACTTCACCACTGGGAACCACAAGATTCGGCCTACGTATAACATGCTCGATGGTCACCGAATTGTCATTACTTACCCTTAGTGGGACCGAGACATTGAAGTAACTTACCATAATCTGTTTATGGATACTTTACAAGAGAACATTCGCGCTTTGCCTGTGGAGTTGAGAGAACGCATTTAATGAGAGCTGGTCAAAATACAAGTGAAACGTAAAGAACAATTGCATCCGTTACGTCACCGGTGTTTGAACCACTGGTACCTGAATGCTATACAAGGACTGATTGAGTTGAAAGTGTTCCATTGGACAGACATTGATCAACGACCTCCTGGTTATAAAAAAAATTGGTTTGGTATGGATGATTCTATCTACTACATTGTAAACGTACTGGATCCAATTCCAGAGGAAGAGTTAACGAATTACCAACATCTTTTACGCAGTGCCAACTTAGTGAAAGAGGAAACTTCTGAACGAATTTTAATGTGTAGATTAGTGATGAAACGATTTAGATTCGACAATGAATTAAAACCATGTCTGTGCAAACGGTACATTTCTTGTGTCAGACAAAAGAGGATTTAGTATGACCTATTCATGGATACTTTACAAGAAAACATTCGTGCTTTGCCTGTGGAGTTGAGAGAACGCATTTACCGAGAGCGGGTCAAAATACAAGTCAAACGTAAAGAACAGTTGCATCCGTTACGTCACCAATCTTTAACCACTGGTACCTGAATGGTATAAAAGAACTGATTCGTCAGAAATTGTTTCAGTGGTCAGACATTGCTCAAAATTTTGAGGTCGCCAATGATCGACATGTTCATAATTTTGGTTACTTCGAGATTCACCTAGTGCAACGCGTTGAGGAAGACAAGTTAAAGGATTACCAACATATTTTACATGGAATCTACTTAGCGGAAGAGGAAACTTCTAAACAAACTCTGACGTTTCGGTTACAGAATGCAAGATTTAGATTCCCTACTGGAGAACGAAGATCTCTAGCTAGAAAGTACGTGTATTGTATCGGAAAAAAAGAGAATATAAAAACAGGCTGCCATGCCACGACTTATGTCACATGTAATTGAACAGATTCCGTGGAAGGAACTCAATGACCATATTCAAACCGTGGATCATTACCATCAATTATTACGAGAACTGTATCCATTCAATTCGGGACGACGCATAGTGTGTGTATTAGTGACTTAGTTTCTGGGATTTCGTTTACCAGCCGATTCCTTGTGGACTCTTTACGAACAGTACTTACCACCCCATTTAACATGAAAGTGGTGCCTTTAAATGTTCACGAGAGACTCCTTTTGCTCAAAGCCTTACGTTTTCATCTGGATACTTCTCGACCTCTACGAGAAAAAAAGATTCGTCAACTTTTAGCTACCCGAGACGTGTATGACGATGTGTGTGTAGCTTGTGACTTACACCCCCACTGGACAGATGTCCGTGCCTGGAAAAAATGGGATTTTGAGGTTTGGACCTAAGAAGTGGCCCAGTATCCTCGAGAGTTGTGATCCTTCCTTTCAATGTCCAAAGAAAAAAGTTACTTTTCAACCTGTGTTAGTGACAGTACCAGAAGAACCCGTCACCCAGAACAGGACTGTCGTGGACAGGCCTGAAAGACCCTTTCGGGAGGACACTTGTGTGACCTTACCCCCTATAGAACTGGTCAGAACATTACGCAAAACATGTTGTACAGACACTTGTTTTTATTCCACGTTGATGGCTATCATGTGCCTTTTATCGTTGTACTTAAGCCTTTGGCTTTTATGTATTTTTGTCTTTCGTATTCATGTTTAAAACATTCAATAAACGTGTCCTGAAAAAAAGTATATAAACTCTCGTCTTGTTTGTTTTCGTGTCACAAGTGACATTCCTAACATTATGGCTACCTCTGCTCCCTCTTCCTCCACTGTCAAAGTCATCGACGAACACTTAGATCGTGCCAGTTGGGAGGCTTTGTATCTTCGCCATCCCTTTAACATGCTCATTGCTGGACCTAGCGGTTCAGGCAAAACCGAATTCGTCAAACGTTTGATCGAACATACACATCATCGTCCACCTCAACGCATCGTGTGGTGTTACAAAGAGTGGCAATCGGCGTACAGCCTCTTGCGAGAAAGTCAAGGCGATTCCATCGTGTTTGTGGAACGCATTACTAAAGAAGACGATGGTATCGTCTCTGACTCCCGTCAAACCCATTTGGTCATTTTCGACGACATGTTAGGAGAAGACGAAGAAGAAATTAAATTGTGGTTCACGCGCAAAGGGCATCACCGTAATGCCAGTGTCGTTTACATCACCCAAAATTTGTTTCAACAAAGTAAAGCCCATCGCACCATCAGTCTCAATACGCATTACGTGGTCTTGTTTAAAAGCCCTCGAGATAAATCGCAAGTGCAAGTCTTAGCCAAACAGGTAGGAACGCCTTGGCTGACTCAGGCGTACGACGATGCCACTCAAACTCCACACGCCTATTTACTCGTCGATTTGAAACCTACGACTCCAGATGATTTGCGATTTTGTACCCACTTGTTTCACCACTGGTGCCAGGACGGAGGGCCTGTCCTGTACACGTCTCCGTCCTCGACTTAATTTCATTCCACAAAAAAATCTATAAAAACCTCAGACCCTTTTCGTCTGTCTCACACAGTTTTTGAACATGACGTCCCTTTAGTCGCATCTTCCCGTCAAATTGATTCGTGCCTTGTATGGCACCAGTCGAGAAAAAATCCACAAATACGGGCTCGTGTCTTAGAAGCTAGTCTCAAAGAAGTCTTACGATGGTTCACGGTGACGGCACGTCAATTACTCCAAGGGATCATTCAGATTCCTCATCAAACCAAACGCTTTTTTGATCGAAACAAAGTGGCTTTGACCCAACTGGCCTAACCCCGCATCGACACTCAAACCAAAAAACAAATCATTTTGAAACCTGGAGGGAGCGGTACTCTAGGAGGGGTCATCATTCGTTCTCTCTTAAGATGGGATCCTAATGCCCCCAAAGTTCTCCCCAAGAAAAAGTCAAACGAAGCTCCAAGAAGAAGAAAAAGACCAGGTCCCCAAGGAGAACTTCTCCAGTGGCGGGACCCTCCTCTTACCAGACACCACCCCAGAAAAAGAAAAGAAGCCCCCAGAAAAAGAAACAGAGAAAAAGTCCCCAGAAAAAGAAAAGCCCACAGAAGAAAACTAGTCGCAAGAGAGACACTTCGGACAGGACGCAACCTTACACTCGCAAACCACGACCTGCCACGGCGGTGACCGCGTCTCCGGCAGCCTCACGTTCATCCACTTCCCCGTTGATGACACCCAGAACTGAAGAGTACTTGGAGACGTTGATCACACCAAGAACTGCTCCGTTGATGACCCCAAGAACTTCCCCAGTGGCAGGACCCTCCAATTTAGTGACAGTGGCTGCTGCTCACAAAGTACATGCTCCCAAAATCAAAGTTCAAGAAAGATCGGGCATGTTACAAAGTTTACTGGATTTGTCCAAGCAAGAACTGGCTCGATTTAGTCCGTTACGTACCCCTGCACGACGTGTCATGCCTGTCCTGAAGTTGATACGACGTAACGACAATCAGTGGCGACGCGTTCCAGTATAAAAAAGGCCTGTGACCAAGTCGGGGTATCGGTGTTTTTGGTGCTGAAGACTCAAAGATGTCACCCTCCAGAAAACATCCCTGTTCTAAACAACCCCAAGGAAAGAAAAGGAAAGGACTGCCTCCTCGTTTAGTCAAACATGGGGACATGTTATCTGTCCTGTCCAAAGCTTCTCCACCTCTACGAAAAAAACTCATTCAATCAGCCTCCAAAGAGGTCATCGATACCGTGTGCGAATGTTGTTTGAACGTCTTGAAAGGCACGATCACTTTGTCCAAACACCGGAAACAATGCTTAGGCAAACATCGTCACGTTCTTCGCCAAATGGTTCAAAAGAAAATTCCCATTCGTCAAAAGAAGAAGATGTTGGTCCAACGTGGAGGCATTTTACCCCTCTTGTTATGCCCCTTACTGAAAGGAGTCTTGGGAACCATGTTGGGAGGACTGGTGGGAGCAAGATAAAAAGGCCCTCGGAAGTTCCAAGATCTCAGAATCGACCCTGACAACCCCATGGAAGGATGAAAACTAGCTTTAGTGCCTTACAAACGATGGATGGAATACCATCGTTGGCAAGAACAACGCACACCGCATTTACCTCCCAATCCCCATTTGAGCGAGATGTCCCAGTTACAACACGAATTGCAGTCCTTGATGGATCGCCAAGATTTGTCCGAAACAGAAAAATCGCAAAAGTACGGTCAACTCTTGCAACGACTGCAACTCTTTCACCAGAAAGCTTTAGACGAAACAGCTCTACCCACTCTGAAAGATTTTAAGACCTTGATGAAAAGTCCAGCACCATCATCACTACCACCACAACCACTTCTACCATCCCCAGGGGTCACCAGAGATGCTACCCCACGAAAACCTGAGGACGAAGAAATGCGAGAAGTGTTTCAAACACCGATAGCAGCTCCCATTTCAAGTAAGATTGCAGCATCCTTGTTGACCCCGTCCCCAACGAGAAGAAATAAAAGCTTGGGTTAAAAAGATGATGTCCACTCCTCCTTCGACAGAAGTGAAAAAGAAAGAAGGGAAACCAGAAGTGAAAAAAGAAAAGAAGACCAAAGCCATTCCATTGCCACCTCCACCTCCACCACTACCTTCGACTTCTACTCCCGTAGCCCATCGGACACGTAAATCCGTTTCTAAACCACCCTTTCGTCCCACCCAAAGTAGCATCACCGAAGAGTGGGTGACTTATTAACACACAAACAAACAAAAAATGAAAAAAGTCTTGGCCAGCATTTACTACGATCCCTCGCATCCTGCAGGTTACACAGGAGTTCAAAAATTGTATCGTGCTGCCAAAACGCGACTGAAAAGTCTCCGTTTACCTCAAGTGCAACGATGGTTCAAGAACAAGCTACCTACACTTTACACAAACCCATTCGACGCAGGTTTTCCAGAAGTCGCACCCGTGTGGAAGGCATCTATCATCAATGGCAAGCCGATTTAGCCGATGTCTCTCATTTGGCCAGCTACAATCGTGGCTATAAATATTTGTTTTGTGTCATCGACGTCTTTTCGAAATTTGCCTGGGTCGTGCCCTTGACTTCCAAATCGAGCAGCGAGTTAGTGCGAGCCCTGCAACGAGTGTTGAAACAAAGCGGTCGTCACCCTCTTCGATGGCAAACGGACAAAGGCACCGAATTTCTGAACCAAGCTTTCCAAAAAGAATTAAAGAAACGTGACATTCATTTTTTTACCACCGAGAATCCCGAAACCAAAGCTAGCATCGTGGAACGTTTTCAACGCACTTTGAAAGAACGCATGTGGAAATATTTTACGCATCACCACACTCTGAAGTACATCGACATTTTACCGCACCTGGTGCAAGCGTACAACCAATCTTACCATCGAAGCATTGGACGTGCCCCGCAAGAAGTGACTCCCGACAACGAAGTGCTGGTGTTTGAGCGCCTGTTCGGTACGTCCCCGACGAGGGCTGTCCCCAAGAAAAGTGGAGAGTTGACCGTAGGAGATTGGGTGCGCATTGGCAAAACCAAACGTACTTTCAACAAAGGTTACTTACCTAACTGGACGAACGAATTGTTTCGTGTCACTGGACGAGTGCATGGCCGTCATCCTGCCGTCTATAAATTGGAAGACATGAACGGAAAAGTGCTCATAGGAACGTTTAATTTACCCGAGTTACAACGTGTCACCAAAAAAGAAGACGACGTGTACGACATCGAAAGCATTCTCGAACGCAGAACCCGTAAAGTGGGCAAACGACGTGTCAAAGAAGTCAAAATACGTTGGAAAGGATATCCACCCAGTTTTGATTCTTGGATCGACGCTTCGCAAGTCATCGACTATAAAAAGAAGTGACCATCATGACCTTTCACACAGACGCAGCTACGTCGACCACTCCTTCACCCAGTTCTTCTCTGCAAGATTTACAAAACAACCCTTGTGGGTGTGGTGCGGAGAACGTATGCCTAAAACGCAAATCGTCTTTTTCTGCCAAATCTTCGTGGCGTATTGTGTCATCGGGGCAGCCATTGCCAATTTGAGTTTGCAACAAGGAGACAAAAAATTGTGGACCATTTTATTGAGCAGTTGCATCGGTTACCTGCTTCCCAATCCCTTCCTGAAATTCTCCTCGAACGGGAACCACGGGAACCTTGTGTCCAGTGCCAGTGTCAGTCACCACTCCAATAACAACAACAACCACATTTTGGGCGGAGACACGCCTCTGACATCCAGTAACCCCTCGGACAGCCACAGAACTCTGGAATTATGAGTCACCAAAACCAATTTTACTTAACCTTACCCAGTGACAGTTCCATGGAGGTGTTTCCCCACAACACGTTGTGCGGTTACACGGCCAAATTACCTCAGGCCATCCCATTAGATCACGAAGCCCATTCGGAAGTGGCTTTGGTAGAAATGATTTACCCAAGACAAATCAAAACATCACTGAAACTCAATACAATTTTGAGGTCGAAATTCTGGACCCAACAGTGCAGCAAACCATGATGACCACTCCTCAACATAAATCATTTCTTGCGAAGACCCCAATACTCCGTAGCAGCAGTGACACTTCTCCTCCTTTTTACGTTTATCACTTTAAAATTAACCCAGGCCATTATTTTAGTGGTCAACATCTGGTGGAGGCCATCGCTGACAAATTCTATGCAACATTTGACAAAGTTCTGACCAAACTAAATAAACGTGTCACCATTGAGTACCACAAACTCATCAAATTTGAAAGTGAGGAAAAAAGTATACGTATTAAATTTTGCCCTGAGTTGTGTGACATTTTAGGTGGAGACCTCAATATGGCCACGGATAAAAAGACCAAAAAGATTGAGAAAGCAGAGATTGACAACAACGGGCATTTTGCGAGGTATTTTCGTTTCCCGGTAGAACTGAACCAAGGACTGAATTTGATGTTTGTGTACTCCGATGTGGTGGAGTACAACGTGGTGGGACACACCTCCGTACCGTTACTGTGTGTCATTCCTTTCAAAGTGAATTCTGCCACTGCCGCTGACGAGGAAGGTGGAAACACTTATCACGTTCACCGCGAATTTGTAAATCCTCACTATTTGCCTGTCAGCAAGTCGTATTTGGACACGGTCAACATTGCTATAAAAGGAGATCTGGGACAAAATATTCCATTCACCAAAGGAAAAGTCACGGTGAAACTCCATTTTCGAAAACGGTTCTCTCACGACTCGTAAGTCATGTATCCAGTGTACCGAGGGATTGCTCGACAGCGAGGACACGGTTTAGGAGATATGTTGAAATCAGCCTTTCGTTCGGTGGCTCCAGTGTTGAAACCGATGATAACACGCGGATTGCACGCCTTGAAAGATGCGGCACTGACGCAAGGCAAAGAATTTCTCCAAAATGTCATCATCGACAAACAAAACCCTAAAGAAGCCTTCATGAGGGCATGAAAAAATGTCTTGCTACAAACGGGCAAAGACCTTTTGGGCCGACGAGAAACACCTATAAATGCCCTGCACGCTACCGAGTCAGGTATTCAGCAAGGACAAGGCAGAAAGAGAGGACGAAGAAAATACCCTTTCACCAGACTTCACACGTCTAAAGCTAGAAAGACAAAGAAAAGAAGAACCGTTCGAGACTTAGACGTTTTCGATTATTGAGACACAGAAAAAATGATGCATCGAGAGTCATGCGCCTGTTCCAAGTCGGATCTGGATCTGTTTGCCATGCCTCCCACCATGATGACGATGCAAGAATCCCAATGGGTGGAAATTCACCCCGTCTCCTCATTGAGATTCCGCTCCCATCGAGTTTGAAATCAAGGGACAGTCCGAAGATTACATCGATCTGAATAGCAGTTACTTGTACTTGAAAGTCAAAGTTCTAGATAAGGATGATGGTGGAGTAGAAGAGAGTGAGAATATAGCTCCCGTCAACAATTTCATGCATTCCTTGTTCAGATCAGTGGACTTGTACTTGAATAACAAACTGGTCAGCAGCAGAATGGATACTTACCCTTACCGTGCCTACCTGGAAAATCTCTTGACGTATGGAATAGATGCCAAGAATACTCATCTCAATGCCTGTGTGCTATGGGAACCTGACGAAGCGAAGGAGTTTGACACATTAAATAAAAGCAATGACGGCTTTGTGGAAAGACGAAGCAAAATCTTAAATAAGAAGAGTTTAGAACTGATGGATCGTTCACATTTGGACATGCGGTTGCAAGAGAAATATTTGCTGAACGGGGTAAATGTTCGCTTGAGACTGAATCGTAGCAGTGCCGCTTTCCATTTGTTGGCTGATAGTACTGTCAAAAGCAAAATCGAGGAGGCCAAACTCTACGTACGACGCGTGGAAGTGTTACCTAAAGTGGGAAATGACATCAGTAACACGTTGAGCAGAACGACCGCCAGGTATCCCATACGACGCGTGGAAGTGAAAACGTTCACCATTCCCGCTAACCATCAATCCATGATCGAAGATCATCTGTGTCAAGGACAGTTACCCAAACGTTTAATCCTTGGTATGGTCAACAATGAAGCCTTCAACGGAGACTTCGCTAAAAATCCTTTCAACTTTCATTACTACAACGTGAAGAAAATCGAAGTCAGTCGCGATGGCAAGACCTTGTGTACCCGACCTTTCGAACCTGACTTTGGTGACACAAAGATGAATTACTTGAGATCGTACTTGTCCCTGTACGAAGCCACTGGACAGTTAGGGACCAACACCAGTCACGGCATTACGTACGAAGACCAAGGCTACGACGAGGGACATTTCCATCCTATAAAATCAGGCCAGATTCGTGTGGAACTTCAGTTTACAGAACCACTGAAAGAGACAGTGAACGTCATCCTGTATGCAGAATTCGATAATACCATAGAAATCAACAGTTTGAGAGAAGTCATTCTAGACTATTAGAAGCTACAGAAGACTGTCATCCCTCTTTACCTAGAGGAGAAACTTTAGAGATGGAATGTGAGGAGACCGTGGAAAAAGAATCTCAAGACAAAGACGACGAAGTTATGATGAAGTCAAGATGGCCAGAACAAGAAGCGCATTTAGTCTCCTGTTTTGCCAAACACTTGGTCGAAAAAATGACGGAATTGATCAAAAAAAGATTGCTATGGATGTCAAAACGATCATCCCTGTCAAATTCAACACGATAAATGCCTGATGCTGAATCAAGAAGAAAAATTGGACGAGTATCTGGACGAAGCTTGGAGTCTCATCTCGGACGAAGTCGTGTTGCATCAGTGGTATAAAGACTTGCGTGAACATTCTTGTCCACCATTAACCACTCAAGAGATCCATCGTATCGAAGCTCTCCTGAATCAGAGTGAGGAGACGAAACGAAGAAACGGTTATTTGTCAGACATTTTCAAGCAAAAAGTCAGGATCGAATTGATGACTTATTATTACCTGTGAAGAAGAAAAAAAAAACACACAAAAAATGGATACTTGGGAACTTTATTACCTTTTGAACCACAGTTCGTACACGGCTTCTTGGAATCCTGTCGTCTGTGCTAAAGATGAACTCCCTCATCGCAAACCTCGAGACCATCAAGCTTATGTGATCAACACGGACGACAGTCATCTCCCAGGAACCCACTGGGTAGCCGTCTACTTTCCTCAAGAAGGATGTGCGGAATATTTCGATTCGTACGGATTGCCTCCTTTGGAAGACGATATCATCGACTTTATGAGAAGAAATGCTCAGACCACCCGATTCAATAATGTGAAATTACAAGGCACAGATTCCTTGGTGTGTGGAAAATAATGTGTGTATTTTCTGCATCATCGCAGCCTGGGCTATTCTTTAGAACATTTAGTGACTCATTTTGATCCTCGTTCTTCTTCTAGAAATGATGTGAAAGTAGATCGATGGTTTTGTGACCATTATGCTTATCTATTGTCTCAAGCTAGGAAACGTAGTGTCCATCAATGGCCTAATGACTTCCAACAGTGGAAATCACAATTTCATTCACAACGTTGTCAGCCCTGTTTAAAGTAAAGTGTGAATTGAAAAAAAATGTTTGAGATTTTTAAAAAATGTTTGATGTTATATTGTTGGATTATTGTTAAAAAATGTTAGAGTTATTTGTTAGTGTTAAGTGATTTTGAATTAAAAGAAATGTTGTGTTTTGAAAAAAAATGCCTTTGTGATTTGTTTGGCTATAGGAATCTTGATTCATGCTCTTTGACTTCTTACTATCCCTCTCATGACACTCATTGAACGTTGCGGCCCGAAAACCGTAGAGGGATGTTTTCCTTCACGTCCGCGCTTTGACTTTAAGAACCGGGGTAGTTTCCAGTCTAACCATCCATTGTCGACTCATCCTTCTACGAAGATGTGCTCCAAACTGGCTAAGCTAAACGAAGCCTACGTGAATTTGCACAGGGTCAGGCACAGTCTGATACCGAAGCCAGAAGAGATAGAGAATGTGAGAATGTTAAAAGTCACTGAAGACCTGATAGAAGAGCTCTTCAGAGAAGAAGTGAACAGGGAGAAAGAGGAATGGACAGAGAAGTACAGACTTCAGAGACAGCAGCAACAGCAACAACAACAGCAGCAGCAGCAACCTGAAGCTGACCGAGGCTTTGTCGATTGTCGTATCGACACCAAAGAGTTCTTCTTCTCTTTCCGAAGAAGCAGACCTATTGCCAGAAAGTCTATCCTCAGAGGACGTCGCATTCTTAGAAACTAAAAGATTGCCATAGCAAACAAAAAAAAAAAAACAGCCCTTTTCAGGACTACCCAAGACTCTAGAAAAGAAATAACAATCGATTTGCCAATGTGTGTAGGTAGAGTAGTGTGAATATAAACACTGACTCTTTTGTGGTGTGAGTGTATGTGCTTGTGTGGATAGTAGACCATGATCATATTTTTTTGCTGTTTGACGTGCGTGGAGAGTAGATTTGGGGATTGATTGAATTGGAAGAAAAGAAGAGAAAGAGTGTAGGACAGAAAATAAGAAGCTGGTGGAGAAATAGAAGAAATTAAAAGAAGAAGACGAAACCCAAAGGCCCTTTTCAGGGCCACTCATAGGTCTCGAAAAGAGATTGACTTTCAATTGCCTACCCCATTTTTTCCTATGTTCAATTCCCCTTGTCCCTAGAATTGCTTTTTTTTCTTCCATGTTAAATTTCCCTTGTCCCTAGACTGACCCACATTCTATTCCCCATGTTAATTCCCCTTGTCCCTAGAATTGCTTTTTTTTCTTCCATGTTAAATTTCCCTTGTCCCTAGACTGACCCACACTCTATTTCCCATGTTAATTCCCCTTGTCCCTAGAGTGTCCCAGCAATTTTCCCCATGTTAGATTTACATTGTCCCCAGTGTGTCCCAAGGTGGTTTTTAATGGTAAGTCCCATTGTCCCTAGGGTGTCCCTATTCACTACTTACCGCTCCGGTGGCCTAGTGGTTAGAGCGTCCGCCTCGGATGCGGGAGGTCGTGGGTTCGATCCCCGGCCGAGTCATACCAAAGACTTACAAAAATGGTACTAACAGCTGCCTCGCTTGGCGCTCAGCATTAAGAGGTTAGTGTTAGGACTGGTCGGCCCGTGTCAGGATAATGTGACTGGGTGGGACATCATGCTATATGTCTGCGGCATGATGTCCCAGTGCTAGACATCACTATAAACTGCCACATTGCAGACATCGTAGCGATATGACTGAAAAATTGTTAAAGCTACGTTAAAAATCAAAATCACAAAATCACGATTCCTAAATAAGCAAAGATAAGTTCAGAAAGGAAAGGACGAACCCGTCTAGTACTCTTTTAATCAGTTTATCATATTGCCAATAATTCGACGCAATGTTGATTCTGCTTTTTTTACTGTATAACTGAAACAAATAATTACCAATACTTACTGGTTCCATTTTATTTTGTCAATGAAAGCATCATCTACGTCAGTGACGGATCGCCACCTCATCCACCACCACCTCATGCCAAACATTTTAGGATCGCCACCTCATCCACCACCACCTCATACCAAACATTTTCAAGTATAATACCTACTCTTCAGCAATGGTTATGGCAGCCAATTGACACCCGTCTCAATAAGCAATTGTTTAAACTTTTACCTAATGGCAATTTTATCTAACTTTTAAATTAATTTTTCAATATCTTCCCTAAAATATGTCCCCAGCTGTGTTAGATGTCTTATCGTTGCGTTCAAAACTTCAAACTGTACAGCTTATTTGTTTAGATGCCTTTATTTGATGAGGTCTTTAACAAAACTATTTATTCTGTATTTCAAACAATCCAGCATCAAATCGATTTGACAATTTCAGCAGAAGTTACATGGCCCCTTAATGTCGTTAAAGTTAGTGTAGTGAATAATGTTTTATATGTTGCTTGAAGTTCTGCAAGTTTAAAGTTTTTCAATTATAATCTTCATGTTAATGTTGTACCGGTAGTATTCCTGTTAATCTAACGGCTCATTACTTTATTATTGGTATATCTATTTCCTCGTGTACTTTTTATTGGTTATCTTTTTTCGACATTATGTTGTATTTGGTAATAAGGTGGTATAAGGTTTTGTATTGTCCTGATGTATCCACTTCTTACTTTATTTTGTCCGATCTCATGTGAAAAACACATCCCGTCAAACGTGGCTAACTAAAGTGTACGTAATAGTATTCATTTGGTGCTGTCTATCTTCGAAATTTGAACTGTCTCGTCATCATGCTTTCCATAATAGCGCGTTATGTTTTCGATTCCGACGTTATTTATTTCCAGATTGTATCGTATTTCATGTATGCCTATTCCTTTCCTTATTTACTGATAAGTCAATAACGTCAAGGAAACCTTGAGAATCTCTAATTTGGGTGACATCTCAGAAATCAACACTCTTTGTCAATGCTTGGGTTGCTAATATTTTCACACTTTTGTCAAATGTTGCGATGAAGACCCTGGCATCATTGATTCGCAAATTTATTCCAATACACAACTTTGTGCGTTCACAGAATAATGATTCCAGAGCTTCAAACAGAATTAGATACTATCCTGGATTTTTATCATTCAAATTGGGGATTGAATCTAGAGGAAAAAACAATTAAGCTGAAAACATTAAAAAGAAATTATTAATAAAATATGCAAACTGTGTACTTTATATATGAATGCCTGTATACCTTTAGCTGCAGTTGCGACAATATTTGTCATTACAAGGGTAGGTGCTTACCGTGGAGTAAAGTATGACACGGAAAACAGCTTAGACAAAACTGTTCTGAAGAAGATATGTATCTTCAATGATTCGTATTTTCTCCTGTGCTTACCAATCTCTTTCCTTGAAGGCATTTTATAATATTTTTGGTATAATTTGTCTGGCTATCATATATTTCGCATTTAACGAGTGAAAACATTTCCTTTGTTGTTGATGATCACACAAATCAAATGATGAACATAAGATCAAATTATTTGATGATCGCACAAATCAAATGATGAACATAAGATCAAATTATTTGATGATCACACAGATCAAATGATGAACATAAGATCAAATTATTCTTACGGAAGTTATCTTCCTTGACACATTCAGGTATTGCATAATCCAGCAATGTATGTTGGAAGTCTACATCCGGAACATCCGACATTCAGGTATTGTATAATCCAGCAATGTATGGTGGAAGTCTACATCAGGAACACCCGACATTCAGGTATTTTAGAATTCAGCTATGTATGGTAGAAGTAAGTAGATGGAACACATGACATTTTCAGCGTCCTATCACCTTTAATAGTTTGTTTGATGCATGTATACTCTGCTTCTGGTAATTAATCTGAAATAGTCACAATTGTAGTAGCTCTCTCTCTCTCTCTCTCTCTCTTGAATTCATTTGCGTCCTCATCAATTTCCTTACTGCATTTTGTCTTGTGTTCCTTTTTGGTTGAGATCAGTTATGTATCCCAAATCACTATCTGATTAAAATTAGGTCTCCACTGTTCTGGGAAACGATCTGACAGCGACCGCTTATGGGTCATGTTCTGGTGACCTTTGAGTTAGCATATGGAAATGCAGCTTTCAGACATTTGAAAGTGAATCAAATCGATAGGCAAACACTGATGCTTTCAGCTATACTACTCAGTCTCCCAAACGCGAAGAAACAAGACTTCGTCTGATTGGCTGATAAAATAGCGAGTATGGTAATAACATAGGTCACCATAACATGACCCCTAAGCGGCCGCTGTCAGATCATCACTTAGGACAGTGGAAATATTAATTTAATCAGATTGTCCAAATCAAGCCATTTTCTGCATGCCTTGAATTCCGTGTCTCTACTATAAGTTACAAGATTTCAAATTATTGTTACTACTCAAAATAGACTTGAAAAACATATTGTTACTAATACTTCTGAGAACTTCAACACATGTTGAACTAGCTTTCTAAATTTGCTTGTAAAATAAATGGGAGGTAAACGAATGAAAGATGATAATGACACAAGAATAACAGATCTGGCTTTTCTACCGGCTGGTTCTTGGCAGAATGAGATGAAAGGACAACTATAAATGGCGCTCACACCTTCCATCTGGCTCAAAAAGTAAACGAGAACACTGGGATAGTGAGTTCTCTGTTTAAAAAGCGATATCCAAGACAGGAAATTAGGTGTATTGAGCCGTTTTCTCGTATGCAGGTGTGGAATCCTTCCGAGAACAGACCAAGTTTGTTGTGGTGTGTCTGAGCAATATACTTTCTCCCATTACAGGACCCGATATAACCTTTCATCTGCTGACTTGCCGTTAATACCAATCAACAAATCATTAGCGCATCAGTGGTCGTAAGTTGGCTTTGAAGCGAAAGAATCAGGAAATCATTACGATATTCGTCATCTTTCATTGGCGGAGCGAGCTCTGCAGGTATGGTATCAGCTGGAGACCACTCCCTCCTCTCTCTCTCTCTCACCGCTGTGGTGGCCTAGTGGTAAGAGCGTCCGCCTTGGATGTGGGAGGTCGTGGGTTCGAATCCAGGCCGAGTCATATCAAAGACTTATAATAAAAATGGTACGAACAGCTGCGTCACGCACAGATACACACTCACAAGTACGTACGTACGTGTATGTATACATACATACATCATACATACATACATACATACATACATACATACATACATACATACATACATACATTTCACCGATAATTGGAAATCAGCTACCGTTACATACGAGTTTGAGTTTCCACTTTACTGTAGTTGTGCTTGTTTCTTTGTACACACCTCAGTTATTTTTTTCGGCCGAATAATGCGTGCAAACACATGGGTATGTAACTGTGAGGCACGTACAGAAGTGAAACATGCTAACCACGTAAATACGAAGGGAAGAATTCCTTCCGTGCATGTGTAAATTGAAAGGTACACGGCATAGGTCACAAGCAGGAATTTGAATGGAGGCAGTTCTAGACGGGGGAAAAAAAATAAACAAAAACTGGTCGCGCACTGTTGTGAATATAACATTCTCGAGGGATTTAACGATGATATTATGGAAACCGAATGACATTTACTGCATTTGCGATGCGCATCAGAATGTATAATGCAAATGTCTTAATGCTCTTCTGTATGCCGTAAAGGGTATAAAGCTAGAATAAACGGTGTGTGTGTGTGTGTGTGTGTGTGTGGTAGGCAAACTGGACCGATTTCGTGCCCATCGCTCACAGTGGCCACGCGCGTTAGTAAGTTTTATAGAAATATCTATTGAGAGAAATGAATTTTAAAGCGATGGATGAAAAGTTTAAGTTCATTATCATATAAAACTGCTAAACGTTTATTTCCGAATGCTGTGCTCATAGTGGTCCCCGCACGGGGGGGGGGGGGTCCCGCCTAAGTGATTCAAATTGGGCCACGCGTTTGCTAAGTCCGTTTCTCTTTGTGTGTGTGTGTGTGTGTGTGTGTGTGTGTGTGTGTGTGTGTGTGTGTGTGTGAGAGAGAGAGAGAGAGAGAGAGAGAGAGAGAGAGAGAGAGAGAGAGAGAATGTGTGTGTGTGTGTGTGTGAGTGTGTTTTGGATTTTTAACGTGGCTTTAACAATATTTCAGTCATATCGCTACTATGTCTGCAATATGGCAGTTTATAGTGATATTTTGCACTGGGATATCATGCCGCAGACATGTAGCATGATGTCCCACCCAGTCACGTTATCCTGACACAAGGCTGACCAGTCCTAACAATAACATCTTCATGTTGAGCGACAAGTGACGCAGCTGTTAGTATCATTTCTAAAGGTCCTTGGTATGACTCGGCCGGCGATCGAACTCACTACCTCCCGCACCCGACGCTGATGCTCTAACCACTAGGCCACCGATATGTATGTATGTATGTATTGTATGTATGTATGTATGTATGTATGTATGTATGTATGTATGTATGTATGTATGTATGTTATAAGCATGATTGTCTGCATCAGATTCTAATTGTTAGTAGTGACAGTTGGCCAGAACATTAATCCCAGCGTTCTGGATATTTGATATCAGAGACTATCTACAGGCAGGGTTCTGTTGTTTATCTTCCCATGGCTAACTGAGCCCTTCATACACTTGGATAAGGCACAAATGTTACATTAATTAAGACCCTTTATCTCTAACCCTTACTAAAACAAGACCATAGTGGTAGAGCAGGCAGTTTTAGTTGGCCTTGGTATTGTTAGCAACACTGTTTATTTTATACATAAAAAATAGTTTTTTTTAAGGATTTTATTTTGTATAAGTTGTAGGATCCTTACCTGGTGAGTGTGTGTCCTTTTAACCCGAATGTAACATTTTGGTGGCAGCAGTGGAATTCCAATAATTTTGTGTGAATTATTTATAATTGTTCAATACGTTGGAAATGTGTTTGACAATTCTGAAAGTTGTGAATTCAGCGAATCAGTGTGTGATTTTAGCAGTGACTCGTTGTACTGTGTGTATAACGTATAGTTGTTGATTGCTACGTGCAAAGTGTGTATCACTGTAACGAGTGTACACGTATAAGCCCAGAAATTCATAGAAAAGAAAAAAATTAGCCCAGTGGCTGTGAATACAATGCTAGAACTTACAGTACGTACTTATAGGTTGTCAGTATGTCGGTTGCTGATGACGTCGAAGTTGAAGGAGCAGCGGTTGCTTCAGGACGATCACAAAGAAAAGCAGCAGCACATAATTTGATGGAATTTGCAGATGCTGAGATTCCGGAGTATGAAGAGGAACTTAACCTTGAGCACATACAACCACCCAATGAAACAAATAGAAAACCTAGTGCAAAGAAAAATGAAAGAGAATTGGAGTTACGACAGAAGGAGTTTGAAAGATAAATGGAAAGAGAGAAATTAACATTAGAAATGAAGCGTTTGGAAATTGAGTAAGAAAGAGTAAAATGTCAAGAAAGCGCGACGGAAAAACATCTTCAATGTCATTTAATGTAAAGCTACAGGTATATGACCATGGACGAGGAGAAGATATTGTGACTTTCCTAGCAGAGTTTGAATCAACTGCAAATCATGCTAAGTGGTCTGACGAGTTGAAAGTATTACAGCTAAGAACTCTTTCGACAGGTGAGGCTAGATATGTTGCAACTCAGACTTGTGGCAATTACATGAAACTCGGGAAATGACTGATTGATCACTTAGGAAAGAGACCGCATGAACATTTCACTGCGTTTGTGAGCATGAAGAAGGAAAGCACGGAGATGTATCGTGGTCTGATGGCCAGGATTGATCAACACATTAAGCGTTTCTTGGAGAATCGTGACCCAGTTATTTGTCTTCGTGTGGAATTTTTCTTGAAAGCCTTGTCACAAGATCAAGCACGGTGGATTATGAGGAACGAGGGCTCTAGTCCAGTTTAGAGGCTGCGGAAGATTATATCCCCACCAGTGTACAACAGCAATAGCAGAAGAATAAATTTCGTCCAAACATAAATATGAATAGTAACAAGACGAATATTCAGAATTTACAGCAGCCTGCGAAACAAACACAGACGAATGACCAGTCCAAACATTAGAACAGCCAGGGCTATCGATGCAAGCGATGGGGACATATTGCAAGTTATTGTCCAACAGATGATATGAAACATCGTGGCAACCCAGCAACTTGTTTTGTTAAGCCAACAATTGGTGAAAGGTTTATTTCGGAAACAGGATGTGCAAATGGGCGCGAGATCATGTTTGTGAAGGACACTTGCTCTGATATGACCTTGATAATAGAAGATCTCGTTGACGAGAGTTGCAAGCTGGAGGGGCACAAAGTTTCGTTATACACAGTAGTGGGTCATCCATTTGCCACACAGTTGGCTGTGGTAAATATCGACACTACATATTATAAGGAACCAGGGCAAGTGGGGCTTGTTTCAAATTTAGCTGCTAAAGCCCTTACAAAATGTGTTTGTTACACCTCTCCGCGACGATGACGCCGACAGCCATGGGAGAGGGCAGACAAGCATATACAATTTGCATTGTAAAAATTACATTCATAATGATCTCAATACATTGAAATTTTAAACATATGCATTATTCATTTTTTTAAGTTTGATAAATATCCATCAAAATGATATCATTTCATTGCAAAACTTGCATGTGCGTATTGAAAATTTGATAAATATCCATTAGAAATACTTAAAATCCGTGTTAATATGCATTAAATAACCAATGCCTAATAACTGACGCATCTTGATTTGCTCTAAAAGTTTACACATATGCATTATTTCTTTTTTAAGTTTGATAAATATCCATCAAAATGATATCATTTCATTGCAAAACTTGCACGTACGTATTGATTCGCTATAAAATCCAATGCGTAAAAACTTACACATACAGCATAGCTCTAAAATCCGATCCGTAGAAAAATACGCCTCTCACGGGGCCAAAATCCGATACCAAAAGCCCAATGCATTGCAAAACTACGCATCCAATCCGTGGCTTTGACCAAAATCCGACAACGAAAGTGGCGAGACAACCCCTTTGGGTGATGGATATACTTAGCAAGAAATGGTGATTTGTTGTTACGAGGTCGATGGTAAAAGGACTCGTCGATGAGAGGACTGTGGAAAGTACTGACCAATGTAAGGATGAATATAAGAATCAAGTTGTCAACCACAGCAACGAGACAGAAGATACTGACCAGCTTGATGGCACTGAAGTTGACAAACTTTCAGCAATGAATGCGGACATATTGTCATACTGTAGAAACTACAGATTGCAGATATTTCACTGCAAGGTATTAGAGAGAATTCCTTTGCTACTCATGAAGAGGCTGAGGAGGATTCAAGGGCATTCTACTGGGAGACTGATATTTTGCGGCGGAAATGACAATCTGGTGATGGGAGCAAATTATTGTACCAGCTAGATTATGAAAAATGGTAATGAAGCTGGCACACGATCGATTCCTTGCAGGTCACTTCTGTTTGGAGAAAACAAAAGAGCGCATTCTCCAATCGTTATTTTGGACTGGAATATTTTCCTATGTAAAAAGATATTGTACATCGTGTCATGAATGTCAGATGACAGCAAAGCGGACTGCAGGTGAGGAAGCACCAATAGTTTACCCTCCGGTGATAACGGAACCATTCTCAAAAATTGCAATGGATATTGTAAGACCGTTATCTAGACACAAATACATTCTGACGGTGGTTGATGATGCAACGAGGTATCCCGAAGCTTTTCCTTTGAAGGATATGGAGACAACGAGTGTAGCCGGAGCACTGACTGAGCTGTTTAGCCGTGTTGGTTTCCCAACGGTCATATTAACAAAGGGACCTTATTGAAACAGTTGCATGAGCCAGCGGGTGCCCGTGGAGTTACAATAACGCCTTATCCCCCACAAGCAAATGGAACGGTAAACCTTTTTAACGGGACGTTGAAGTCAAAGTTGCGGAAGTTCTGTACAGACAACAAGAATGAATGGGATGACATGTTATCATTTTTGTTGTTTGCATTCCGCGAAGTCCCACATGAGGAAACTGGATTTGTACCCATTGAGATGTTGCATGGTTGGCCAGTTAGGGGGACCAATTCAGATTTTACAAGGCTTGTTTACGGGAGAGGATGATGTAATGAAGTCAATTGTGGAGGATGTTGTGAAAATGCGTGAGAAGTTGGCTGACATCGGGGCTCTTGTCAAAGATAATATGTTGAATCTCCAAAAGAAAATCAAGGCACTTATGATCGTCACACTAAAGCAAGATAATTTAATCCAGGTGATGAAGTCCTTATTATCTTGCCATCAAGTTCGTCCAAGATGAAGGCACAATGGCAGGGACCCTATCGCGTGGTCCGAAAGGTAAACGATGTCAACTACCAGATATCTTTTACCCGGTATGCGCGGTACGGTAACCTATCATGTAAACTTACTGCGTTGATACAAGCATGCTGTGCTGCTGACGACGCATGCTGACGAGAACGATGGTGTGGATATTGATTTTCCTCCAAGAGCAGATGAAGGTGATGCCGGTGTGAAGCTGGGGATCAACTTGTCGAAGGAACAACGAGAGGATATTAGAAATCTTTGGAACGTATTTCAGGATATTCTAACCACAAGGCCTGGTCGAACAATCTTAAAGCACAGTATCAAGACAACTTCGGAGACACCAATTAAACATATAGAATACTTTCGCGCAATGGAAAGTGGTGAAAGCAATATTGGATGAAATGATGGAGCAAGGCCTTATTCGGCCCTCGATCAATCCACGGAGTTCGCCTTGTGACAAGAAAGATGGAACTCTTCGGCTATGTGTAGATTACCGCAAGCTTAATAATATCACCTTATTCGACGCGTATCTAGTCCCACGAATGGATTATCTATTTGAGAAGATTGTTTATGGAAGTTACTTGAGTCAGATAGATCTAACTAAGGGTTACTGGCAAGTTCCTCAAGCTGGAGAATCGAGACAAAAGTCTGCATTTGAGACTCCGTTTGGGCTCTATGAATTGAACGTTATGCCCTTCGGTATCCGCCAGTTTCACCCAACTCATCGACTTACTGGTGTCCGGACTATATAACGTCGCAGCATATTTTGACAACATCGTTGTATCATGCAAAACTTGGTCAGAATATACAGAAAAGTTGCGTGCCTTGCTGAAACGTATACGGGAAGATGACCTTACAATAAAGCCGTCAAAGTGCGAGTTTGGAGCAGCTGAGATGGAATGCCTCGAGCATATCATTGGAGGAGGAAAAATTAAGACAGACGACAATAAAATTAAACCAATGCGTGAGATTCCATTACCCACAACGAAAAAACGAATATGCTCATTTCTTTGAATGGTTGGATACTACAGAAAATTCTTTGCTGAAGTAGCAGTTAGATTAGCCTCCATGACACAGAAATGAAGACCAGATATACTTGTATGGACTGAAGATGCCGTCTGATCCTTTAAAATATTGACGGATGCTCTTGCTAAGACCCCAGTCCTTATTGCACCGGATTTCAGCAGGGAATTCATCGTGCAGACGGATGCTAGTGTCGCAGAAATTGGTGCTGTGCTAAGTCAGACAATGGACGGTGAAGAACATGCGGTGGCCTAGTTAAGCCGGGAACTACTTCTGCGAGAGCAGATATATTCAGCTATCGAGAAGGAATGTCTTGCAATCGTGTGTGTGATTGATTCTTTAAGGTATTATTTGTCAGGGACAACATTTTAAATCGTGACTGACCACAATCCACTGACTTGGAAAAATCAAATGCAAAGCAAGAATCAGCGTCTACTTAGATGGTGTTTGGCACTCCAGCCTTACAACTTCATTATAAAGCACAGGAGCGGCAAACAACATGGTAATGCAGATGGATTATCGCATATGTAACTGAAATATGTTGGAATTGAACAATAAAAGATACTTGCCTGCTTGGTACACTTCAAAGGCGCTGAGAAACCTACTGGAATAGCTCAGGATTCCTGGACTTTTCGAACTTCATCGTGTTCTGTTTGGGGAATCATAAGGAGTTTATGTGGATATAGACGGTAACCAATTTGTTGGATTTCCCCTAATCTGGGTGGTCACTGATGGAATTCGAGGCTTTTTTACAGAGGTTAATAGTAGTGACTCTAAGCTTTATGCATTTTAGTAGTAATGTAAGCTTTATGCATGTTTTATCATTTTAGTGATGTACCAAGCCAGCAAGTTATTTTTTTATGAAAAAAATTATTCTATCAAAAAACATGAAGTTTTCTCTTAAGAAGGAGGTGTTATAAGTATGGTTGCCTGTATCAGATTATAATTGTTAGTAGTGACTGTTGGCCAGAACTTTAATCTCAGCATTCTGGATATTTGTTACCAGAGACTGTCAACAGGCAGGGTTCTGTTGTTTATCTTCCCATGGCTAACTGATCCCTTCGTGCCCCTGAACAAGGCACAAATGTTAAAGTAATTAAGATCTCTTATCTCTAACCCTTACTAAAACAAGAACAGAGTGGTAGAGCAGGCAGTTTTTAGTTGGGCTTGGTACTGTAAGAAACAGTGGCTTTATTTTAGTTTTTTCTGAAGATTTTAGGTTTATTTTACATAAAGTTGAAGGACCCTTACTTGGTGTTGTGTGTCCTTCGAACCCGAATGTAACAGTATGTATGTGTGTGATTGGGTAGGCAAATACTTGGATAGATAGGTGTTACTGGATCTATATCTCACCGAATAATACTAAATGCTTAGCATCTCTTTCTCTCTTTCTCTCTCTCTCTCTCCACACACACACACACACACACACACACACACACAGAAAGATAAGAAAAGTTTTTTTAAAAAAAGAAGAAAAAAGCGTAAAAATGGACAGGGCTATGATCGAGGTTACACTCGATGGAATTTCGCAATTAATATCAGCTCTTAAAAGATAATTCCATAATTGTTCTCTTTTTCTTCTATCTTATTTAGACCAGCAGTTGCTGTATTCAATGCCAGTCAGCCTCAAATGATGTTTACTACATTTTGGATTAAAAATATTTAAGAGATGAGAGTTGTTTTTTTCTTGTCTTTGCAGCTGTATGTCCGAAAAATATCCTACCACCCTAACGAATATATTGCTTTCGTTTTTCCATACTTTTTACAGTTCAAACAGCACATATATTCCAGATTGTATATCACATTAAATATGTTTTTAAATGTTTTAATTTCCAATTGTTTTCAACATTTTTATTATATCTTAATTGATTAGATAATAATTAGATAATCAAACAGATTGCAGCAATAAAGTTCGCACTTAAACAATCAGGTTGTCCATACTCGGATCACACTTTAATGTCCCTTACACTCTTACTTCGTTCACAAGCAATGTAAAAGTGCATGTCCGATAACATTCCGCTAAACTTTTGTCAAGCATACATCGATATAGATGCTGATCATCTATTTAAATGAGCAATTAGCGAAATTATTTCTCGCATTTTGCTCGGAATACGTATTGTCCTTAATACAACACTCTTAATTTTCCTAAGTATCCTGATTTTATACTCTTTTTGTCTTATTTCTGCCAAAAGCAATGAATAAGCGTCAAGAAATTCTTCTCCGTTGTTGCAAATCAGACAGAATACCAGTCTTTGAGATTTACCAGTGCTCCTGAATGTATACTGTAGATCACGGGTTGGCAACCTACGCGTGCCACAAGAAGGCACGTCAAGAAGTGTTGTAAGGGCAGCCAAACATCTCGATTTTAACAGTGTTACTCTCTTACTGGTGGCAAGCGCTTTTTCATTTTGTAATTAATTCGGAAAAATGTGGCACGCTATGCAAAATGGGTTGCCCACCCATACCGTAGATGAAAACTGTTTCATGTACCACTTGATGACTGTCAGTTTCCTTGAGGAAGAAAAAAAAAAGTTGTATCCAGATTATTCCCCTTTGCAAAGTTATATCCCTTGAAAAGTATAGTTACATCGCAGAAACGTACAATTTTTTCACTAAATTTTCATTGATGGATGGTGGTTACTCAGCTAGTGAAGAAACTGATTTAGTTCTTCATCCGGATAGGTACAAATGAAGAAAATGTGGATCAGTCTGGAACAGAAAATGGTTGCTTTCGGGCCGTAGAAAATATGTATTTCTCCAAGTTAGCTACATAACGTTTGCATAAGCTGCAACAAACGTCTACCACATAGCTGTACTTTTTCTTTGAAGGTACTTTTTATTATTAAAATGAAAGTCATTCTTTTCAACACAACTTATCGAGAAGTTTAAAATATCCTTATCTGGTAGATTTTAATCCGGAATATTAAAGCATGACCTTTCTTCATCAACCAAATCATAATCATATTCTATAGGTAAAGGATATCAATATATGCTGTAGCAAGATTGTAGTTTTTTGTTTTTGTTGTTGTGTTTAGAGTGATTTTTATTACAAGATATTTTCACGAATTTCTTCGCTTTTAACATATAAATACTGTTTTATAAATCTTAAAAGTATTATCTCCATTCGACAATTCGTTCAGTCTCATGTGAACAATTTGAAAGAATGGGTCTAAATAAAGGTACTTCCCTTGATATAGTCTGTAGGTATTTAAACATGTGATATGTGTGAGTAGGTGGATAGATAGATAGATAGATAGATAGATAGATAGATAGACAGACAGACAGACAGATAGATAATAGATAGATAGATAGATAGATAGATAGATAGATACATAGAGATAGATAGATAGAATAGATCTCAATTATCTCGCTCAATGTTTCACTCAAGAAAAAGGTATGTAACAGGTGTGAAATGAACAAAGCATAAAATGGCACTGGTCTGGGGCTCCGCTCAGTAGCGTAATGGGGGGGGGGGGCGGTTTGCAAATAATGACTGCTTCTTCCATCCGCTCTCGACCAGCAGATGTAGTACTTAATGCTAATCACTCTCTGGTAGTCTTTACTAAGTGTTTGTACTAATATGTTCAAACAGATGTTATATTTGTCTAGGCAGTGGTTTATCCGAAAATGCCCTCCATTCGAAAGAGTCATCGACTTTACGCTTCACCACGCGCTGTTTGTTGCAGTTCAAACAATACAGTACATAGATCGAATTGTGTGTATAACATGAAATGTATTGTTCAATTCTACAACTTCTAACTATCACAAAGATTTCATATGTCTAAATTATGTTACGTATTTAGGCTCGAATAAACAGTAACAGAAGAAAGTGTGGAAACAACAAGCTTTGAAAAATTTACAAATAATTTATTTCCTTGGAAAAATACTGTAAAAATGAAAAATAAGAATTTACGGTTTCAACAATCAAATCCAAAAATAATCCACGAATTAAAAAAGTTGTTTACTTGTCTCAGTGATTTCTAAATTAAGGTCGGGAACTAGATCAGCTTTAAGTGTTTACAACTGAAGGACAAACTATTTTCTGAAAAAAATATCGAGTTCATAGTAAACAAACTATATTATTTTGACATGCAATGAAATTAAAGATAAAATGATTTTAAAACTTACAAACAATTAAATTAAATTAAATGTAAATTAAATCAAATATACGTAACAATTATTCAAATAATCACACATACTACACCCATTAAATTAATACTATAAACAACCAGAATGGGGGCCACTCGGTCATTTGGATCTAACTAAAATGTCACTTCTGATTTTTAAATGCGTTTATAAGTTGTAAACAAAGCACATGTGACAGACGTTTCAGGAATGTATGTTGCAAACGACTAAGATTATGTCTAGCCTGCCAAAAACAATGGCTGAATATCTGTTGAAATGAACAATGAATGGAACTGTTTCGTTTTTTATCTGTCAATATATATATATCTATATCTATATATGTATATCCATATATATATATATATATATATATATATATATATATATATATATATATATATATATATATATATATATATATCTATGTATATCTATATATATATACGTATATATATATATCTATATATATATCTATGTATATATATATATATGTATGTATGTATATATATATGTATATATATGTATATCTAGGTAAAGATATACATATCTATATATATGTATATATGTATATATATGTATATCTAGGTAAAGGAACGAACAAGCATCATGAAAGTCTTCCTGATTGTTATATAATCTGCCAAGTCTCATTATTTGGGATTTAATAATGCTTCTGTATGCCGAGGATGAAATCTACTTTTATTGAGCAATCTGGGTGCGTCACTTTCCTCTAAATATAATGTGGCATGGATGTTAATCATCGAAATTAAGAAACTCGTTTTGATTTTATTTACGAATTGATGGAATCGAAGAAAAAAAATACCCTATTAAAAACCATAACATGGAAACACAATATCGTTAGAGCCTTGTCAAATATTTTTTGTCTCATTCAACTACATAAATGTTTGCACACGCTCAAGGAAACGTCTTCCACATTGTTGTACCTTATTACCAGATACATTGTTTCATTAAAAACAAAATCGTTCTTTTTAATACAAAATTTCAGTAAATTTAAAATGTCCTCATCCGGTCGTTTTGGATCCGGTTTGCATAACTGTATCCGTTTTAATAAAAATAAAGTTGTTCGTAGGCTTAATTTAACTCAGTAACCAAAATACAGTTGTTCGTAAGTTTAATTTTACTGAGTAACCAAAATACAGTTGTTCGTAGGTTTAATTGTACTCAATAACCAAAATACAGTTGTTCGTAGGTTTAATTCTGCTCATTAACCATTATACAGTTGTTAGTATGTTTAATTATACTCAGTAACCAAATTACATTTGTTCGTAGGTTTAATTTTACTCAATAACCAAACTACAGTTGTTCGTAGGTTTAATTTTACTCATTAACCAAAATTTAGTTGTTCGTAGATTTAATTTTACTCAATAACCAAAATACAGTTGTTCGCAGGTTTAATTTTACTCAGTAACCAAAATAAGTTGTTAGTAGGTTTAATTATACTCAGTAACCAAAATACAGTTGTTCGTAGGTTTAATTTTACTCAATAACCAAAATACAGTTGTTCGCAGGTTTAATTTTACTCAAATTATCCAGAAAATCATTGGTGTCTTTTAGATACAAGAACTGTTTCTGGTGCAAATAATAAAAATAAACATTCATCCATTTGGCAATACTTTCAGTCTCAGTTTAACAATGGGTCTGTCGGGCGGAACTTCCATTGGTGTAGTCCATATTCCAGGCTTGCGAATTCTCGGAAGAAGACAAAAGATGCGTTGGCCTGAATTATTTGGAATGAAGTATTCTAATTCCATTTATTCAAGAAAACAGTCTCCATGTTGATCGTCAAGTTCACTTGTGACTTGCAATGCTCTATTATGGCAAACTGGTTTTGATTAAATATCCTGATCTAGGTACATGACATTGGTAGAATTACCCATGTCTGCTTTATTTATTATAAAATATTAACAGCAGGGAGGGCGAATCGGATATTTTGTCCAAACGTCATTTGGTTTAATTAATACTTTCTGCACTCAGCGGATCCGGTGTCGTCAGCGCCCGGTAAAAAAAAAACGACGCGGTCGTCGGGGGATCGTCCAATCGTCATTTGGTTTAATTAATACCTTCTGCGCGCCGATCCTAGCGTCGTCAGCGTCCGGTAAAAAAGCGCGACGACCGCGTCGATGTCATCGCCCTCCCTGCTGCTAAGTGGCTACTTACAATTTAACCGAATATTTGGTCGAGTCCGATACGATATCGTGTCCGAGGGTCATGTAAATTTATCGTCACAAATCCATGTGGGGTCGACTGAGCATGACTAAAAAAGTTCCGAAAAACATTGAAGTCCATGTCACCGCCGCACCATGTCTGCCAAATATTTCGTAGCGTGTGTGTATCAACGCCGTTGAATACAGCAAGAATATTACAGTTATCTCTGATTACTTTTGGAATCTGAGTGTATCGTTGAGTGACATATATCACGTCAGTGTTTTTATGCCTGCCTCTGGAAAATATCCTAGCTGGGTTTTTTTGATTGTCTAACATAACATCATCGTACACGACTAAATTGTTAACATCGCCATCAATATCATTGATACCTGGTGCATCATTGATATCTGTAATAAACTCAATAACATTTTTTTCAGCGATCGCTGATGCATTCTCGTTGAAATCTTTTAACACCTCGTAGCATCGTTGATCATCCACGCTAGGAGCAACTAAATACAACTTATCCCACTTCATCCATCTCATTATTAAATTGAGTAACAATTGCGTCTTGCCGGATCCAGATGGTCCGATGATAATCATCCGGATCGAGTTTGGTAACGCTGCAACATGCTTAACTGGTTCTCTTGTTTTAGTCGCTGAAAAGTCAATTATATTCATATCTTTATACATAAATTATGGATCTATATTGTGTGAAGTGTAGAGTGCGTACTGGCACAAATGATATGACAACCGTTACAACAAGAAATAACAGATCGGCGCTTACTGGTAAGTGTGTACAATGCGGTATAAAGAAATTTAGATTTATTTCTATTAGACCCGGAGATGTTTTAAAAAAAAGCGAGGAGGTGACATTGCAGCCAAGTTATCAAAACTCCCCGGAACACCGTGGGCAAAGTATCCAGGAGAAAAGCATCTCCCAGGATATAGCTACTGTGGCCCCGGAACACGATTAGATATCAGACTCGATGATCAAAATCAGCCCAAACCCGGTGAGTACCCAATAAACGCTATCGATAAGGCGTGTCATGCTCATGATGTTGCTTACTACAAAAGTAGCGATCTGCAACAGCGTCATATCGCGGATGTAAAATTAATTCACGCGCTAAATGCTATTCCTGATAAATCCTTCAAAGAAAAATTGGCTTCATGGTTGGTAAAATCGGCTATGAAAGGTAAATTAATGATTGGAAGCGGAGCTTCTCGCGCTGGTAATTGAAAACGCTAGCGTTTATAATAACAACATGGAATCCATCTATTATTCTCCGAGAGGATACTGGAAGGGGAAGGCCGCAATTGGTAAGCTTGCAAGCGCTGCAAAAGTAACGAGGGCCACTGCGGCTAATTGGTTGTCCAAACAGGCTATATGGCAAATCTATCTACCACCGCCTAAACAAATCAACTTCTCGCGCTTTGATGTCAGCGTACCTAATGAAGTTCATCAGGCTGATATACTATTTCTGCCGCATGACAACGGTTACAAATACGCGCTAACCGTAGTTGATGTTGCGAGTCGATACAAACAAGCGGAACCGTTAAAAACAAAGTCAGCAACTGAAGTGGCCGATGCGTTTGGGCGAATTTATCGAAGAGGTCCTCTGCGCTGGCCAAATCTATTACAAGTTGATCCTGGCAATGAATTTCGCGGCGCTGTTCTATCAACGCTGAAACATCATAGCGTCGCGATACGACGAGGTCATACTGCGCTACATCGTGATCAGGCAATTGTTGAACGATTCAATCGGACTCTTGCTGAACGGTTATTTGGGTATCAATACGCGAAGGAATTCATCCAAGAAAAACAATCTCGTGAATGGGTCAAAAGGTTGCCAGGCGTAATTGCAGCGTTAAATAACGAGATAACTTGAGCAATCAACATGAAGCCCAGCGACGCGATTAAAAAAAAGTATATACCCGGAAGATCAAAAATAAATAGCGTTTCCAAGCCGATTCTCGGCGATGTCACTGTTAGATATCTATATGAACCAGGAGAGCTTGAAGGCGGTAAAAAAAGAGCTACTGATCCTATCTGGAGTGTTACCACACATAACATATCAACGATAACACGATCAACTAATAGACCACCGATCTATAGACTGGATTCAACTGCCCCACAGCGGGGGTTTACACGCGAGCAACTACAAGTGATACCTGACGATACTCAATTACCCCCGCGTGGTCTTAACTAGCGCCGTTGCGTCTATTGCACTCAAGACAGGTTAATCTCACATTGTTTTTGACATGACCGAGACTGTTATCGATTCTGTCCACGGTAAATTGGCGAGCGTCTTTATCCGAATAACGCCAGCGCATTACACAATTACAACTCGCGCAGTGATTATTCTGTTGTTGTCGTAACGCAATTATTAATTCGGCATCAATATCAAAACGCCGCTGTTTTTTTTATCCTGTTGGCGGTAACCCGAGAGTTTTCTATCGATGACGCTTGCATCGATGACTCCGTCAGTGACTCCGTCAATAACAATTCTTCGAAGCTGATTTATCCTCCGTACTCGGGACACCGCAAGATAGACTAGATTTGACCATTCGATGCGATTATCAACCATCCAAACAATTGTGTCGGTGATGGTTAGTCCCTGCGAGGAATGTATTGTTGTTGCGTATCCTAGCGTCCACGGGGATTTATCAGCACGTAGCGCGTCCTCGACGACGCTGATATCAACGAGCACGATATCATTCAGCACGAGAATTTGTTTTTTTGTCCCTGACGCTGTCGGGCCCGGGATTTCAACTTCAATGTTCTGCCGCCGTGTATCCGCGGGTCTATAACATAACGGCACTGGGCGCATTGGAAACTTTTCCTTATGCAACGTAAACAACTTTTGCTGAAGTGTGTCTCTGACTATCTTTCTACTCGCTACAATCAAATCGTTTGGTCTGCATGTTTCCCAGAATTCATTTAACGGCGTTTCCGGAATCACCTCGCGGATTATTTCACATTGAATTCTATCCGGCTGTAATCTGATTAATTTTTTAACCTCGCGCAGTTGTTCATCAAGTGCTCGGTAATCAGTATTGGTTTCTTCATAATAGTCCACAAAACCCTTTAAACAATCATGTGGACCCTCGCCAACAAATGGTGGTGGTTGGCCATGATCCCCACACATGATTACCGCTGTATTCGCGCGCAGCAACCACTCAAGAAACATTTGCAAAATATCTAACGAAACAGTACATATCTCATCCCAGATGATAACCTCAGGAATAAATTTTTCACCCATTCGATCAGGAGTCCACTCACCGCCGCTGTATCGAAAAAAGCTGTGATAAGTAACGGCGTCAACATTTCGTTGTTTTATCTCTCGCGCTAGTCTATGGGTCGGTGTAAGCACGATTATACTTGCCCGCGTTCGAAATAATTCAATTGCCCGAGTCGTTTTTCCCGACCCGCCACAGCCGCTTAAATAAACTGTTTTGTGCCTACAAATTGGATCAGAACACGGTGGTGCATTAGACCATTCTGACAATTTATCACCGCGTAAGTAGTTGTTCTCAACGGTGACATCTGCTGACGGGGAATAATCGCGTCGTATTTCATTTTTAATTCTCCATGTACCCCAACTCTCGTCCGGACTAGTAAACTCGGCTATGTTTCCCTTATACTTTACGTCAATATAAAATGAATCAACGGCTACTCTAACTGCGGTGTCGGGAAATCTATTTATCATCGAGAATAAATTTATGCAAGCATAACCCAGCATAGACGCCCTCAAATGCGGGTATGCTGGGCTGTCTCCATCGCTGTAAGTAACAACTGTACCCAACTTTGTTCCATTGGACAAGAAAGCTGTTTTACAGTTCACGTATTTATTTTTCGCCACTGCGTCCTTGATTACGAAATCATATTCTCCGTCATCTATAATCAGCCGTGAGCAATATCGTTTGTAGTCGCAGTTTTTTCCACCTTGTGTGAACTTACCAATTATTCTTCTACCGAGATCTTTTGCCTCTCTGTTTCGTTGGTTGAATATCTTTTTGGACCATTCGACGATATATTCCTCGTCGGCATCGATGTATTTTCTGGACTCGTCAATTATGCTATCTAGACGCTCCGGTTCTGGTAACCAGACTTCAGTTTGCGCCCGGTATGATATAATCGCGTCACTGACAATCAACGAAACTAGCATTTTACAATCAATCATATACCGTAGCAGCGCTATTGGCAGCCACTTCTTTTCAGACATGTGTCTACCGATCCAAATATAGCAACAGCGATGAAGTCCTGCCGCGAATTCAAATGATACTATGCGAGCGAATCCGGTTAAATCAAAATCAGGCAGTGGTCCATTAATAGCAACACGAGTCATTTCATGTCTGGGGTGTCCAAATCGTTTAAGGTACTCAGCGGCGGATCCGTACCCGAGAAAACTCGCTGGATAACAGGCAACCATATCAACGGAAATCATAGCGTCGCGGTTGTATTCAGTGTTCCATAGTCCACCGTGATAGTATTCCAAACAACTGGATTGTACATCCGGTAAAAATTCCTTGCGTGTTGGACTCCACGCATTTTTCCTTACTGCGACATGAGCCGCAACCGATGGAATCGTAAAACAATTTGTTAGCAGTTGTTCATCATGCTCTTCAAATTCCATGGCGGTTTTTTCATCTTGTTGTGAAACGCTTCAGTGCGATATAATTCACCATTTGGTCTTACAAACTGATCAAAAGTATCCGCATCGTTTTCAGCGCTGCGAAGTAACCACACTGACACAGGGTCGTTTTTACACAAACAAACAATAGCATCAAATAGTTTCCTCTCCGCGAGAAAACCGTTCTCTCCCAAAAATTCCCCCGGGATATACTTTACTGTTCTATCCCGTGGAAACACTGTGATCGCAGGCGTCCACGCGTGTTCGTTGTGATCAATAATTTTGATTGGGGCCCCCTTTGATTTGTACTTTGATTCGTGTAATACTTCACCGGTTATCGTTGTAACGGTTATTGGAAATCTTAACGACGTTTCTAATCTCGCTATGTCGCTGATGGTTGCTCCTCGCTCGCGCACTGTCTCCTCCCACTGGTTGATTTTGCTACGTCGTAAATCAGTCAATTTGTTTCCTCGACATGCATTTGTAAAATGCTCTATTACTCGTTCTGCTACACAATTTATCCCCGTTGACTGTTTCATCGGCGCTAGTTTTCCGATATCAGGTTGCTTATTTAACGGGTATATTCCATAAACAACTGCTGTTTCAGGATACGCTCGTTCATAGTATGGTCTGTCGATTCCGGTTAACAACCCCGGCTTGGAGTCGCGGCTAACAGCGACTGTTTTCTTGTCGCTGAGAACTGATTCAAATTTATCACGTATGATCCAATTACCTGATTCCACCCGGACAATGAATTTTACTCTGAAGAAATACTTGCTGGAGCCAAGTTGTGATATTATCGTTGCTGCGCGGTTGTCGTTCATGGTAGCATCAACAACGCCATCAATTCGAAATGTTGACCAACTATGAGATGCACCATCACGCTTGAATTCATTGATACAATCACGTATTTTATTTAACAGGGTTCTATCGTTTATTAACGCTTTTGGTGCGTCCTTGAGGGCTCTATCGAGATTGAATTTAATATTTTTCCAGGGCTTAATTGCTGCTAATCTCTCGAACTCATCCATATAATTAAAACAAGTATTTAAATAAAAGAATATAGTATAATGAATAAATGCAAATGGTTGATGATTGGGTCGACAACCCCGTGCAATAAATCATGTAGAGGTGAATTCTGCGGGTATCATTTACAAAGCGTTCGTAATGGTTCTCTCGGCCCCCTCCCGTGCTTGGTTTGTCGCGTTGGTGTAAGAGGAAAATCGCAGTTGTGTATCAATTGTGGCGGAAAGCGATACAGAGAGTTAAAACGTTATTACGACAAGCGAATTAAAAACGCCGTCATTGACCCCACCGCTGACTCCGTCATCAAAACTCCTCAAGACTACGTTGAAAGATTTATAATTAAACCAAATAATGAATTAGACAAGTAGTATTATTATACAAATGGACCAAGAATTTCAGCCGCATCCTGTGCTCGTTAATTACGAGGCATCTCGCGACGGTGTTGTTAGAAACCGCAGACTGAAGAAGCCGGTTGGTACCGTAAATAATCAGGGGTATTTGATGTTTACTGCGGGAGGAAAAAGCTATTATGTTCATAGGATGGTATTTGAAGTATTCAACGGATTAATCGAGAATGGGCTTGTGATTGATCATATTAATAATAATAAGACTGATAATTCTCTTATAAACTTGCAAGCTATCTCGCAAAGTCAGAATACCAAAAAAGGCGAAACTGGTAAATACTCAAAGAAAGCAAAACCCGTAAAGTCATTTGATACAACAACTCACGAAGAAAAAACTTTTCAGTCGATGAATGAAGCCAGTAGATACTTTGACATTTGTGGAGCTTCGATACGATTTGTTGCAGAAGGAATACAGAATTCAGCGATCTCAAAAAAGACCGGACGCAAAATTCGATTTTCATATGTAACAGATCAGCGAGTGACAAGGTCACTGGCGCCTATGGCGCTGACGAAGTCGCCATGACAACAAATCGTCTGTTCCGGAAGAAAATGAATTATTCTACGGTTTCATCGAATGTTAACACACCTCGGGATTGATACGCAGAGTTCATTTTGTAAAATAATTTTTTTATTATTTAAAAACAAGATGTTTATAAGAATATGAATATCGAAGACATCAATAATGTATTAACCGAGATTTCAAAATTAAAAAATCAAGGAATTGAATTATCCGATGGTCTCGACAGCGAAAAAATATTATCCGATTATGAGATTATTAACGAACAATCGAAACGGGGGCGTTTTACCCTGGCCCGCGAGTATTTTTTTATAAAACGATTACAACATACGATTAATGAAAACTTGTACCACAATGACGTAAATGCATTCATTGGACTATTCACTGCCGTTGAAATAATACGAAAAAAACTTGGACGTGTTTATGAACGACGCCGGGAGATTTCTAGTAAGATCAAAAACATTAGAAGGATTATAGACGAAAACTCCGTGGAGCCCCCGATGGTATACATATCCCCCCCCCCCCCGCCACACTCGGCGGGAAATTAGAAATTGCGGAGCAATTGCAATAATGGTAGGCGAATCACTCACTACTCGGCTAGCCAGAGAGCGGCTAGCGGCGCTTAAAAAGTTCATACCGTTACGAGACAGGGTCCGAGAACAACTTCAAACGCGGCAACAACTACAAACTGATTTTGCTGTTGGAAGCGAACAACTCTTTGCCCCGGTAAAAAGCGCAACTGTGCCCGTCCTCGGTGCGCTTGAAAAGATAGCAACTCAGACCGAACAAACAAAAAAGTCTCTGGAAACACTTCCTGCGAAAATAGCATTCGCTACAACACGGAGGCCACCACCACTCGCTATAACGGACCCACAAGAACCTTATGTTACAATGGCCGACGAAGAAGAACTAGGTGCTACTGCGAAAGAACCAGAAGAAGAAATACCGGAAGAAATACCGGAAGAAGCACCGGAAGAAAAAAAGAAAAGGGAGAATATACCCCGTAACGTATTTACAAAGTCCGCAATAGATAAAATTAGATCCTTCGACAGCGATGAAGAATTATTTAATTTTACTGTTGCAAACCTTGATAAGAACCTTCGAGAGGCGTATGTCAATAGCGGTTACGAGGAAAGTGTAAATTCGACGGAAAAATGGGCAAGAATGGTGTATTTAGCGAGTAAACATAAGAATACGGTACCACGTAGTGATCCCGATTACAAAGCATTCCTCGATATGGTTAAAAGGGCAAAACCAAAAAAAGGAAAAGGATACTCTGTTGGTAAAGAATCCTACGGCGTTACCTGTCCTGGTAGTGTTCTCAGTGATATATCACGGCTGGAAGTACTAATCGGAGGAAAACGAGCCGGAAATAACTCTCCGGAAATAATCAATGAGGCCGCTGATATTTGCAGGCGGTTATTTGCAGGCGGTATCATGGACATTAATGCATATCGAACGCTCATAGACGAGTTAGTGGATGATTAAAAAAATTATAAAATTGTCGTTTTTGTCAATTTTTGTTAATTTTTGGTCGTTTTTGGTCTTTTTTGGTCGTTTTTTGGTCGTTTTTGGTCGTTTTTGGTTAGTTTTTACGGGTGAAAACCCCAGGAAATCATTTAGAGAAAATCGATGTTTTTTACCAAAAACCGGCAAAAACCAACCAAAAACGACCAAAAATTGACAAAAAACGACAAAAATTGACAAAAATTGACAAAAAACGTGGTTTTTTACCGCCGATGAAAACCCCCGGAAATCATTTAGAGAAAATCGATGTTTTTGACAAAATTTATGATTCGGTGGTGGGGAGGGGGTGATCAATCACTAATTGGAAAACTGGTGTTTTTATAATAAAGATGATCATACACTACAACCACGATAAACCAGTACTCGTCTACGTGGTAAACTCGCGATTGCCTGTTTACCGCGCGTACTATGGAGATGGTCTCGGTAATACCATTGCGGGGTTATTTACAAGAATGGCTCCAAAAGTAGCGCCGTTAGCCAAACAATTAGGAATGAAGGCTATTGATGTTATTCGTGATAAGGGAATTAGTGCTATTGGAGATGTTGCCGGAAAGGCGTTTTCTGCAGCAAAGGACAAACTAATGTCGTTGGTGAGAAAAAGAAAACCACCGGTGATGCCATCAACGACAGTGATGCCTGCAAATGTCAGTAAAGTAATAAATAACGCCGTGGAAGAAAAATTAGAGTCGTTGGCGGCTCAGTCATCCACCAACGCGCTCATGAACGCGATAGCGAGGAGTGGTCTACGACGAAAACGACGTTGATGGATTTCAATTGAAAACACCGACATGAATAATAATAGAAATGTTTGCGCGAACCGCTGATCCCGCGTTTGATATGGATGCCCCAGTGCGCAGGGATGATTCTGTCCGCGATTATCAATTTTATTCCTATCAACCACCACAAGCCGACCTACGATCGCGAATTGAACTTCAAGTCCAAGATATCAGTAAATATTTTTTGCCGTGTGAAGCGTTTATCGAAATTGAGGGAGAACTCGTGACAAATGTTGCCGTTAATACGCCATACGCAAATGACGATCGTGTTCGAGTTGGCTTCGTCAACAACGGTATCATGGCGTTATTTGAGAGTGCCAGATATCTTATTGACGGGCGAGAAATTGAATCAATAGAACGCGAGGTTGATGTTGCAACAACGATAATTGGGTTAGCGAGATATTCCGATGATTATACAAAATCGGCGGGCCCATCTATGATGTTCGCAAAGGACGCCACTGATAACGCTGATCATCTTCAGTACGTTAACGTGCTGGCGGAAAGAGATACCGCGGTTGACCCACAGGCTGAAGCAAATAACCCAGACCGCAGAGCAAGACCAGGCGCTAATTTCAATATTATAAAAAGTATCAACAATGATTACAATCTAGGATTCGCAACACGAGTAGGAATGTTGCAAGGACAACGCCGACAGTTTTCATGCGCGATTCCACTGCATCATATATTCGGATTTTGCAGAAATGTCAGAAAAGTTATCTATGGGGCTAAGCATACAATCGCGCTAACGCGAAGGGGCGATGATAACAATGCAATATGGCGTGCTGCTGGCGTCGATAACGGTAAAGTCGTTTTAACTAAAATGGCATTGTGGATGCCGGTGTTGACTCCATCAGTTACCACGGAAGCACGATTGTTATCATTTATGGAACAGGGAGGGAAATCGTTGTTGAGTTGGCTAGCGGTAACAGCTGATGCTAAAGAGGATAACGTCGCCGATACGTTTACATGGCACTTGGCATCAAAACAGGGTGTTTCAGCCCCGCGTCATATATTTATAGCGCTACAGAATAGGAATCGATTGGGTAATCAAGAACGCAGCCATATGATATTTGATCGATTAGGAGTCAGAGAGGTTTCGCTGAGAATAAACGGACAACAGGAACCATCCGAGGATATACAGCTTAATTACGGCGACAACCATATCGCACGTGTGTATCATCGATTGCTGTCATATATGGGTCGTGATCAAAACGTCGACACTGGTTTGCAAATATCACAACTTGATTTTAAAAACCTGTATCCGATTTATTATTTTTCGTTGGAACATCTTGATTTAACGAGACAATCCGTCGTTGATATACACTTCCGAGCTCGTATAGCCCCGGGTGGTGCTGATTATAGAGCGGTTGCTGTCATTCTCAGCGATAAATCAATGCTGCTAGAAGGTGTTGGTGGACGAATGAGAATCGTTGATGCGCCAGTGGAAAACATGTAATTGAAAACACAAACGCGTTTACAATAAAATGTCGTATAGTGTTGTCAGTGTAGAGTTGACTGATGGTCAAGTCAAGAAATTACGATCAAAGTCGGCTAAACAATGCGGAACCACAATAACGCTGAAGCCGTCGCAGATGGCGGGTGGTAATCATAAGATATCGTTGACGGCGCGTCAAATAAAACATTTCAATGATGCGATGAAGAATAAAAAGGGTGTTCAGATAGATTTTTCGGCCGCAGCGATTAAAAACATGGAAAAGACCGGTGGGATATTTCCGCTGTTAGCTGCGATTCCAGCGTTGATTGCCGCGGCCGCACCAGCAGTGGCTAAGGCGGCGGCGTTAGGAGCCGTTGGTACCGCGGCGGGGATGGCATTGAAGAAGGCAACCGGGAAAGGCTATAAAAAAAAACGATCCGTGGCCGGAAAGGGTCTAAGACTACCGGGAACCCCGTATTCATGGTACTCGGGAAAGGGTCTAAGACTACCGGGAACCCCGTATTCATGGTACTCGGGAAAGGGTCTAAGACTACCGGGAACCGTTTAATGACTCCTATGTCTAATTTTGATTTAATAGACGCCGCCGACGCGTTAGCGATAAAAACTTCAGGGGTGTTTTTATGAGGGATCAATTACCGGCGGCACCAAGGAATATTGAAACCGGCATAATTAACCTTGATGGGTCCTCCGGAGCGGGAACTCATTGGGTTGCGTACGCGATTGATCCGCGTGCGATCGTCTATTTTGATTCATACGGGTTAGCCCCGCCGAAAGAGTTCATGCGGTATATCCGGGCGTGTTCAGCCCCGGTTTTTTATTCCACGCTGCCAACACAGCAATTAAGTGACCCACCGATATGTGGCCGTGAGGTATTGAACGTACTCGCGGCGATTTCATCATCGCGAAAACCACCTCATGTGGTTGTAAACGAATACACTAGTGGGGTCGTAGAGGCCCGGCGGGTTAATTAAAAACACCGTTTTTTTTTACAATAACGATGATTGATATTTGGGGACGACCGGTTTCGGCGCTGAAAAAATCCACGGAAACGCCCTCCACCGATGACATAAAAAAACTAATCGAGGATGAAATCGCTGAGACGTTGAACCTAACAAGTGTTGACCCAGGTGAAATAGTTGTATTTCAAGACCGCCAGGGTAAATTGAAATCCAGTAATGTGTCGCTGGATGACGTTTTAACACGACAGCGTAACGCCGCTGAGGACGCTATCGCGTTGTATACCAGCGACGGACGACTCAAACCGGGTGAACATCTATCGACGATAACGAATAGGGTAACATTAGTCCAAGACGGCTTTACAAGGTTAGATAGATCGGTGACCGAACTTGACGCGCAGGTGAATAAATCTGTCACCGAGGTGAAAAAATCTGTCACCGAGGTGAAAAAATCTGTCACCGATATACAACTCACTACCGCTAGTTTTTTTTGGGACCCCGACGGTAACCGAACCGAATCTTGCGGGGATAAAAACTACTATTTCGGAGTTTACAACGCTGTCGGGCCAATTTTACACGTTACGAAAAAATGTTAACAGGATCGATGACAACTTTGATAAATTCTTTGGTAAAAAAAATACCAAGCTGGATGAGATTACAACAACTATAAATGATATCACTGCGTATGGACAGGAAATAAAAACAATCAAAACTGATGTTGCAGCGAACAAGAATAATGTAGACGCGCATGAGCAGGAAATAGAAACAATCAGCGCTAATGTTGCAACGATCATAAATAATATAGACGCACATGGACGGAAAATAGAAACAATCAAAACTGATGTTGCAGCGAACAGAAGGAGTGTAGACACGCATACAAAGGAAATAAATACACTCCTTATTGATATAGACGCGTATACACGGGAAATAGAAACAATCAAAACTGATGTTGAAGCGAACAAAAAAAATGTAGACGTGCATACATATGAAATAGGAACAATCAAACTTGATGTTGCAGCGAACAAAAAAAGTATGACCGAGAATACACGGGAAATAGAAACAATCAAAACTAATGTTGAAGCGAACAAGAATAATATAAACGCGTATAGAGGGGAAATAGAAACAATCAAAACTAATGTTGCAGCGAACAAGAATAATATAGACGCGAGTTGGCGGGGAGTAGGAATAGTTATAACTGATGTTGAAGCGATTAAAGACAGACTACCGAGAATGACAGAGCAACTCGAAAAAATAAAAATCCCTCATGAGAACGCCATCAACACGGTATACACAATTCGGTATGGATTTTTCGATTGGACTCATACGCATAATACAGTAGATATCACCGCAACTGTTCGGGGCATTTATCGATTGACATTGATTTCAGCGGTGCAGTTTAATATATCATCGTCGAGTTCATCTGGGTTTAACAATACAATATCAACAATTATGAACGAGAACACAACTGAACGGTTTATAATTCATGCCGTTGATAGAAATTTAAACACTGCAAACATCACATGGTATGTGGAATTCGTAGTGGATCTAAGTAAGTAATTGAAAACACTAGTTCTTTTAAATAAAAATGACCACCAAGGCAATTGAATCAGAGGTATCACCGACGTCACATCAATATCGATTCGATACCGCAAAAGAATTCTTCGCGAGCTTAAAAACGCTTTCCGAACAATACCGTATAAAAATAAAAAAATACCGCCGAAGAATAACCGCCATCGACGTGGCCGTGTACTCGGTGTCCGGTATAGTAGCCGGTACCGGTGTCATTTTATCCACGATGACCATGATAGCCCCGATCGCTGTTCCAATAGCTATCTCCGCGGCGACAACAATTGCTGGAGTCGCCAACGCAATCACTAGAAAGATATCATCGTATTCTCAGAAAAAACTCAACGAGTATACAGTAAAACATCAAATAGTATCCGACGCGTACTCGAAATTATCCGGGTTGATCTCGTGTCGATTGATAATTCGTTCATATCCGATGTTGAATTCTCCACGATGGTCCAGTTGTATGGCTCCGCGATGTCAAAAATCGAAAATTTTCAACTGGAAGCCGGAAACCACTTCAATGGGCTCTAAAAACAAGCAGGTTGTTAATATTCGGTGTCGAAATTAAACACTAAAAACAGCGAATAATAATAATGTCGCTGAACCCCGAAGGGTTTCAATTGCTTCAACGGATCGCGGAAAACACCACTCCGGTACAAACAAGTATGATATCGATAACATCAACGAACCCCGAATTCAGTGTGAACTTCCCATCACCGGTTCCAGTGAAGGAAATAGCGCTGGCAAAATTGCGAGTATATCACAGTTGGCCTAATATCCGAGCGGACGCATTTAACGGACAACAACCTAATAACTCGCTGGTTTTTGCATGGACAAATAAGCCCGATGGGACCCCAGACTGGAAGGAGGTTACAATACCAACTGGGTCATACCAAATAGAACAAATCAATGAAGAATTTCAACGCAGAATAAAATCGATCACAGGAAAAGAATCAAAAATCGCTATTACGGTTCATGAACCGACGTTATCGTCGACGATTGAAATAAGCACACCGGGGTATATGGTTGATATTTATAACAGTTCAATAAGAACCATACTAGGATGGCCTGAGAATTCACCTCATGGAATCGCCGCGGACTTGCACACGAATGCGCAATCGTATCAAGAGATTAATCCCGGGTATCGAGATGATTTGTCTATTATAAAAAACACGTTATTACCCAGCAGATTTATATTTCAAAACAGGAATACCATGCAATGGTATTTTCCGTATAAGGAAACCCCTGAATCGTCCGCCGTGGTCACAGTTAATTTAAATGATATCGCTAGTGGTTTTATCGAGATTAATCGTAATTACCAATTGCAACTAGAACAGCTACGGAAAACAAAAGCACAAAAACACGTTGAGGTGTTAAATCAACTTATATCAGACATGGAATATATCAATAAACGAATCGTTGAGACAATATCTGCTAACAGCGATGATAATAAGCAAAAATTCCTAACCGAGTATAATATCACAGAAGCCGATTTACTCGATTTCAAGTTTCCAGGATACAACGCGCCAGAACTAAAAAAATCTCTTAATGATTTTCTCGCCCCATCAACTATCCTTAAACACAATAACGGAGAGGATGGTAGGCATATTGCCCCGTACAACGTAAATATTGCGTCTGTGATAGCGATCAATCTAGTGTGTGATGTTATCGAAGGGAGTTACCAGGTGGATACCAAGCAATCAAATCAGGCTCAACAGGGGTATATCCTTTATTCATTTTCACCAACAGCCCCTCCGGGATTTTTAATCGTTGAGAGTCCGATTAATCCGGTCTATATGCGATGCCATAATCGGTTTTTAACGAGAATTAACTTCAGACTTACCGATCAGTCAAATAACCTAATTGATCTACAAGAGGAGGAGTTAGTGATCACTCTGTTTGTAAGATCATTATAGCCACTTAGCAGCAGAGGGGGCGATGACATCGACGCGGTCGTCGCGCTTTTTTACCGAACGCTGACGACGCTGGGATCGACGCGCAGAAGGTATTAATTAAACCAAATGACGTTTGGACGATCCCCCCCCCACGACGACGTCGTCTTTTTTTTTACCGGGCGCTGATGATGCTGGATCCGCTGAGTGCAGAAAGTATTAATTAAACCAAATGACGATTGGACAAAATGTCCGATTCGCCCCCTCTGCTGCTATATTTGTTTTTAGATAAATTATTCAAGAGACTAATTTCTGATTTATTGAGGTTTTAATGCCAAATATAAACGTCAAAGTATGCAAATCAGTATATCCTCCAGCAAAAAAGCTCGGTGCCAGTTCGATTTTTACTTGAATTAGGATTCAAAAGCTGCTTGTTCCATTTTTGAGTTGTCGAATGCTTCAAGTCAAATTTTGCAGACAAACGCTTTTCAACATATTTTGTATCCTCATAGAAAGCATCTCTATCGTCCTGTGTCGATATAAAATGTAGACGTTTTGAAAGTAGTCCGTGGTCCATGAAAGTTAGAACGTGACGCTTGGAAAGATTTGCAAGTCTGTACAAAACCGTTCCGGTGCTGTACGTAAGTAGCTACAGTCTACTATGCCCAGTCAATATTCTAGTACAGAACTTGTAGTGGTCAAGTTTAGGGATAAACTTTTTGTAGATCAAGGAATTTAGTTAGTCTACGTTCCTGTTTCGGGTTGTAATTCAAAAAGCTGAAAGATTTTATTTTTTTTATTGGGAAAGGCCTGTTGTGTCAAAGCAGATCTAAGTTTCCGACGTTTAGTAGAGAAAGCCTCAGCAATAAAACCCCACGTGTTTTGCTTATCGTTCATTTCGATGTCTACAATTATCATTTTGACATTTGTTTGCGGCTTAGACTTCTTAGGTAAGATGTATCAGGTGTTGCATCTTAGCACGAGGAAAATAATAAATCTCAGCGCTCCCCAGGTGGTATTTGTCTTACTGAATACGTTATATATGTATGTATGTATGTTTGACTGACTAACTGACTGACTTTAGTTCCTCTTCAATAGAGATTACATCGGGTTAATCGAATCCCGGATAATAAGAGATAATAAGAGATCGTGAAACACAAGAAAGAAATGAGTGAACAAATAAAAAGAGCAACACTGTGTCAACTTACATATTAAGAAGATGAAACATATGAATACATACAATAATGTATTAGTATGTCTATACAAATGTTGAGACTAAATATCCTTTGCCACAGCCCTCCCCCAGATACACAAGCAGGGAGATGAAAATGGCAAGGACTGACAGTACGTGTATATACCTATATGTGAATCAGAAATACATTGCATTAATACAAATGAATATAGGAAAATTCTTTGTGCTAGAGAAGTTAATAAAAAAAAAACAAATGTATAGAAACTAATTTAAAGAAGAGAAAGGCGGATAATGGGGGGGGGGGGACTTCCTAATGGGTTTCGTGGCAAACGAATGTATAATATCCTGGAAGAAAGAGAGGGAATAACCATATACAATTTTGTGAAGGATACAGATTGTATGCAATTTGCATATATATATATATATATATATATATATATATATATATATATATATATATATATATATATATATATATATATATATATATATATATATATAATTGTGGACTTAAAACAGACCTAAAACAGATCCTTAGGGGACACCAGCAAACACATGTTTGTTCCATGATTCAGAAGTATTAACGAATACTTTTTTAAGTCGACCAGCAAGATGTTGCTTAGCTAACTAATTAAATGAGAATATATTCCGTATATTTTCAATTTAAAGAGCAATTCTTTATGCCAGCGCGACCAAAAGCCTTTTAAACATCACAAATTAACATACACAAGTCCTCGCGTATGTCTAAAACAGTGAATACTTTATGGTATAAATCTATTAACTGAAATATGGTGGAATTTTTGGGGGAGAAAACTAGACTGATAGTTATAAAGGCATTTGTTGAATTCAAATGGTTGTGAATAAAGTTAAATATACCTCTTTCCATTATTTTTCAGACACAGCTTAGCAAAGAAATAGTTCGGTATAACAATAGCTTCATTCCAAATATTTGGAAACATTTGTTCTCTTACTGGTTCTATTGAATAAGATGCACAGAGGATTGGCAATGGCTCCTTTTAACATCCGATGACTGATCTATTCAAATTCACTTGCTTTTCGACTGGGTAGTTTTATTATATCTTGCTCTGTAATCGTTATTTCAGATTATCTTTCATCCGTCTTGTACTAGATCTGAGGTAATTCATTGTTAGTATTATCCACTTTGGATAATGAAGTGAAAAAGTGTTTAACCATTCTGTCTTTTTAAGTCAGTAAATACTATAATTCCATCGTCTGCTGTATAATCGAGTGGTGGTATTATATTTTTTTTTTGTTCTGTTTATTTAGTGTCTAATTAGATGCCAATATTACCTGGGTGTGTGTCCTATGTTTTCTGTGTTATCATAGTTTGAATAATGTTTTGCTTTTGCAAATATTATTTGGATGTTTAGCTTATTTCTGAGCTTTCTAAATTGTGATCATAGGCAGAGATTATCTTTTTTTTGGTTGCTTTCCTCTTTATATGATCTCGCTTTCTTGTGGTTCGGCACACTGTCTTGCCAAAATGTATCGTTCGGATAGTCACAAGTTTTGAGGGAACACATATTTTAATATAATCTATAAACAAGGATTTCAAATTAAATGCGGTTTCGTTAATGTTAATATAACTTTGAAAAACACCTTCCCGGTATTATTTTAAAATAATTTCATTTAATTTCTTTAATCAGCTTTGTTTTAGAACCGAACTTCTCTTTTGTAGCTTAAACAAACATCAAAAGCATTTTTATGATCAGGATGTAGCTCGATGGTCACTTACAGATCATTCAACAAGAACTACACCCAAGCGTCACACATCAGCTGAGTTAGATATTACAATAGGGTCAAGTAAAGTAGATAAAATGTCAGTGATCCTCGTAAGGTCAATTATTATATTTTCTAAACTGTTGACTCCCATTATATCCCTGAGATTTCTCATATTAGTGTTTATTAAATCCTCATTTAGAGTAAAATAATATTTTTAGAGAAACTGAGAGTACTCTCAGTGGTCTAGTTTAAGGAATCTCAGAAACTCACTGCTGGTGAAGTTGCTCTATACAGTAATCATATCAAACAATTACAACGGTGTGTAAGAAGTTTTATCCATAAATCTTCAATAATTTTATCTAAGAGTTCCATCCGTGTTCCAAACATTAACTTCTTCGTTACGCAGACCATAACACCACCACCACCACTGGACCTAACGTATCTGAGTGGATTGTGAAATCCTTCAATGATGAATCTATCATCTTCTGTACTGTCATCAAGATGGTTTTCAGTTATTGCAATTATATAAAAATTATCAAGATGGGTTGATAAGTAATCTTATTTATAACGAACAGACCGTATTTTTAGAAGTACGAACGATATTGTATTGTCTGATAGAAAGGCGTTTCCACATGATGATGATGATGATGATGATGCCTGTCACTCGTGTCTCGTGAATTAATTCTACATCAAATGAAAGCATAATTAAGAGTAAACTTCACAGCAAAAGTATGACTGCTGATAATACCAATGAACTAAAATACGTAAATAAAAACTTGGAAGTTGCAGTTTTGGACGTATGATTTGAGGGCTTAAGATTGTTTACTTCTTGTGAATATTTATAATCCAATTGTGTACACAAGAGTCTAATTGTCATTATTCTGTAGTGACTTTAGACCTTAATCAGTATAATATTTGCAACAAAAACATCGTTAAAGCTCAAGAGTTTCATCCCATGGGGGCGTCTGGCTCTATTGAGGAATAGACTAATGAATATCCTATGGAAAACAATTATACTAACCATTAGGCAATAGGTACGGAAGATAGTCCAATGCATATCCTGTGGAAAATAATTATACTAACCATTCGGCAATAGGTACGGAAGATAGTCCAATGCATATCCTATGGAAAACAATTATACTAACCAGTAGGTAATATGTACGGTATATAGTCCAATGCATATCCTATGGAAAACAATTATACTAACCATTAGGCAATAGGTACGGAAGATAGTCCAATGCATATCCTGTGGAAAACTATTATACTAACCATTAGGTAACAGGTACGGTAGATAGTCCAATGCATATCCTATGGAAAACAATTATACTAACCATTAGGCAATAGGTATGGCAGATCAAAGAAATTAAACAAGCAAGAACGACCCCTGAATCCTAGCATCCGATGACTTGTGTGTCTAAGGCATGATATCATTCTTTTTGAACATATATATATATATATATATATATATATATATATATATATATATATATATATATATATATATATATATATATATATATAGGAAGGAAGTAAAAAAAGATTGTAACATACCACTGCTTTAAGCACTGTATGCACAAGGGGTTACGGTTGTGAGTTTTGGTAGTGACCAACAATTTATATACCCGAGTTAATAATATGTAGACTGGAATGCATAGGTTATTTATACAATAAAACAGTTATAGAATGAAAAAAACTTCCAGAGGAAACTAGATTGGCATAGTCAGGAGATTTGGTTAGATCAGGCATTAGCGATCAAGGTGCATTGCATGTTGTTTATTTTCCAGTTCCTCAGTGTAAAGTTTCTTCACCCTCTGCAACGTCTATTTCTGCAATCAGACTAAAAGGGCCTTAACTCTTTGAACATTAACCTGATAACGTGACAACGAATCTCAATATATTTCATACGTGATCAACAATACTTTTGGGATAGGAAAGAGAAGGATTGGTATGTGTGTTTGGGGGAATTGTTAGAGAAATTTGCTAATAATATTCCTCGTGCGTGGGACTGACACATTAATGCAATTTTACTTAGCTAGCCTGAAAAAGTAGAAAGAAAAACTCAAAGGGAAAATTCATACAAATAGCAACTACATACATCTCTCCTACAATACGACACTTTCATGCGTGTATGTATGTTTCTATGTATGCATGTATGTATGTGTGTCTGCGATCGTGCGCACTTGCCTGCGTGTTTGTATATACGTATTTTTTTGCAGGTTGACTCACTTCGTTTCCTATTGAACAAAAATAGCATCATGTTTATTAGATTCAGGATAGCACGTGATCCTAAAACACGGCACCGAAAAACATCTCAGACAAAAAGTGGGAAGTTGTATGTTGCTCAAACTATCTTTTTTACAAAGTGGAGTGTCTAATTATGTGTGACCATAAACAATTTAATCTTTTGATATATCGGAACCGTTTTCACTTGGTTTAGTTTAACATTGCCAAAAATAATATATGTACACGTGGCATCTATAGGTAGGTATACAATGAATATTTCCTTTGTGTATTTGGAGTTTAATCTTCAGCATGCGTCTTCCTTCCTTCTGATAAATGTGAAAACTTATCACCGACTCCTAGGACAAACATACCTGTAATACTAAAGGGGGACTAGAATAATTGAAATTTTTCGCTGCACGTCATAATGCATGTATTAAAGAATGATTTACAAACATCTTTTTTGCAGTAAAGAGCGACACGATTAATAAGACAACGAAATTGTAATCATAGGAATAATAACAGGGAACAAGCCCCTTGTGAATAAAGAAAAACATAGGTGATAATATGCGGTAATAATTACTATACATGAACCTTGATATACAACAAGGTTCGCAGAGATTTAGAATTACTGTGTGCACAGATGGCTTCGTTCAGTGAGAGGTGCCCCTAGTAGCCGAGTGGTTTAGAGCGCTCACCGTTCCAGATCACTGCCATCTCACGTATGCGTGGGTTCGAGTCCAAGGCTCGGCTAGCGTGTGTACGTGGGAAAGCCTGCCAGAAGCTTCTCGTGGGTCGGTGGTTCTTCCCTGGGTTTTCCAGGGTTCTTCCTCCACCAGTAAAATTGGCCGCCATGTATAGCCTATCGTGTGCTGAAAACTGGCGTTAAACCCTAGAACAACAACAACATCATTCAGTGAGAAGCATATTGCTATGTTAGGGCACGTTGAATGCAAGTAGGGCATGCATTTTATTGTACAAGGAAGTTGTGCCATTTGCTCTCACTAGTATTATTTTATTCTTGTACAACATCATCGATAGATGATTAACAGTCCCTCTCATCTCTAAAATGCTTAGAATTCTTTCAGAGAAATCATTGCGTTCTGCAATGGGTTTCTTGCAACCTTGATTGAACTATTCTATCGTCAACCTCTTTTTCACAGTTTTACATATCACAGATTTGTAGAGAGGAAGGACCGACGGTTTCACTATTTCAGACAAGAACCATAATGTCGATGAAAATTGACGTCCAAGACACTTCATGTTACTTTGTTTTAAATCAAAATAAATATCTCTGAAGTGAATCAGGTCGTCCCTTAATTCCATATTTCGTCTCCATATGGCTTCTTCTTGGCTTTGAATAACATAACTAATGTACCTATTAATTTTGCCTTCTTGCTGGACTCTTACTGCGTAGTCTAAAAGAACGCTTCCCGTATCGTATTTAGCAGTTATCATATGCATGTCTGATACAAAAACCAGTCTGATTTAAACGGTTTGTGAAATACTGATATAAATGTATAATGAATATCTTTTTCCAGATACAAGATTGCTAGTCTGCACATAGTCTGTTGAAAAGGTTAATTTATCTACATCTGCTTCCATTGGTCAAAGTCCTAAAGTACTGAAAGTTGATTCTAAAGGCCGTTATTTACCTAACTTTTACAAACGTATCGATGCGTACTTCAGACATATCTTGAATTTTTCAGGGTCGTGTGAGATTTATAGATATAGTTTGTATAAGTATAGAACTGAAGGTAGAATCGTTCTATTCAAGATATGTATGTATGTATGTAGGTATGTATGTGGTTCAGTAGGTTATCAAACGTATACATATAACATCGTGATTACCCAGTTTTATATCGTTTTCTATTTGTTCTAGATACGCGTTGTTTCACATGTTAAAAAGACAAAGGGTTGACATTTATTGCTGGTGTCGGTTTGATCAATAGCCACTATATGTGATTAGTATATTGTCATCGCTGGACCATATTTAAATTTAATACCACTACAAAATTCTTTTTCACTTGGGGTTAAAAAATGAATATATCGATATGTCCGAAACCCAGAACCTCCAATATGCATAGAACTCGAAAATTTACCAGGGGAGACAGAATCGAGGGTTTCATTTCATAGACATTTTTTAAATCTTTTTTCATAGACCAATCAGCTTTAAACAATTAATGACACGAAGCCCCAAAACACTATATAATTTTACGCATCATAAATAATGGCACAAGTCCACACTGTACCAAATTCATAATTTTGTATGGAGGTGATAGAAATACTTCAGAAGTTTAACATTAAAACAACTTTTTTTGTTCGAGAAGTGTATGAAACGCAACGTCTGATTCGCATGATAAATTTTTTAAACATCTTTTCAATTTTTTTAGTCATTTTTAAAAAGAAAAAGACAACACAAAAAAAGCCACAATTTTAAAACACCTCAACAACCTATGCTATTTTATGAGCTTAACTGCATACTCACGTCCTGCAACAAAGTGTAGCATCTTTGCTGATGGACAAAGTTTTATAGCAGGTAAATCTAACTAAAGAAATCATTGATACAGCATACATATTATACATATATTTTATTTATATCACATTCAAATACACATCATTGCACTTTGCATGTGGTTACGATATGCTCCTGGCAACTGTGTATTGACCGTGTGAATGAACTCCTCACATCCCTGCGAGTGTATCCGCTACAAAATGTAGTTCTACGATTTTTCTTGTTGTTGACAATCACATATACAAATTGATAATTTGACTGTTTTCTTTTTGAGTTTCTATTTGTATTCACATTTATTGAAACAATATAAGAACACACTCATGATTTAAACATGCAATATGTTTTGTTTTTTTTTTTAATGAAGAAAGTAGTGCACTACAAAAACACGGTTAGCTACTTGTACACCGTACCTGAACTGTCAGGCATTCACGTACTGGCGTATGGAAATTAGCATGGAATATACATTAAGGAAATGGCGAACCAACAAGAGGTAATTAAACTATTTCAAAATGATGACAGTTCATCTAAGTCATTATTCTGCCTTAATTAACATTTCTAAGGACTATAAAATTCTCCCCCTTCCTTGACGGTCTGACTAAACTTTACCATCGTTCATATGTCAAGAGACATCGTCGAATGACACAAGTGAAAATCCCCAACGTTCTTATTTTCATGGATTTTCGCCCGTATCTAACTACGATAATCCAGAGGGGGGGGGGGAGAGATAGATAGAGGGAGGGGGCACGGGGGCGACCATTTTTACATTTTTATATTATATAATTAATAATCGATGTTTAGAACATTATAATAGGTTTAAGAAACAACAACAAAGAATTAAATACCCTACAGTATGTGTGCCTCGTAACCGACAAATTTAACAGATATGCCTACTGTCGACTGGCTATTGCAACTATATATCATTGATATTATGAAAACTGTAGATTGATCCCAAGGAAAGCGCAAACATACCGTTACGACGAACCAGATAACTGTAGGTTACTTGGTACAAGTTCAGTTTTAATGTTTTCATCCAGCGCAATATGTTTTTCTCTCTCACTCCATATTTTTGCTTATTTTATCCCTTACACACGAGATAAGAGAGGGGAATGCAGAAAAGAAAGGATTCCGATAAAATTGTGTACAATTTTAACTTCATTTAGAAAACCGGGACTATTAATACTTTTTATCGTTATTTTCATATGTCATTTACGATTAATGAATGAGTAGAAATTCATCATTGATCTATAGGCCTGCAGTTGAAAGAATGTTTATATATTCGTATTATTGCGCCATGGGCGGATCACAATTTGATATACCAATATTATTGGTATATTAATTTGCTTTATACCAACACTTTAAATGCCATGTTATTTTTAATGTATGTGGTATATACCACATACATATATACTAACACACATTAAAAATAATATCAATAATAATATCAAATTGTGATCCGCCCATGGCGTAATAATACGCATACATAAACATTCTCGCAACCGTGTGCTGTTGGTTCTAGATAAATGATGAATTTCCATACATTAATCATTAGTGACGTATGAAAATTACGATACAAAGGATTAGTAATCCCCGTTTCCTAATGAATTTAATATGGTACACAATCCTTTCTGCTTTCTGTCCCTCACCCCTCCCCTCTCATGCATAACGGACAAACTGCACATAAATCTGGAAAGAGAGAGAAAAATAATTTGCTCTGGATAAAAACCTTGAAACTGAAATACACCAAGTAACCTACAAGAATCTGGTTTTCGTAACGGTATGTGTGCACTTTCTTTGGGATTTATCAACAGTGTTTATATAATGAATGATACAAAGTTGCAAATCCTGTCGACATTATAAGGTAGATTTCTCGGTTACGTGGTACACATACTGTAATGTATCTAATGTTTTATTGTTGTTGTTTCATAAACCTATTATAATGTTCTTAATATCGATTATTATTAATTAAATATGAAAATGTTCAAAGGCAGCCCCACCCCCACCCCCTCTCTCTCTCTCTCTCTCTCTCTCTCTCTCTCTCTGGACGATCTTAGCAGGATACGGGCGAGAGAGTTTTGAAGTCAAACCGACCAAAAGGGAAGAGAGACAAAGAATTTTATGGTCGGTATTACTGGTATTAAAGCAAAATAATGACTTAGATCAACTGTAAACATATTAAAATATTTTAATTATCTCTTATTGGTTCGTCATTTCGCTTAGTTTATAATCCACATTAACTCCCATGAGCCAGCACGTCAAATGCTGAGCATTCACGTGAATGGCATAGCTATCCATGTGTTTGTAATGCTCTTTTTTCTTCATTAAAACCATCTTTGGTGGTTAAATCATAAGTGTTTATTATACTGATTTAATCAATGTGAAGAAAAATAGAAACTCAAAAAGGAAACAGTCAACTTATCAATATGCACGGGTGAGTGTGAATAGCTACAAAAGGCATAGAACTACATTTTGTAGCGGACACACTCGACAGGGATGTGAGGACTTCATTCACTTGTTCAATACGCAGTTACCTGTAGTAAATCTTAACTCCGTTCAAAGGGCAAATATGTGTATTTTGTATGTGATATAAATAAAATATATTTATAGTATGTTCGATGTATCAATAATATAACACTATAACACTCGTTGTATAAATTATTCATTAAAAGGAAACTTGGTTTCCTTTTAATGAAAAATTTATACATCTCGTGGTATATCATTGATACAGCGTACATACTATATATATATATATATATATATATATATATATATATATATATATATATATATATATATATATATATATATATATATATATATATATATATATATATATATATATATGTATGTGTGTGTGTGTGTGTGTGTGTGTGTGTGTGTGTGTGTGTGCGTGTGTGTGTATGTGAGTGTTGTGTGTGTGTGTGTGTCTGTGTGTGTACGTGTGTATGTTCAAATAAGAAAACTGTTGTTTAAATGTTCAATACCATTGCCGTATAATGAAGCATATAATCCAAATTAATCCAGCAAACAACAATATGGATCTAATTAAAATGTGAATTAATTTGTTATAATATTAATTTCCCACCATGTCGCGATTGAAGATATTTCAAAGGAAATAATTATGATGTTGTTAATAGGCTTATAAAATGGAGGGAAATGACTGATGATGAGAAAAAGGAAAGAAAACACATGAACTAGAAAAATGGTTGAACAGAGGATGACATATGCAATATAGTTATGAACATTTTAACCTTCAAACAATAGAGAAGAGGATAAAGGTTGTCCTGGTTTCTTTTTATCTAGAGAGAAATAGTAACTCTGACTAACAAATGAAATAAAATACCACATTTAATTCACAGAAAAAAATTATATGCGATTTCAATTTTAGGTGCTCAGGTATAAAGTAGAATAGGTATTAAACAGTGTGTTTTTACTGCTCAAGACATCTTTATTTCTTACACTCCTTGTTGAGAAGTACAGTCAGTTATAGCAATGGCGCGTACAAAGCAAACAGTTTAGAGGTCCTGGGACCCCCAACAGGAATATCTTTACTGTCCAATACTGTCCATCACGGACTCCAAATCTTATAAAGGGTAAGAATCAACTTATATCAATTAACAAATCTACAAATACAGGAATTCAACATGGAAAAACAAGAAACCGAAACCGGAGCACGTGCAACACGAGGCAATATGGCGACTAGAAGAGAAGTCAATTACCTTGAGAAATTCTTCAAGCTGAAAAGGGTAGAGACGCATGAAAGAAGCTACCTACAATGTACATATAGAGAAGGAACACAAGAAATAGATATGAGGCACATACAAAGGGAAAATATACCTAATCTTACTACGGTAATGATAGCCATGAAAATAGCCAACCCAGAATGTATGAACAGAGTATACTCCACAGGGGCTCGTTACAAAGAAAATCAAGGGATGGGGGGGGGGGTTTGGTTCTAATCTGTAATAATATAACACAAGGGAAGACACCGGTCCGCACCCCTCGGCAGTTCCAACACTGCTATTTTATCCTAATTGCGTCTGCTAATTTCCAACTTAGGCCAGTCGTAATCAAGAATAGTTCAATTTTCAAAACAGCTCGACACACTTCGTTCAATTTGTGATATAATGGAGAAAATGCAATAATTGTTCGCCGATCTTGACGTCTGGACATTAACCCTACTCAGAGTGCAATTTTGCGTTCGGACAATCTTGGATTTCACCATTGACCGAAAGGTAAGATCCAAACAAACGTACCTTTCGGTCAATGGTGAAATCCAAGATTGTCCGAATGCAAAATTGCACTCTGAGTAGGGTTAATGTCCAGACGTCAAGATCGGCGAACAATTATTGCATTTTCTCCATTATATCACAAATTGAACAAAGTGTGTCGAGCTGTTTTGAAAATTGAACTATTCTTGATTACGACTGGCCTAAGTTGGAAATTAGCAGACGCAATTAGGATAAAATAGCAGTGTTGGAACTGCCGAGGGGTGCGGACCGGTGTCTTCCCTTGTGTTATATTATTACAGGTTAGAACCCCCATCCCTTGATTTTCTTTGTAACGAACCCCTGTGGTATACTCCATAAACCCTAATGGATACAAAGGCTACATAGTAAGACCGAAAGGGAAGAAACCGATTTTACCATTTATGGAGAGATGTGTATTGGGAAAGAAAAGGTGACAATAAAGGAACCAGAACCACTGCTAAGGGAGATAAAGAAACGAACAGGAGAATTACATGTAACAGACATCCCGCTTGAAATTCCAATAGAAGAAATAGTAAAGCGTTTTGAGGAAAAATTTAATATTCCAGTTAGCTCAGCACGGAATAGAACGATAGAAACAACATCAATATTAGACGGAACACGGATACTAGAAATAGAAAGAAGTAATATGAAGAAAGTGAAGAGAGCCTTTTACATATTCAGGTTCTTAGCCAAGTCTTGGTATAAAGGCTGCATATATGACAGAACATACAATAGATGTGGGAAAACAGGTCACACACCATTCAAATGTCCTCAGAATTCGGAAAAGATAGTACCAACAATGACAACAACAACAAACATATCCAGCAGGCAAATGGTAATAGGAAATATGCAGCAACAAAAACAACCAATATCACAAGATGGACTACAGCAACAACAACAACAACAGCTACAAGTACAGGGACAACAAATACAAGAACAGGAAATACCGAAACAAGCAGCACAAAAGCAAAGAATGGAACAAATACAACCACCACAGCAACAAGGAAGAGAAATTTCACTACAGAAAGAAATTACGGACACAAAGCAAGGGCAAAATATTCAACTACAACAACAACAACAGACGCGAACCCAGTCTTCAGTAGGAAATGAACAACAAGGACATAAAAGGCAACAGCAACAACAACAAATACAGATGCAATCAGGGCAACAACAACGGGTGATTGAAACTAGACAAGAACAACAACAAAAGACAATAAAATCACAGCAACAACTAGGAAATATTGACCAGCATGAAACTACCAATGCTAAACAGGAGAATAAAAATCAACAACAACAACAACAACAACAACAACAACAACAACAGAATCAAGCCCAGCTTCCAGTAGAAAACGGACTACAGGGATGTAAACAACAACAACAACGACAACAACAACAGCTACAAATACAGACACAAGCGCGAAGTAAAGAGAAAAGACAACAACAAAATAACATGTTAATCCAACAAGATATTGAAACCAGGCAACAACAACAACAAAAGAAGATAAAACCACAGCAACAACTAGAAAACAACCTACAACAACAACAAACAAAACGAAGCTTACAAGAAAAAGAAGTGTTACCAATACAATCACAACTGTTTCATGGGACCAAACCACTACAGCAAGAAAATGACTCATTACAAGAGATTACAGTATTCAAATTACAACAGATCCAGAAAACACAAGCACCCAGGCTATTAGAAATAACCCAAATCAACAAGACACCGCAGCAAGAAAAAGTCATTCCAAACGAAAATTCAGAATCGCTACAAACAGAGAATAGAAAACAAGGGCAGGAAGAAGCACCCAAAAAAAACAATTCGACTAAAGAAGAGAAACGGGAAACAAGCCCAGAAGTAAGGAAAGCACTTAGGGAAATGACGAAAGCAAAAAGACAAGAAAGGAGAAGACGACAACAAGAGGAGGAGAAAAAAAGGATAGAAGAAGAAATTTGGTTCAGCACAGATGAATATATTGAAAAAATAGAAGAATAAAATATATTTTTTAAAAAAAAATTTAATTGAAATTTTACAATTCAAAAAAGCAATAACACGATAGCTAAACATACAGAATACCAATACAAACATGTAGGGCAGGAGGGCCTCCCTAAATGGTCTGTGAAGATCAAAAGGAGAGAGAACCCTCAAAAAAAAAAAAAAAGACATCTTCAATATTTTTTTGAATTTTGAAGTTTAGTTGAAAAGATTATAACTCAAATGGAAAATTTGCAATACAATTTTAAGAATATTACATTTCTCCTGATGGTATGGTTTAATTATATTCAGCTGTTGATGAGATATTGTTTAGTTACTTAATTAATCTGTAGCGGTGCTACTGGTGGTGGTGTTGTGAGGTTGTACCTTCTTACAATGTGACCGCTTTATTTGGATATCGTTATCTAGAGGGTGATTGCCCTCTGCATTATTGCCCTGATCGAGTAAATATTAAAATAAGGAATGAAACTTATAGATGGAAGAAATAGAGATCTGAGCAGATATATATATATATATATATATATATATATATATATATATATATATATATATATATATATATATATATATATAACAGAATGACATGAGCCCCCGTATATGGAAAACCAAAAATGTAATCAATTACATAAACAACTGTGATAATACATTACATTAGGAAGATACCCTTCTTTTTTAAATAAATCCTTCACCGAATTTCAAACACAAATATATTTATATAAATAGCCGATCTATTTAAATGATAGAATTAGTTCATCATATAATGGAGTGAACGATCGTTGTCATTGCCTTGTACAACTTCATAACCTGCTTATTCCAGTTCATTCCAAATTCGCTGTGGTGGTTCCTCAAGGTCCTTTCACCTTTTCCCTTTTCCAACCGCCCTACTGTCTCGCCTCCTTTCGGCCCTCAAACTTTGTGTGGGTAGGTGGATACGTAAGTACATAGATACGTAGATACTTGGATAAGTAGGTATATGGATACGTCAGTGGATACTTCAGTGGATACGTTCGTGGGGCTATTTCCCCTTTCAAAATAAACAAAGTAACCTAAATTTTCTGTCAGTTGTCCTACTGGGAACATATCATTACTCCCCACTTGTTATGTCAGATATCGTTCTATCGGAATTCAAACAGATACCAGCGGCTATCTGTCAAGCTAAACGAGGCAGACCATAAACGAACCTAGTTTCATAAGATTAATGTACATCCTAATGACTATTTCATCACTGATTCCCATTAACATTACACGAGACATAACAGTTCCGTCTCGTCTGAATTATACAAATGAATGAATGGAATTCATTAAAAGACTTAACTACGTTATTTTCAGCGAATACACACATTCAAGTCAGTATCATACGTGAAATCATCTATGACTGGAAAATTCAAACGGATTCTCGTAACTCATATCAACTAAAGTAATGCATGAAATCTTAGAATACCCAATTCCTATACAAACAAGACGACAAATTCAAACAATTCGTCAAACATATATAAAGAAGATCACTGTACGAATTCAGATAGATGAACTCAACGCAGTCATACTCATATCAAAACAATTGATCTACAAATTTAAATACATAAATTCATGCAAATATAAGCAAATAAATTCAAGAAAATCATTATATTGGTATCAACGAATTACATGTGATTGAAGGAAATACCTAATGCTTTCAAACTTTGTTTGCTTCTACCGCCAGAATTATGTCCGTCGACTTTCGAGACATCCGGTCCATTTGATAAATGTTTTATGAGAGAATTTCTTCCAAATTCAATATCGGAGTCCCTTAAATTTTCACTCTTGCAGGAAATATGCAGAATGACTAGATTTTTTAGATGAGGGCAATTTAACACCAATAAATGTCGTGTGGGAACCCTGCTCCTTATTTAGTGTAACCAAGCTGGATCAAATAGATTTACCGCCTTTTATAATGAAGTGCCAAAATTGTGGTCAGCCTGACTTCTAAATTTCCAAACCTGATTCCAGAAAATTTCAAGTGCTGACATTTCGATACAAAGATCGAAGTTAACCTTTTCCTAGCAGTCTGTCTGGCTGCTAAAAAACGAAGGCTTAATTAAGAATCACTTCCTCTCCTGAAACAGACATTAAAAATCATGGCAGTATAGCGATTTAACAAGCATCTGTCCCCATAAATCTAATTAATTATTCTTTGGCCCAAATTAATGTGCCCTACATAGACCGACAGAAATATCCATGATTACATAATCTATGTATATATCTGCTTTAGAATTATTTTTTCACAGCAGATTTCTGTTGTATTCTATGTCACTTCTAAAAGCATCAATCTTAGTATCATAACAGAAATTTGTATCTGTTACTTACAATTTCATTTTCTTACCATACTGGTTTTACATCATGCTGTAGAAAAGGATATACATCAACAATTCACTTACATGTAGCCCTGTGAAGCCGCCAAAAACCAGGTTGGCTAAGTTTATTTCTTGTTCTTTAAACTAATATTATGTCTTCAGATATCATTGCTTTTCTTGCAAATGAATTATCCTTCTAAAGTTCAAAATATATCTTTTCATTTTTACACTAGTTCACTTTCTTGATTTTAACATTTGTATTCAGAAGACAGAGTTATTCGAGATTTTAAAAGACTTCTTAGTTTCACTGGTTGTTTTTGTCTTCAAGATGCATAAAGTTCTGAGTATGATCTTAACCACTGTTTTTTGTGCATTTAACTGCTTTGTATATCATTTTAGCTTTATTCCTAAATTAATATGCAACTTCAAACTTTGAGAGCGACTCATACATCTTTCTCTTCCTTTTAAACGTGCATGATAATTTAGGTACTTAAGGTTTGTGCCCTTGATAATTTATATCAATTGTTTATATTGAAGATGAATCATCTTTACTGGGAATTAATTTTTCTGATGCAGAAGGAAAATCTAAACAAAATTGTCCTCAAAATGTGCCGGTATTTATAACATACTTCCCGAATACGTTTTCTTAACTCCATGGCATTACATTTTATTTGATTTGCTTTAGTTATTCTTCCTCTATCCATTTAAAGTTTATAACGGGCATGGTTAGTACATGGTCCAGCCATACAGACTGTTAAATTCTTGGTAAGTAACAATGACCTTGGTTGTCGCGTTCTTTAGTATTCATAAAGTTAGACTTTTTCTCTTCAACTCGTGCGATGTAGACCTGACGTCCTGTGCACTTCCTTCTCTGCTCGTGGTTCTCTTGTTTTGCCGTCGTTATAATGGGCATGAGTTGCTTGTAACAAGGCTTTAATAGCTATTTAAAAAAAATTGTATTCATGCAAATTATGATACTGTATATGTGCTGGATCTCTATAGTTACAGATCAAGATCTCTTACTTTGTAATTTTCCTGATAAATTGCAAAACCTTTTCCAGCTGTTTGGCATTTATTGGTGTAATTAAACATGCTTTTTATCGTTAGTAGTAATGACATCGTGTAAAATAGTTCCTCAATAGTATCTCTCCTTAAGTCTTCTAATTATATACTACATGGTCTTCTAAACAAAACTTCGGTTTATTTAAATTAGGTAGATAGTCTTTAGCAAAACTAGACTAAAATTCTCAGTTGTTGATTTTCCCACCTAATTTATGCTTGCGTCTACCATGGGCATCTGTTGTTCCTTCCTTCCATGCTTCAATTGTTTATATATCTGCAGATAAACTATATTATTTAACTGGACTGGACTTTTGGGGTTTTCTGTATTCAGATATTTATATAATGAAATGAGGCATCCTATCCACGTGTATGCTTTACTTTGTTAAAACAAGCATTGTTTAAAAAGTAATTATCACTGTCAAAATAACCGTATTAAAATTAATAAATTTTTCATATTCTTGTAAATCAACTACGTCTGCCTGGTACTGGTCATCTGCATGACTAACATTCGCCCTTCATTATGGTGGTCATTTGGTGTAATGTGTAAGTAGACTGTTTTATCATCCAATATTTAAATTTGGAATATTGCATAGGACTTAAAGATTGATTCTTATCGAACCTAATTTTGTTTAATCGGGGTGGGAGGTATTGTTGAGTTCAAGTGAACATGGTGGACACGCGGTAACGATAATCGAAATTAATGAATTTTGAAAGAATGGTCAGTCGAAGAAACGCGTTTTGAAAACAGTATGTAGGTATTTTGAGATTAAATCTCGTTTTGGTTTGCACTTGATTTGTCCGTCAGTTGCGGTCAGTGTAAACTTCAGTATATTCATGTAGGTGAGTTCAAGCTATATTGTACAAGGTATGATTACATATAGATCATTACAAAATGTGAGCGTAGTAAACGAAATAATAAAGATGCCATAAAATGGTAGATGTAGCAAACAACATCACAAATTCAATTAAAACGGTTCCGACAAGGCTGCCACATCGTTTTTTTCTTAAAATTACTAAATCAAAGAAATAATTACCTATGTTTCTCAATTTTGTGAATGTATGCATCACCTATGCAATCAGATGGACCTGAAACTCTTCCACCACCATCCTCTACTAAACATTTTACACAAATTGCTTTGGACAAAGGAACAGTTGGTATTGTCTACCAACAACAACGGAAATAACTATTTTCGAGTTTTTCATTTAAATATTTGTTTTAGCTTTTCACCCAATAGTAATCGTTCCGCAAGTTATAAAGTGATTTTCAATATTTTTTTTATAAAAGATCACTCCAACTGTGTTAGAGGTCTGATTTACTGTGGTATTTTTTATACTTTCTTCTTCATCATCGGAAGTTATTTTTATCTAATCATCATACAAGTCGATAATGTCTAGTGAAACACTGGAATATTGGATTGGTATGCATAACATCTTCGAAATCATTAGCAAATGTTACAGTACGATTGATTGCAGGTTCAGTATTTACAAAGTAATCATCGTTATCTTTATAGGAACTATTTTTAATTGAGTGATCAAAATTTCACCCTCTACCATTTACATAGCGATAAAGGCTATGCCGTGTACCCATGGCAGAACATGTGTCCATTGGGAAAGACACCAAGTGTGTCATCATGGGCATGATGTCACTCTGGGACAACAGTTCCTTATTTACTACACTGCCAACTGCAATGCCTCCGGAAACCATAAATAACTTATAAAAATTTATTTGGTTAAAGAGATACAACACTAAAGAGGTGTTAAAAATAGGTACAATCATGGCATGTAAAAATTTTAATTGGGTGGAGATTAGGATAGCAACAGTGTCGGGTGACATGGCAGCAGCCACATTAGGTGTCGCAGGAATAGCTACCGATGAGGTTGTTCCTCTGCCTTTCAATAGGTTTGTGCAATATTAATATTATTTTTGGGGACAGCTTTCAAGGAAACGTTTAATATGTGATGAAACAGTAACATCTGCCTTTAAATAATGCAAAGATTGACAGTGAAATTGGTCATGAGGTTTTTATTTCAACGATGTCTCAAATTTGTATTTAGTCCTGTGTAGAATTATAGCCATGGTTGTAGATAAAGCAAGACAACTCTATTCATTTTTTTCTTCTTCACTTTTGACTCCAATAGTTTGCAAATACTCATAATATTGAATATATTTTTCTCAGTTGTCATGATAGTTTTGTTAGAATTGTTTTGTACCCTTGCAATGATTCATCAGTGTCTTCGGTAACTCTCATGAATAATTTTTGTTTGGATTTAATTGATCAGAAACGTATGGGTTACCTTTGAAATAATCATATCAATGTAATATAATTTTAAAGTCCACTTAAAAATGATATCAGTATCAAAGTCGTCTGATATTTTCAACAAATGTTCCTCTTTTACATCCAATTTGTTCATACGCTGCCTAACTAATTTGTTGCCTGGCAAGTATTTGCTAACGGCTCACCAACAGAGGTTATTAGCATATAGGTATATAATATATGACTTTAAAGTTTTATACTCACCATAATTTTTTAACTTCCCATCTTTGTCTGGGTAGTATTTGTGATTTAGTTTTTAATATATATATATATATATATATATATATATATATATATATATATATATATATATATATATATATATATATATATATATATATGCATTCTCCGTAAATGTTTCATCAATTGAATATGCTTGTAAGATATCCCCCCATCTCTCCCATGAGTCTGCAACAGTTAATAAGTCTGATTGTTTTATTAACTATCATTTCTTCTTTTTCTATGTCATGAACCTATCAGCATTAAAATCCTTACTGACTTCAGTAGACTTATAACCATTTCTCTGTATTTTTTTTACCATTTCGTCTGGATCGTATTTGACCGGTGTTTTGAAAAATGAATGACTGTTATAATCTGACAAGTTATGAATGAAGTGTGGTAAGTAGAATGGATACTTAAAATTCGTCGACTGCCAGATCTTTATATATCTCTGTTAATACTTTATCACATATTGGTGTACCACAATTAAGCAATTTGACCCCATTATGTACTACAGCATAATATTAACCTAGGTGCCCCTGAAAGATGTGGGAAAAGAATTAATGAATAAACTGATGACCTTTTTCACTGTCCTTCCTTTGCTTACAAGTCCATGTTCCATACACATTACACATCAGCATGAATGGCAATATGTTGATGTTGAACTTAAGGCCAAGGCACGGCACATTATGCATATTTACAAGTCCATGTTCCATACATATTACACATCAGCATGAATGGCAATATGTTGATGTTGAACTTAAAGCCAAGGCACGGCACATGATGCATATTTACAAAATCGATGAACAGATAAAACAAGGTAAACAACACACGAATCTCATTTATGATTTTGATACAAAAAGAAAACTAATCTGTATCTTTTTAAAGCGAAACTTGTTTACTTCTGACAAGAAAGAATATATGACACATATGGATAATACATACACAGCAACCATACGCAGTTTACTTCTGACAAGAAAGAATATATGACACATATGGATAATACATACACAGCAACCATACGCAGTTTACTTCTGACAAGAAAAAATATATGACACATATGGATAATACATACACAGCAACCATACGCAGTTTACTTCTGACAAGAAAGAATATATGACACATATGGATAATACATACACAGCAACCATACGCAGTTTACTTCTGACAAGAAAGAATATATGACACATATGGATAATACATACACAGCAACCATACGCAGTTTACTTCTGACAAGAAAGAATATATGACACATATGGATAATACATACACAGCAACCATACGCAGTTTACTTCTGACAAGAAAGAATATATGACACATATGGATAATACATACACAGCAACCATACGCAGTTTCATGACGAGCTTTACTCAGAAAACATAGTTTATACTTTTTAAATAAGGTATGCTAATGCAGTTGCTGATTAGATAGCACAATAATCTCCACGGAAACACCATTTTCCCTAATGTTAATTGCTTTCTTCCTCAAAAGTTGTCAAATATAGCTCTCCCCAGTTCCAGGATAAAGTTGGCATTTGTGTTTCTGGCACTGTTTATCTGTCTGGTTGATAAACTCAATGATGAACCATATTATGTACCTGGCGCAATATTTTGCTTGGCCTTCCAGCATCATAGTACTTTATCAATTGGTCGTGAAATTCTATTCTATGCCTACGTTTATTGTACATATGGATAGCCTTTGGCTTTGTGACATGGACCTTTTCTCCGTTAATATATCATTCGCAGATTATATAATCATGGTCGTCAAAATCATCATGATCCATATTATTGCAAACACTAACACATTGTTTCTGTCATTCCGTGGAGTGACTGTAATAGATTGATTCGTATCCCTTGTGGCAAACTGACCTCTGTTTGGTATCTGACACTTTATCAAAGACGTTTTTAAAAAAAACTAAGAAATGTCGGATTGAAATTTAAATTGCGATTACCGCATATTAGTGGCACAGGTGTAGATGTTACCTTCTTCCTAGTGTTCTGCATGGGTAATGGTGGAAAACCTATGAAAGTATCAATGCTGATTTTCCACCAGATCTCGCACGACAGTTAATAGACAAAACGACTGATTCCCCCAACCAACACCTTGTACTCAGTTGATTTTGATTGTGTTTTGCCGTAGTACAATTAGAACATGTTCATGCAGGAGGTAACATCATCCCATCTGACCTAAACCGTATTCCAGATGTGACCGGTTTTGCATGCATGTATTGTCTCAATTGTAAATGTCCTTGAATCCCGTTGGTCTTTCTTGCCACAGTACGACTAGAATATGTTCATGCAGGAGTTAACACCATCCCTCCTGGCCTAAACCGTATTCCAGTTGTGTCCGGTTTGGAAGGCATACATCATCTCCATTCTGAACGCTCCACTAATATCTTCCTTGCTTTGGAAAGCATACATTATCCCCATTCTGAACTCACACCACTAATATATTCCTTACTTCATCTATAGCAATCGCAGTGCAGTTCTCGTCAAAATTGGCCAACATCATGTCCTGAAGACGTTTTACTTTGTTAACTGGATTATAATTATGGTTCATTCATTTGCATCCATCAGGTTAGGGCAATGATAAAACAGAGCCGACTGACTTTTTCATACCTGTTTTTGCCAATGCGTTCATAAACATTCTAGGCATCAAACTATAATCTGTCCACCAGTAATCATTGTAAGACTGATATATTAAGACACCCATGATGACATTTAAATCGAGGAAAAATTTAATTTGCCAGGTGTGACACGGGACCATCGTTTGTCTCGGACGTTATCTTGCAGTTCTTTTAGCTTTGCATATCACTTGGTTTCGTTGGCTATGGACTCAAACATGGTATCTTCTATGAAAAGAGAGAGAAGTCCACTGGTTTTTCTGAGGAAAGATCGCAATGAGCAGCAATTTGGGACCAGTGGGAAGATTGTAGCTGGTAAGTGTTTGACGACAAATAATTGTTGTACACTCTCAATTTCTGTGATTACTTGGTAATATCTAACACTACCGTAGGGTCCGAATCCATAGGTAAATCCTCAGCACTAAATCGAGATAAGTCAGATTCATCACTTTTCATTTATAATTTTCCAAACGTTTTCCCTGTTCACACCGCTATCACTCTCAAAGAGAATAGTCTGACATTTTGTGCAAACAAGGTGTGCACGCATTGGTTTGCAGCTTTTTTAAAATCTTCTATAGCATCTACAAATCGCACATGTTTTGAATTTAATCGTGCATTAGAACAACACAATTTTGTTTCAAACCGACTGGCTGAAAAACGTTTGCCCCAGTTTGGTTTTTAAAAAATCTATCACTAAATGAATGCATATTTTTAAACTGGCCAAATATCGTTATTGGGCATATTATGTACTCGTCAAACATCGTCATGTGGGGGAAACAATGTGTTATTCGAAGGTAAGCAAGAAATTCGTCATCAGACGTGGTTATGTCATGTAACTTTTCATCTTTTATTGTACCGGACACTTTGTCTCGGTGTTCCCTTGGCACGATTTCTCGTTTGCATATCCGGTTGTGTTTGTTGTGTCAGCAAGTTTTTTGTATCATCTTCTGTAAAATACAATGTGTTCATCTATGAACGTCTTGTATATTTAACTTGCGGATTGTGTTATGACTATGATCTTGAGCTAAGTAACAGAAAAGAGCAAGAATCAAAATGTTTTTGTCATGGGGTGGTGGAGTATGTGTATGTGACAGATCTTCCAACTCCTTTTGGTTCATCGTTATCGTTATTTAAGAGATGATCAACCTTGATCTAATTGGCCGGAGTTAGTAAACAATGAAATCAAATCTGAAAATAAATGCTGGAATAACATATATCTGAGCAGAGATATAGAATGGACTAACATGAGCCCCATATGTAAAATACAACAGTTTAATCATCTACATAAAAAAACGAACATGATATTTAAATGATTCACTTTCTCTCAAAACTAGAGTTACAAAATTACACGAAATTCGTTTAGCTGTTCTGTTACAGATAGAACAACGTTTATCATATGATAGAGTGACAGGTCCAACTCAGATTGCCTGGCATGACAGTATCACCTGAAACGTCCCCCCCCCTCTCTCTCTCTCTCTCGCCTCTTCGGGTCATCAACCCTTTGCTTGCAGCTTGTGTTTTTCCCCCCATTGTACAATACAGGTGTGTGATGATCAATTTACTTTTCCTTATGCTTTATTCAAGTTTCTGACCTTCCTATGCAACTGAATCTCTCTCTTTCCGTGATATCAACTTTCCGATTCTCTTCCTTAAGACGATTTATTTAAGGAGGAAATAGACGTCCAATATTTACTCACAGAAATTCAGATTGATAATTTTACTAAGTGAACTATTTTAAATCCCTGAATTCCATCTGTGAACACACACACACACACACACACTCGTTTAGCTTAGCCAATCAGGATTTCTACTTTACCCGCCAAACTTCTTTATCTCTCCCATCGAAGTCAGAAACTTCTCGCCAGTCCGCCTATATTAATAGCTACTCTGGAAAATATCATTTTATGTCACTTGTTTCAAATCGACTACCATTTCCTAAAATTTTCCCCTGGTATTTATCAACTCTGAACATTTTACCACTACAAATTCACGTTAACATTGCACTCTCGTCTGTTCGTAACTGTTAATCAGGCGGGTTCAAATTCAAATTCAGTTCATGCCTCAAGCAGAGCAATTTATATCCCTCGCAGTAAACCGTTTATTGCGAGACCAGCCAATACCTGTCTTGATGGGTACCTGTCACGCTGACCACGAAAGAATGTACTGGGAAATTATCAACAGAACTATTCTACAAAACGTCTGGCACCATTAATTTTTTGTGAAATTCAACAAATAATTTATTTCTAAAGAAAAGAAAGCGAGAGTTTAAAAATAACTTACCGTATTGAGAATTAAATCCCAAATAGTCCTGAAAGTTGTATCACAAGTCCAAAAGTATAGTTTCAAATGAAATTCAATTGTTATGTGCCAATAGTCTGGAATAGTGTTTATATACTAATACTCTTGATGTATCACAAAGATATAATCCAAATTGCCTTCATTGATTCACAAAAATCCCCAAATAGTGGTTTAGTCTGAAAATCAAAGGCACTTTCTAATTCCAGTGAATAATTTAAGTAAATAAACCGTCAAAAATTAAAACTGAACGCAACAATAAGACTGATTCCACTTCGGAAGTTAAGGTAGGAATAAGTAATTCCAACATAATAAACCTTAGTATAAAAACCTAAAACACAATTTCAGAACAAGGATGAGGATCAAAATTGCATTTCCAGAAATTTCTAAGTTAATAACAATCTTATATAGATCCCACTACCCTGTCATTTTAATGAAAAATTTCAATCAACTGTATCAAAAATTTGTTCCGTGAAAAGTTCTAAGGTGAGAAAGAAGGCTGGATCGTCGAACTCAAAGTTAGTAAATATCGTTATTCTACGTGACATTAGACAATGTAAGCCCAACTCCTAGCATCAGTTCAAGGATAAAGGTCATTCACACAATACAAATTCTCTCTCTCTCTCTCGCTATATATATATATATATATATATATATATATATATATATATATATATATATATATATATATATATATATATATATATATATATATATATATATATATATATATATATATGTGTGTGTGTGTGTGTGTGTGTGTGTGTGTGTGTGTGTGTGCTTGCGCGTGTGTGTGTGCTTGCGCGTGTGTGTGTGTGTGTGTGTGTTGGATGCTATATGCATGCAAAACAGGATAATTCCAGACCAAATGTTACCATTGATCTCACTGAAGAGATTTGGTAAGGCCAAATTGTATTTTAAAAAAAAACACCAAAAGACACCCACCGCCACCACCAAACAAACGTTAGCAAACCTTTTACAATGGTTTCTTGTATTGTTCCTCAAAGGAATTGCCTTTAGGAATGTTGTAGACGCCCACATTATGGTCAATAAATACTGGTTACCTGGCTTGGTCATAGGTAGAGGACTGACACATGAAACTTCGTGAGTCAAGAAATCAACAAGTGTATTGATTTAATATATGACCATGACCTCAACCTCTTAGAAATAATAGCATTTGGAATAGCTGCCTTTATTCCGTCACTTAATTTTCAGTCTCTAGTAATCTAAAATGACGTGCTCGTTCTTCTTCCAGTAAGTGTACGTAGAAGACATAACGATTTCTGACCAGTCTTATTAGAAATCTGATTCCTAAAAGTCCTACCAAATAGAGATTTGGAAGTGATAGTTTGAGACTGAGGTGTTTATTTTAACAAAACACTGCTGAGAGGAAAACATTTTGACACATGAAACTTCGTGAGTCAATAAATAATCAAGATCCGTACGAACAGGATTTTCGAAAGTTTCCATCTTTTGCTCGTCAAGGTAAGTCTTTACATAGATTTGGACACAGTTCTTGAACTCATCAACTAATACGAGCTTTCGGAGGTTATCGTAATCTTAATCAATCTTCTTAGCCAAGCGCTGCGTATCACATAATTGTTCTTTTTTCCTTGCAAATTCTACATGAGTCTGTCTAGTTTCCGTTATACAGTTACTAAACCTTTGTCTGTATCTCTCAGGTACCAACTCATAACCCTTCAAGATATATTCCTTAACCACATCATATTTAGCACGTTGTTGTACCGACAGTGAAGTGTGGACTTCATGAGCTTTGCCAATAAGTACACATTCTAATAATAGAGTCCAATGTTCTCTTAGCCATTTCATATTTTGACACGTTTCTCAAAATGAAGACAATATTGATTTACTTCTTTTTCCCTAAAAGGGGGCACTAACCTGATATTTCTGGCAACATCAAAGCCGAATTTGTACGTAAAAGGGGAGATTGCTTTCGACTTCTCAGATCTAATTCTTTTAATCTAAATTGCCTTTGCCTTTCTTTCTTTTCACTTTCTCTCTGCATTTCTATCTGTTCTTATTTCATTAGCATTTGTATTTGCTTATTCTCTCTCTCAATCTCTCTCTCTCTCTCTCTCTCTCTCTCTCTCTCTCTCTCTCTCTCTCTCTCTCTCTTTTGTTTAAGGTTTAAATAAGAAATTTACGAAATTGTTCTCACAGTTGCTTTGCATATATTTAATTGTCTTTTAATGAGCGAATAAAAATAACAAGGCAATAAGTTGTACTTTTGTATTTGCTTATCAAGCTCCTTCTTCCAATTACTGAGTTGCAAAATGCAGCAGATTTTCATTAAGCCAAACTAATCAGGAGATTTTCACTTAACCACACTACTAAGCAGATATTTTTTTAAAAGCCACACAAATCAGTGGATAAGAAAACGAAGTTAATAGCATTAAGATTTTATATATAATAGGTTGAACATGAGGGGTAAAAGTTAGTAAGATATACTATTTTAAAAGAAAGAAAGAAGACAAATGGTAATTCTAGTGTCTTCAAATACTAATACAGTATATATTTTGAAAATTAAAAAAGACAATAATTGTTTTCATTTATATATGTGTTATTGTAGTTTTGACAGTTTATTATCGCTCGACAGATCAGCATAGCTTATTGTGAATAACGATAAATACAGAGGGTAAGCAAATGTTCGAATGGATTTTTCTGAGACTCCACCTATTGGAAAGACACCTGGCTACGTTACGTCATTTGTTCGAATGATGATCTTCATTAAATAAGGTTCCATGCCCATAAAATATAACCTATCAAATTCTGATTATTACCAAATTAAAAACGAAATCAATAACATTTCTTTGAATTGAATCACCAAGTTTATTGGGGTTATGATTATGTGTGAACTATATATTTTAACGTGGCATGATTTCTTTTACGTGTTATGTATTGTTTGGTATTGGCGCATCAAATATCGAAGTGTTCATTTTGATTTATTTGATTTATTTGACTGTAAGTAGTTGAAGATATATTTACGTATTTTGTATATGTATGTGTCTTTAACATTTGACTTTGGAAATTCCTTATAATGTCTTGCAATATGCTTACCAAGCCGAACCATTTACCACCCCAGGGGAGGCCGCTTTTAGATTTATACAGCAGCTCTTTATCTTCACTCGGACTTCATACACCGTAAATTATGAATTTTGTTCGACCGTTTTTCTACTCGTGTTACTATCATGTCACGCAGATCTGCGTACACGTCCGATATGGCACCAGCTTCTATCTGTTGTGCGTCTGGCATCCCATGGTGCTTGTTAAAAGCAACTATATTCACCTTTTAAGGGAAGTAACTAGTATTAACATAAGTAACACTCTAACAGATTTACCTCCATTGGTAATTTGCTTGCATTTGGCTGTAATTTTATACGCGCATAAATATCATAAATTGTTTACTCTTATCTGTCTTCATAGTCTGAATAGTGAATTTGTTTCTTCAAATTATTTTTGTCGAAATAATACTCCCAAGTCAAGCTAATTCATTAATTTGTAGAGTGATTTATATTTTTAGAGTTCTAGAATTGGAATTATTCGATCAATTCATTCATTTTTGGTTGGAAGGTGGTGGGTGGATGAATGAAGCAATATAGTTTTCAGAAGAAAACACATGTGTCGTTCAAAAGCACGAAAGTAATCATTTTCTTCATTTTACTATGCAGGAATACTGATACAAGTTAATGAGACCTATAGTTGGTAGTTGTGTTTAGTAATGGTGAAATTTCTGTTATGTTGATTAGGAAAATAATATTTTCATGCTGCAGTAAGAAATTAGCAGATAGATAGAAATCATAGCAGGCCAAATAATAGAGCATTCTTGTAAACTAGGACTTGATGTACATTTTTTTCTTCAATGATACGGTTTACTGAACTGATGTTTTATTTTTCTTTTCTTGATTGTTTTTCTTTTGTTGCATTTTTGTGGTATTTTGTGTGCAAGTGTACAGATTTAATTAAAGTTTTTTTTTAAAAAAAAATACTATACAGTGATATGCATTTATCTGTCCATTATTAACTGCTAAAAATATCAACCATAGATATTTTTGCATTTTCCTTCAAAGTGCACAGTATCAATGCAGTTTTCAAGAAATTAACATTTACTATACGTGAATTTTGTAGATTTTCCGAAAAAAAATCATTTCACTATTTCATTGGAGTAAATTATCCTTTAATTTTTGTCTTTCAAGAGACATCGATAGAATTATGACCAAAGAATGCAATTCGCCATTTGTCAACGATGTGATCACACATGAGTATCGGGTTTGAATCCCACAATGTATTTATTTATTGCTTCAGTGTAAAAACATATCACTTTACCTTAAGAAGTCTGCAACTTCATTCTGTAATACACTTTACTACTCGATACGTTTGGGCATAATATACAAGATAAACATTCCTCGTTCCGATTAAATAACGGGTACATTTCATCCTGTGCGTTAAAACACTCGAGGATTTTCACCAGCTCAGTGAACTGACGTAGCAACAACCCTAACCCTAGCAACCACCAGGCTGGGGGTGGGGTGGGGGTGTAAAATTTACATCATGAAGCAGAATTTCTTGCTACGCCACTAATTCAGTGAAATATATCATTTATTCGCTTGATGTAAGCAAGTATCCCCTATTTATCACTGTCTGGCTCTTCATCGTTAACAAGTAGTAAGACTCTTAGATCAGGACAGTGTGAAAAGACTGGCAGCCCAAACCTTCCGACCTAGAGAGTGTGAAAAGACTGGTAGCCAACCCTTCCGACCTGGACAGTGTGAAAAGACTGGTAGCCCAACCCTTCCGACCTAGACAGTGTGAAAAGACTGGCAGCCCAACCCTTCCGACCTAGACAGTGTGAAAAGACTGGTAGCGGTAGCCCAACTCTTCCGACCTACACAGTATATAAAAACTGGTAGTCCGATCTTTCCGACCTAGACAGTGTGAAAACACTGGTAGCTCAACCCTTCCGACCTAGACAGTGTGAAAAGCCCGGTAGCCCAACCCATCCGACCTAGAGAGTGTGAAAAGACTGGAAGTGCAACCCTTCTGACATAGACATTATGAAAAATCCGGAAGCCCAACTCTTGCGACCTAGCCTGTGTGAAAAGACTGATAGATCAACCCTTCCGATATAGACAGTGTTAAAAGACTAGTAGCCCTACCCATCAAAGCCGGCTAGTGTCAAAAGATCGGTAGCCCATTCAGATCCGGACAGTGTGCAAAGACAATCATATGCGTAATTTTCATGTCATCACTAAAGATCATGAAAACCGAAGTAAGCAAACTTTAACCTACCCAGCCAATGACAACATAACTATTTGAATCACGAAGACCATTACATTAAATTCAGAAAATGTAAGTAATAGCCGTGTGATTCCAACCCTTATATAACCCAAATACACTATCTAGACTGACCTTTAGAAGAACGTATAACTGAAGAAATTGTGAAGTAAAGCGAGATGTGTACATCTGAGGAAATTTATAATTATGCTCAGAAACAGGCAACTTACTTTTTTTTAAGTTACCAAAGGTCATTAAATAGCTACGGAAACATGACAAATTTTCTAAAAGCTGAAATTGCATTTTTGAAAGTTTGCATGTTTATTTTTACGTTGTGTACGGCTGTTAAATAGTACTCCAACCAAAATGATAACTGTTTAATGGAATTGCCTGTCATACGATTCATGTGTAGTTTTAAGAATATCAGTCATGCGATAACCCATTCAGCTAGTATAGGTTAATCTGAAGCATCTAAATAAGTCAATTTGCAGTTCGAACAGCTCAACCTCAGTAAAATGCACATGTCACAAAGACAACGGAGCCACTTATATTGACAGATGGATCAGACAGATCTACTTAAATGTCGACGTGATCAGACAGGTAAATTTGAACGTTGAGGTGATCAAACAGATCGATTTTTAAATGTTAAGGTTATCAGACAGATCAATTTGAACGTTGAGGTGATCAAACAGATCGATTTAAATGTTGATGTGTTATGAGAATGATATTCAGCTTGTCCAGTCTTTGCTAAAATAATATTTGCTTCGCTTGCCTGATAATTCTAAGAAACATCATCGTTTTATTTTTGCCTCTCCTTGAAGATGCTGTAGTTAGATATGTATTGTCTCCTTTCCGTCTTTAAGCGTGTTAACATGGTCGCCTACAGTAAAACAATCATTCCACATAGAAATATGAATTATGACAGGTAGGCCTATAATCAAACAAAGTTAAAGATTATATAATTTAACAAATAAAAAATCCGATAGCTTCAGTAATTTTAATCACTTTCTGTCTACGTCTGTAGTTAGATTTCAGGGGTAGGGGTAAACTCGTTAAATAATAGTATCAAGAATGCTGGATATGAAGAGATTACATTTTATATGCCCAGTTATGCGCACATTTAGATTCTTTGATAAGATGTCCATGCTGTTTTATCAATGTTTGCTAAGTCCTGTAGGTAGCTGATGCCTCTGTGTGTGTGTGTGTGTTTTAATTCTGCAAAGTTTAGATGAGATTGGAGTCCGTACATTTATTGCATATTAGACTTTTATTAGATGATTTATGGTAAAATTTTGTTGGACTATTTTAATTTGACGAATTAAACCCCTCCCCCTGCTTTCAACAACGCAGTATTTCTTGTCCTTTTTCTTTTAACAATATACGCGAATCATCAGTATCGAGCCCCTAAAGGAAATGCAATGTTTCTACAAGTAACAGTTGTGCAAGGAAAGCCAGCAATACATGCTGTGAAAATTAAAGCTTTTGTTTCCAACCTAAAATTAGATTTTCTTTAAATACCTGTCACATTTGGATTTGGTAAACCTCTGTGGAACAGGAATGAATCAGGATGTTACAAAATGGACTTAATTTAGCCACTTATTTTGCTGGTCTGGTCATACATCCTTGTATACGTGGCCTGGAATTTCAAGATAAAACAATACAGAACGACAAGCATAATACGGTTTTACACAGTGTGCATACCGTATGTACTCACTTATAAGTTGATACCAAACGCAAACTGCGCAGACCCAGATCTGCCGTCGCATAATGCGCAGCTAGATCTGGGGCAGTGCAGTTTGTTAGGAGTAATCAGTAGAACAAAAAACACATACACCCTGATCTGCAGGTTCGTTATGCTGGCTCTTTGTTGTTTGCACTTTGACTCAAGTATATACGGTAGATAAATATGATTCAAGTTTATGTCACATGGACTCGCCCAGAATTACATAGATGTTTACATGCATTGTGAACTGCTAACCTTATTATGCAAGTTAGGTGTTTCGTTGTAACGTCATTAGTAGATAATGTACATATAAACGTATATTGCAATGGAACGAAAAGAAAAAGTGTAAGAAAACTTGGAACAAACACACCCTTACTTTATTCTTTTCCGATTTGATCTAATTCTGTATTTATATGCAAAGCAATTAATAATTTCAACATGTATAAAAATTATCCTGAAGTGATTGCAATGCAAACAGGAAAATACATTCCTCCTTTTGGTGGTAGCAAAACAACACCTTGCCTAACTAAAACAGGGATAGGTAGTCCGAGTCTTTTTCAATACCTTTGTCTTTTGTTTGAATATTTTTTGTAAGCCTGTATTACATTATCCAATGGAAAGGTTTTGTTATTGTTGTTGTTGGTGTTGTTATGAGCTTAACGCCATTTGTTCAGCACATGATTGGCTATACATGGTGGTCAGTATATTTGGTGGAGGAAGACAAGAACCACCGACCCTCGGGGAATTCTCGCGTGTCCACGTTTGCTTAAGGTTTTGTAACGAATGACACAATTATACACATTGAACTGAGATAAATGGCTGAAGGCGGGAGGTGGGGTTGGTGGAGAATTTCGATCACTTCCTAAACAAGGCGTCTATAGCTTGCTTTGGAGTCTACTCTTGAATATGTGTGTTCCTAAACAATGTGTCTATAGCTTGCATTGAAGTCTACCGTTGAATGTGTTTGTTCCTAATCAAGGTGTCTATCTGCACATGAGCAGGTAGTAAATTTAACATAATAAATATGTGTGTATGACGAAAACAGATCCATGTTAGTGTACCCGTCTGGTATTATTAATAGCGTCATCCTACTCATTTCAAACTTATAACATGATGGTGAACCCATCTCGCCCTGATACGATAGGATACGATAACAATAATTTGTAAAATAAAAAAAAATAACATAAAATAAATCAAAACAAAAGACGCGCAGAACAAGAGGCAATCTTCTAATAACAAATTTAATAATAATAATAATAATAATAATAATAATAATAGAAGACGAAAAACCAAGTAAGTACTTTAAGTGGATAAACACGTCTTTATCATATAAATGTGATAAGATACATAAGAAGACACGTATATCAACGACGGGTTTTTCCCGTGTGAATTACCCCTATATAATTTCAACAAATTTCCCCTTGTGATTTCCAATGTTTATTCCTGTGTTCTGTCACTGTGGTGTATACACACAAAAACGAAGGAGGCCAAAGCATGGCTATCATTATGCCAAAGTCAGAAGGTAATATTGTACTATTTTTTTTTCTTCAAATCTTCTTCAGTTGTGTTATGTCCTATCCTCTAACAGAAAAATTCACTTTCCGCGCCTTTATAAGATTCGCTACATAATTCATGCTAATGTGGCAAATGTATTAGAGGCATAATTTTTGGTAAGCTGTGTATATGACTATTTATTGACGTGCACTGACTATTGTGTATGAAAATGTGTCTCACTATGTCGCCATAAACGCGCTCTTCTGATTTTTAATTTGAATAGATTTAGATCGGACCAAGGGAGTCTGATGTTTTAGCAATAAAATAAGACGAAAATTTGTGACAAAAAGAAATAACCGCATCTGTACTATAAATATACACAAGGAGTGCAAGCGAGACCCCAAAACTCCACTCAGTTCGACTGTCATCTCGTGTGTCTATACTGAAAGAAGACTGAAAAATCTACAAATATCCACTTAACAGTAACTAACGTGCCTGAATAACCCTTGAAAGTAATATCATAAAATAAAGTGTTTACCTTGCTTTTTATTTCAAAATGTATCATATAAGATGTTTATAAAAATTTCCAGAATAGGAATATTTTGGTAAAATTTGGATAGCAAAAAATACGAGCATTAGAGCCTAACACTTGACTTACTGAAGGGTAAAATCTGGTTCAATCGGCTACTTCCGCTTGATGCAGCCATTTACAAAAACTTTTGACGGACAGAGCTGAAAAGAGAGGCTGATTTTCCGCAAGAGATTCATGTGATGGTCGTCTGAGAGTTGTGCGTATGCACGTTAGCGTCTGTTGAGTGGATATATGTAGAGTCTTCAGTCTTCTGGTGATTCTGAAGCGCGTAAAAGATACGATACGAAAGTCGAATCGGGGGGGGGGGGGAATCTCGCTTGCACTCCTTGTGTATATTTATCTATTTCGTGTTGTCAAAGATTTTCGTCGTATTTTATTGGTAAAACGTCAGACTCCAATGATAAGACATACGTAGGACATGAGGGATATTACATACATCGTGTTTTTCAATCCTCCAATAAGCCAAAATACTACTCCCACTGTTGCAAGTAATAACAATAATAATCTAGCCATCACCATTGTCGTCGTCCTTCGTCCCCTCGTTTTCTTCTTCTGGTAAGGAACAAGAACTTCACGTGATATTAGCACACTATAATGATAACCGATGCTATAAATTTTATTCAAGTCGGAGAGTTGTACCGCTGTCACGAGGACGTCTGTAGATGGGGTTACCAGTACTGTGACGAGGTGATCCGAAGATGCTCCGAATGCCATGACAGACTGCGCGTCTGCTTTAAGCCAGGGCAGGAAGCAAACTGCTCTCTGCTGTGTCTAGGTATGACTTACCATAGAGAACAATTCTGTGATTTTCCAAAAATTAATGCCAATTCAGAAACGGTCAAAATTTACGCAACAATGAGAAAAACAAAGAAAACTTGTCCTTGTGAGACTAAAATAAATGCAGTTCTTAGCATGAAAATTTTCATAATTATTCAGAATTAAATGCATCAGAGTTTTCATTAAAACAAATTCAACCGCTAATAAATCGAATCTTTTCTTCAAAATGATCTCTGCATAGGCCGCATTTGAAATTACCCTAGACAAGTCACTTTGTAATGAGTGATCAAGTTAGAATAATAAAACGTAACAAACATAATTTTAAAATAAACTGTTTTCCATTATATACAGAAGTCAGCTGAAATCAATGTTCTATTAGCTAACCACATATCTTATGTGCAGCGCGCATATACGTACCTATCTTCTTATCGACCTTCTTACCTACCTTAAGTCCTACATATATAGGCCTTTAAACAAACGTCCATACATAAAAAGATATAGATGTATATAGAGACCGACATACACACACACATATATATATACGCAGTATAACTGTTAGATTAAAATTACGAGTGCAGCACCACAACTTCTTTTGTTTGAATTGTCGATATTTTCCTTTTATTTATTAACACCTGAACGAAGCAGCTAATTAGTAAAAAAAAAAAAAACCAAAGAAATTGTATTTAACCTATGCATGTTCCACATGTTCACAAAATTATGTGAAAAAAAGGTCACGTCACGTGTGTTATATATGCATTCCTCCTTTAGTTGGAAGGAAGTAAGGTGAAAATATATCCTTGAGGCTTCAAATAAGGTGCAACAAATGACTATCTCTGTGTGTGTGTGTGTGTGTTTGTGTGTGTGTGATAGGACCGCATGACGGTCGCATGGCACTATGGTTTGAATGGAAATTTAACATCATGGATATGGCACTATTGGGAAAAAGCAAATTAGCATTAATAATGGCACTATGGGAACTCTGGAAGTTTAACACAAACGTGGCACTATTGGAGGAGACGAGAAATTGAACATTCGTAGGGCACTATTGGTGGAAAGGAAAATGTAACGTGGCAGAGTTATGGAGAAAGAGGAATTGAAAATTATGGATGACTCTATGGGAGTCAGCTACTAAAGCCGACAGACGGGTTTGGGTTGGAAAAACACGTACCATGTAACAGACCGGCATTTAATTTGACCAATAAAAACCGCAACTGATTACAGGCAACGGCTTAGTTATCCAGGTAGGCGAGGATGCTCATTTTCTTATACTTACTATCAAACATCCATCACATGCTCAAACTGAGGACATTAGCTCATATAATTATACTTAAATCAAACAGCCATTACACGTACAAAGAGAGGACGGTAGCAAATATAATTTTACTTAAATACAACATACCATTAAACGTACAAAGGGAGGACAGTGGCTCATATAATTATACTCAAAATCCAACATACTATCACGTGTACAAAGGGGAGCGGAAATCATTGGTTCTCATACATTCATACACACACACACACACCATAAACAGAGAGAATGTAAAGTCTATTTTTGGTATACACACAAACATAAATACACAAAAGCAGACAGAGACAAACACAAACATATGAAAGATGGCAATACATTACCAGTATTCAATATTTTAGAATATCGGGTGGCCCCAAAACGAGTTGCTGTCTTTTTGTCATGGGAAGGAGTTTGAGTTTAGCGTCCTGGGGAAAATGCATGTACCTCCGAGACATACATCCTTTAACTAGGGGTGTACGGGGGTGTAGTGGATTGGTAGCACCTCTGATAGGGGATCAGTCTGGCCTCTTCAGGGGTAGCTCGTCCACTTGTGGTTCCAAGAAGCTGTAAAATGAGCAGCAGCCACACCCCGGCAAACCGATTCGAATGGCGGGATAAACCAGGTGAGGGTAGCCGACAGGTCTTAAAACCTCGGTGAGTTAGGACTTGCCTACCAAAGCGTGTGAAGACTGGATTCGGCGGACTGCGAGGAGGAAACCGATAGCTAGTTCAACGGACAGGAAGGCGATTCTCAGCAATGCGTAATCGAGCTCATAGAGCATGACGAGGCACGTAGGTAGTTCTGGTCATCCACTGCATCCGATGCCATCTCCGTCTTGACCTTGTCTTGCAACTGGATCCAGATTGTCTTGACGAGAGAGTGAGGTAGACGACGCCCAACTCTTCCTCACTTTAAACCAAGTCATGGCGTAAGTCACTTGGTCATCATTCTCCCCAAAGTCCTGTGGCGACCGACGAGCGACGAAACGACAGGTGTGGGTACACTGGAAGCCGTAGCCGCAAAGCAGTACACAGGAGGCTCAGGCCATATGGTTATTCTTCACTGACAGGAGCAGCAGTGGAGTTCGGCAGCGCCCTGAGCGACTGAGCAGCCGTTTTGGGCAGTCCAAAATCTTTCCTGACTCGGGAAATGTTCCACCCTCTGCAGATGAATCAGGATAGTTTATCACAATTCTTATCTTCATTTATACACGATGAAAGGCAAACACCGGCGAACTTAGTGTTTTATATGCGGGATGCGCAGACATGATAGAAACGATTCCTAGATTTCGGACTTGGATGTGATAGACAACAAACCAGAGATAAATTGAGTGTGTGTGTGTGAGAGAGAGAGAGAGAGAGAGAGAGAGAGAGAGAGAGAGAGAATTCACAAATAATGAAGAGTGAGGATTAGAGCAGTAGTTCCAATTCATGTAAAGTACCTAAAACTTCTCTGAGAACTTTACATTGCAATAGATACATTCAACATTGATGATATTGCAAGGTTAAAAGTATTGGTTAGTTAGACGGAAGTTTCAATGTTCCATGTCGGTTTCGTCTTGACACCGACTTCAACTACTTTGTGGAATTATATATGTATCTCCTTTTCTATAGTTTATCTGGAAATGGTGTGCAAAGCATGTCAATAAACAGGCAAGGCTGAATTAAGATTTCATTGACGAAGAAGGTAAACATTATATTCTCCAAGAACTTTGGAATCTGATCATTGATATCTCACGTCATTGAAATGGGTCAAAGAAGACTTTCTTCTCATGTCAGTAATATTGTCTTTAATCTATACACAGCGAAATATTCCACCATGTCGTTGTTTGGAAACTAGACAGTTACTTAGTGTTTTCTTGACCAATAACTGTCGGTTAATTGCATGCGCTTTTCTGGCTTGCCTCTTCAGCTCTGCAGCTGCTGTTCAGCTAGATTCGCATAACTTTGAGCCTTTGTTCACGGAGAAACACCAAGTGATTCAATCGCTTGCAGTTTGCTCCCAGGAATCATGGTTTATGTTGAAAGATTTCAACGCAGTTTTCAGATTGTCTTTGAAGTGTTTCTTTTGAATTTCATGGGATCGCTGTCCTTTCTGTAGCTCGCCATAAAAGAGTATCTTAGGCATCCGGTGGTCTGGTATGCGTACATCAGTTTGTCCCGCCCAGCGTAGCTGGGACTGCATCAGGATGGTGTGGATGCTGGGTTGACCTGCTTGTGCGAGTACCTCAGTGTCTGGTCCCTTGTCCTGCCACTTGATGTTGAGGATTTTCCTGAGACTTGTTGTGTGAAAGTGGTTCAGCTTCCTGGTGTTGGTACACCGTCCACGTTTCGCGTGCGTATAGTAATGTGGGGAGCACAACTGTCCTGTAGACCTTTAGTTTGGACTGGATGCTGATGCCTCTTCTACTCCAGACGTTGGCATGGCTCTGGCAATGCGGAGGTTCACCTCATCGTCAATTGAGACGCTCTGTCACAGTATGCTGTCAAGGTAGGTGAAGCGGTTCACTACGTTGAGTTTTTGGCCGTTGTCGATGAGGTTGGGCTCAACATAGGGCTTTCCAGGGGCCGGCTAATTCAAGACTTTAGTCTTCTTGGTACTGATGGTGAGACCGAAGCTTGTGCAGGAACTGGAAAACTTGTCAACGCTGCGTTTGAGAGCAAGGAGATACCCCTGTAGTTGTCGCAGTCCTGGTGGTTCCCTTTGCGCTTACACAGGTGGATTAAGGAAGCGTCTTTGAATTCCTGGGGGAATCGTCTCTTGCTGACACATCAGTAAAAACAGTTCGGTGGAGCCTTTCTATCAGGGCTTTGCCCCCTTCCTTGTAGACCTCAGCTGAGATGGAGTGTAAACCAGGGGCTTTGCCACTGGAGAGCAGATGTATCGCTTTCTGTGTCTCGAGCAAGGATGGGGGGGGGGGGGCATCCAGTGCTTCATTGATGGGTATTTGGGGGAGACGACTGATGGCTTCATCGTTGATGGATGATTTTGTTGTTGTTGTTGTGGAGTTTAACGCCATTTTTCAGCACACGATAGGCTATGCATGGTGGCCATTATTAATGGTGGAGGTAGAACCCTGGAAAACCCCAGGAAGAACCACCGACCCACAAGAAGCTACTGGCAAGCTTTCTCACACACCCACATTGGCCGAATCCTAGACTCGAACCCCCGCAGACAGAGGTGAGATGGCAGTGATCCGTAACGGAGAGCACTTTAGACCACTCGGCCACTCGGAGCCCCCGGTTGATGGATGAAGGGCAATTCAGGAGCTATCAGGGCGGGTTTAGCCACAAGGCGAACTAGGCGGCCGCCTAAGGCGCCAATAATTTGTGGGGGAGGGGGCGCCAAAAATCGGTGCTCGAATACTTTTTTACATTATTAATGGAGAACGAATGAATCAATGAAAAGAGAGCATTACTGAGCTTGTGTTTTAACTTTAACTTGTCGTTCTCTCGTACATTACATCAATAACCTGCTCCAGCTCTGCTGCCGGGCGGGCGGGCGCTTACCCTATATTTTCAGCTTGGCGGATCACGTTGCCCTACTGTATGACAGCAGAAGCTGCTTGCAGCTTCAAGCTGGTTGCTGACTGATAGTTTATAATAAGCGATGCTCCGATGGGAGGGATGTAGCGCAAGGTGGAAGGTTCACCTTGGTTACAAAATACCTTTGCACTGGCCCTGGAGCTACATATATTTGTGTTGTAAGTATAAGCATTTGCGCTATCCAACTTCCTTTGTATGTTTGATTTAGTGTTGTGTTGTAACTATAAGATCTACCCCACTTCCTTTGTATGTTTAATCGTGTGTTATATTGTGTTGTAAGAATGAGTACACGAGTTTACCCACTTCCTTTGTATATGTAATGGTGTGTTTTGTTGCAAGTATGAGAATATGAGTTACTTTACTATCTTTGCATGTGTTGTTGGTGTGTTGTGTTGCAAATATGAGTGCATGAGCTACTTCACTATCTTTGCATGTGTGTTGGTGTGTTGTGTTGTAAGTATGAGTGCATGAGCTACTCCACTATCTTTGCATGTGTATTGATTGGTGTGTTGTGTTGTAAGTATGAGTGTATGAGCTACTTCACTATCTTTGCATGTGTATTGATTGGTGTGTTGTGTTGTAAGTATGAGTGTATGAGCTACTTCACTATCTTTGCATGTGTATTGATTGGTGTGTTGTGTTGTAAGTATGAGTGCATGAGCTACCCCACTATCTTTGCATGTGTATTGATTGGTGTGTTGTGTTGTAAGTATGAGTGTATGAGCTACTTCACTATCTTTGCATGTGTGTTGGTGTGTTGTGTTGTAAGTATGAGTGCATGAGCTACTCCACTATCTTTGCATGTGTATTGATTGGTGTGTTGTGTTGTAAGTATGAGTGCATGAGCTACCCCACTATCTTTGCATGTGTATTGATTGGTGTGTTGTGTTGTAAGTATGAGTGCATGAGCTACCCCACTATCTTTGCATGTGTATTGATTGGTGTGTTGTGTTGTAAGTATGAGTGTATGAGCTACTTCACTATCTTTGCATGTGTGTTGGTGTGTTGTGTTGTAAGTATGAGTGCATGAGCTACTCCACTATCTTTGCATGTGTATTGATTGGTGTGTTGTGTTGTAAGTATGAGTGTATGAGCTACTTCACTATCTTTGCATGTGTGTTGGTGTGTTGTGTTGTAAGTATGAGTGCATGAGCTACTCCACTATCTTTGCATGTGTATTGATTGGTGTGTTGTGTTGTAAGTATGAGTGCATGAGCTACCCCACTATCTTTGCATGTGTATTGATTGGTGTGTTGTGTTGTAAGTATGAGTGCATGAGCTACCCCACTATCTTTGCATGTGTATTGATTGGTGTGTTGCGTTGTAAGTATGCGTATGAGTTAGCAACTCCTTAATTCCTTTATACTAAGTCATTGTCAGTAATTAGGTTGAGTGAATATGTGCCATCTCAGATGTGGGTTTGTCAAAACTTTGGTATACTAATATAGTTCTTAAGAAGTCTCCTATAGTGACATCTGTCACAATGAATTCTTCTTTCCACCATAATCCCAATGTTAAATTTAGCCCTTAAGTCGATAGTTCCAAGCTTTTGTTAAATTTTCATAGCACCCTTTAGTGCCACTCGTATCCACGTATCCATAATGATATACTGTATGTATGTATGTATGTATGTATGTAGGTAGGTAGGTAGGTAGGTAGGTGTGTGTGTGTGTATATATATGCATGTATGTGTATGTGTGTATGTGCGTGTGTATGTATGTATGTGTGTATGTCCACATTATATATTTTCTTTCGTTGCAGACACCTTCTATCCAGGTCATGGTGTAGCTGGACTTACATGTCAAGGTGGTGAGTAGTGACAATAATTTATGAACGTTGGGGTGGGAGGGTATTGAATAGCATGTATGAACGTTGGGGTGGGAGGGTATTGAATAGCATGTATGTATGTATGTATGTATGTATGTATGTATGTATGTATGTATGAAGTATAGGGTTAACGGCACATCAGAACAATCCCAGCCATACAGTGTCGAGTAATATGGTGACCAGAATATACGAAATGGAATAATCGAGGGCAAGTGGGGGATGGAAACTGGAAAGAGTGAAATGGAGTAATTGTGTCCGGATATGTGAGGATGAGAAATACATAGAAAAGGAAAATCAGAATAACTGATAAGTGATTTAAAAAGTAAGAGGACGAAAGAAGTAAAGTAGGAAAAAGAGCATGCATATTAGTGAAAACACTATGACACTCATTTCTAACAGCTGCATAGCTTTAAGGATGGTTAAAGACAGCTATCTAGGAAGCTCAGCTTAAATATATTGGTTATTGTATGTCTAGAATCGATGACAACTATTTGGTATTACGCGCAATTTCAGTCAAAGAACATGATTAAATTAGTGGATTCTTTGGAATCCTCAACCATCACAACCATATCACACACAACATTTTAGCTGTCAAGAGCGGATCTGTGTAGAACCTGCTGTTTATTAAGACAAAAATAAATAGTTTTAATGTTGCGGATAACATTGAAAATAATTAAACAGTGAATAAGAGCTTCTTTGTTTTTATTTAGACCATATCATTGTATCAATCTAATCTAAATACTCATATATCACTGTATTCGTGCGTCAGTACATTTGTATCCATTTTCCGCTCAGTGATTCAGAATTACCAAAAATAATCATTTGTTTCTCTTGGTTCGACTGCTGTTTTTATTTGCGCACAATAGATTATCATTTGTACACATTTTTGTTTGCCCGTTGACGCATGTATAAAAAAATTTGATCTGAGAATTTCGGTTCTTTTCTTATTTGCACAAATCTGAACATCACTTTTGAAGAAAATTGTAACACTTAACAAATCCATTGGAAAATAGGTAAATTGTGAATAACCTGTTCGTATACCCATTGATGATCTGGAGGTTACATTATCTATAGGTCGTCTTTTCCTTTTCATTCGATTCCCATTCATGTTATTGCAAAGTGCATTTTACCTTATTTTGTATGGAGTGGTCATCTTTATACAAATATGTGGTTCTCAATTTATATTAGCATGATTATTTTCCTCAAGAAGAGCCAAACCTAAAAACGATCGTTTTCAAATCCACTGCTTTACTCCAAGACTAAGGACTTTGCTTACTAACACTGTAAAATGTAATTACCTGTGCACCAGCATGCTAGCATACGACACTTGGTGTTTACTACACTCCGAATGCACTGGTGATCGCACGAAGATACTAGGGCAGAGCACAATCATTCGCTTAAATCAGTGAGATCGAAGATTACAGTGCGTGTGCTTGCGCTCTGCACACATGTTAAAAGCATGATTATCTTTATCTGAGGGAGCAGCGATAGTTCAATTCGTAGAGCACGTATTCGCAGTCTAAACGTCGTGAGTATAATATCCACTCCGGCCAGTCCGGGTCGGCTGTCTCGCTATGTCGCTGTGAAAGTCACTTAGTTCCCATTACCCTGGCATGATATACAAATAATGATTTAACTGGGCCATTAAAACTAACAGAAAGAAAACTATAATTATGGTGTTTGTTGGTCAATATTGGCCATTTATTTCCTTTCTATGTTCTGCCATCTTTTTTTCTAACCTGTTGTTCCTGTGTTATCTGCAATTTTCTGTTTGTATTTTTGTCTTTAAAAAAACCCAATAAAACAAAAAAAAAATATCTGTATTAATTGTTCTACAGCATATCCACTTACTTTGTTATCATCAAACAATTCTAACACGCACCAGACGAAGAAAAATATACAGTAGTAGAAAATTTCAGTGTTCTAGCATACCAGATTCTGTTATTAGGCTGAGGAGAGGTCATGAATATAACACATCACTGATGGCTCACGTGACTGAGTACATATCAGTAGAGTGTTTAGGTAGTGTGTCATTTTGCTACTGCACTAACTGTATATCCTGGTCTACATGTTCCAGTGATTTAAGTTCGATAAATAAAGGACACTTGATAGTGTATTATTTTTTGCAGTGAGTCATTAGTTATATTAATATTAACGTAATACACTTATGAGGCGAAAAGTAGCGCCAGCCTGATTTTGATCCAGTCAGTCTGTAGTAAATAGATATAGGGCATTCAGCTTGCCCTATGATTTCTCCAACTGACCCTATGATCTACTCCAGCTCACCCAATGTATTTTTCAATTTATTCTTTCCATATCACCTATGATCTCTCAAGCTCATCATGTGATCTTTCCAGCTCGCCCTAAGTTCCCACCCTTCTAGATCACCCTATGACCTAACACAGCTCACTATGATCTCTCCAGTTCACCCTATGATCTCTCTAACTCCCATCGCGATCTCTCTAGCTCACCTTATGATCTCTCCAGATCGGCATCTTCCACTCGCTCTCTCTTTCTGGCACTCGATCTCAGTTACTTTTTCTGATCCATTTTGAATGATTCCAGCTTGCCTTATGATCCTCGAGCATGGCCTAAGATCTCTTCATCCTGATCTCCTTTATTCCACTTCGCTCCCGCCCCCCCGGCTAGCTCTCGATTACTGCCTCTGGGGCCGTTGTAAGGACAGGCGATATGGGCTAGAGTCCAGGGCTCCATTTTGCTGTGTTTACAGTGTTATCGCAAACTTGTGACGGCCCTGACTGCCTCCAATCTGATTATTTTAGCTCATCAATATTTAACGATTTTGTGCTTCTTAGTATCTCAATGAATCAATCGACGGTACTTGCTAAGCTGTGTTCGACTGAATGGTTACGCTTTTGATCAAATGCGTTATATTACCATGTCGAGTTTGGCAGTGTTATCATTTGTGATGCGAAGAGTATCACCTGGGTCAAATAAGTAAGGTATAGTTGCTTCCATCATCATCAGATCCAAAACTTACATAATGGTATTTACAAAGTAATATCTTACCGTTGTAATACCCGTTCTGTCTCTTCTACTATCCTGCCAGCATTTAAACCAATTTAGCGAAAGGTAGATATCGGGTATAGGTTGAAGATATCACCAATAGTTCCAAGGAATTAAATGTAATAGTATATTGTTGGATAGGTCTATGCAAATAAACGGCATCTCCCTCGATGTTTCCCCTTTGCTATGTGTCACAAGAAATTGAGATGCGGGTTTTCAGTTACAAAAGTTTAGTGTTCCTTTTGAGAAAAAGCAACTGGATGGCTAGGTAACTAATGAAAAGGATACCTTCCTGGTACATTGTCATTAAACTGTGTGATTGTCGTTATGGTAACATTTTTATTAAACTGTGTGCTTGTATTTATTCGTATATGTTTGGATATTACTGTCTACTGCCGACTTTTTAACGATGTACAAAATTATATGGTTACTTTCTTCTTAAGCTTCATTTCAAACGGTACATGTGATGTTCATTTTTTAGAATCTGTATATTATTTTCCTTACACTTTAGCAACTGGGGATATTTTGATATTCTACTTGGAAGGAAATTTTCCATGCTTTAAAAAAGCTGCATATGTGGTAACCTTTTACATTAGGTATATCATTTTTTGCCCCTTGCGAGGGTGGGTGGGGGTCATTTGAGTTGGTAATAGAATACAAAAAACAATGGAATTGTTCTACCGAGACATGGCATGGGCTCTAATTTCAAACTCAATGTGTTTGTGCCTGGATGGAAGACTGGTGTATAGCTAAAGGTAGTTTCTTGTAATATGCTTCGAATAATTTAAAAATATCAAAAATTATAATCTGAAGGGAAATAAGTGATATATAGAAAGTAAAATGATTAATAAAAACTTTATATTAAATATGTCATGTGATAAATTTAATTGATTCAGGTTCATGTTTGTTCATTACAGCTAGAAACATAGAAATTTGGCAGACTGTTGCAATAGTGCTAATAATTGTTACAACATTGTGTGTTGGACTGCTGTTCTATTCTTTCCGGAAGAACATACTTAGGATTTTCAGACTAATATTCATACAGAGGAATAATCAAAGTGCCTCCGTAGACGACGAAACTCAATCCCTGCATCGAGAGGCGGCCATTGATCAAGGTCTTCTATCAGATCACAGGACAGTCCAGGAACAGATGAAAGATACCTCGCCGTTTGGTGGTAAAAACAGTGACAAGGATACACGGATCTCTTTATCCGTCATTTCTCTCGTTTCTCTTACCTGTTTCTATTTGTAAATTGGATGAAAACGGATGTGTCTGGCGAAACACAGCTTCGCAAGACACGTTGCCTGTGGCTCGCGACAATGGGCGAATCGTTATATTGAAGTTTGTACTAGTCATTTGAGTTGTGTATCTATATGTGGACCAATTTCTGTCTGTGCACTTGTTTGTAAATAGCATGGCACAACAAAAGTTATGCATTTACAAGTTTTGTATGATAGAATTACGATTTCCCATTCAATCAATGTTTAATATTTTCTTTAAACAGTGCCAGAAGATATGCTAGTAATTTTTATCCTGACGCGTCCACTATTCTGATACACATTTTCTTTCAAGAAATCTACTTTATAATTTCCAATAGCATAAGACATACATACATACACCGCCAGCACCAATAACCATCATCATTAGCATCAGCATCACCAAAATCGTCAAAGTCGTTATCATTATAACTCTATAGTCGTTATATTCACCATTACCGAGAACACCTACAGCATGTTATTTCGATCTTAGCCTCTTCATCCTGATTTAGATTTAATTTCCTTTCCTTTCAGCTAAAGACAGAGTGCGTTGCGAGCTGTCTTTGAATGTGGCTTCTCTAGAATCGACCTTTGTGACCCTAACACCCATATCAAGTCCAGAGGGAGAGAAAGCTCGCTTTGTCTTTAACTCCAGCAACGTCAGCAAATGATTGCCAGGCATGGGTCATACTGCAGCTTGCCAATTTTTGTTCATCCTCGTTTATGATTCCTTGAAAATCTGAAAATATATGGTGAAGAAATTTACACATGAGAACATGTTGTTGTTGTGGGATTTAAAGCCATTTTTCAGCACACGATAGGCTATGCATGGCGGCCAGTATTAATGGCGGAAGAAGAACCCGGAAAGAACCACCGACCCACGAGACACATGAGAACATGATGTAATTATATATTAAATGAAATCCACTGATATCATCTACATTACTGTAAAAGGAAACCGCCCCATCCGACTTGTATGTACTCATTAAGGGTATACTGACTTTAGCAAGTAATCAGTAGGGTATAGTAACTAATATTTGAAGGAAGGACTGGACAGTAATCATTGAACTGACCCATGCAACGAGGGTGGCATCGGTCCATCAACTATATTTTATAACATACATTCTAGCGGACCGTTAACGTTTCGATAGCCATTTTAGTGTGAATTGCTGCATAGCCTGCTCGGGTGTCCGGAACAAAGTTTGCCAAAAGAGCGGAGCAAATTAAAAGAATTTCCTATAAAACGTGAAAATTCAACGCTATATAACTTTTACATTGTTAAGCAATACTTGATAAGTGTCTGCTTAGACTATATTGCTAGCTCAAGAGATGCATGTCTTTGTTATTGTGTGATCAGTACCAGGCTTCTTAGGAACTAGAGTGCTAATACAGTATTATTCCAAAATGTCTGAGAGGTAAATAGTTATAGTACAAATGTGTATTGTTCCTCGATATCATTTTGATGCATTCATCATGTATCTGCGTGCAGTTAATGTGACTTGCATGATTATACCAAAGGTTGAAAAATGTCAAAACAGTGTGCTACTCAGTTATTCAATATTTCTGTAATCCTTTCATTAGTGAGATCCGCTATAGTTTTTGCACAATTTAATATACAATTAAAAATTCTTGCCGCACACCCCATCTCTCCAATTAAACAGTATTATCAACAAACAACAAACTTATACGCAACATTTGAGACCTCCATCACAGTACCAGCATCATCCCACCCAGCTAAAAGAAATGATAGGGTGGGGATATACATGAATTTAAAATTAAATTGTAATTGAATCGATGATCGAGTATTCCACTGACTGAGCGAGTAATTTGTTTCGTTATTTATTATATTGTTTTTGTTTTTATATAAGCTTTCATTCTGAACTCGTGACCTTAATTTTGTCAAACAATGTGTTATCCACTGTAGTCAAATAATGTGTTCTGTTTAAAAAATGTGTTCTGTTTACTTTTCATGCAACCGCTCCAGTGGCCTAGTGGTTAGAGCGTCTGCCCCGGATGCGAGAGGTCATGGGTTTGAATCCCAGCCGAGTCATACTAAAGACTTCTAAAAAATGGTACTAACAGCTGCCTCACTATGCGATCAGCATTAAGAGGTTAGTGTTAGGACTGGTCGGCCTCGTGTCAGGATAATGTGACTGGGTGGGAGATCATGATACATGTCTGCAGCATGATGCCCCAGTGCTAGACATCACTTTGAACTGCCACACTGCAGACATTGTAGCGATGTGACTGGAAAATTGTTATAGCTACCTTAAAAATCTAAATCACACATACACACACACACACACACACTTTTCATGCTCTTAACCTCTTGCTAAAATTAAAATGTATAAAAATTACCGACAAGCATAGTTTGCTTCTTTCTACATAACAATCAGGGTCAAGAGGGGTAAAATTTTGCTTCCATGGGTGTGTTTTGAGTTTTATATTTAACAATATCTTTCAAAACAATGTTATGGAAATTATTCAATTAAAGTCTTTCTAAATTAATGGACAACGGACAGCAATTTCCTACATACGCATGTGCACAAGGGACGAACTGTGTAAATATTGTGATGAAATTGGATACCTGGGAGTGCGATGCTACAATGATAGGGGCAGTGATGTTTTCCTATAGCACTGGTTGAAATAATTAGAGCTGTTAATTATAACGGAACTGTCTGCCTGAGGGCAGTGATCCTAGGGAGTGAGAACCCTTATCTGCTTTCTTGTGTCAAGTATCAGGTTTTAACTAGACTGAATTATGGACTGGGAAAGTAGCTTTAATAAGATTCACAAACTTGGAAGAAGAGAGGTTTCGTAGCTTACAGTGTGAAAGGATTAATTAGATTTTCTCTCTCTCTCTCTCTGTTCTAGGGGATGGTAACTCTACAGGAAAGTAGGGGTTTTCTTGTGTAATGCAACACAAGGCTAAAGGAGTGTACATAGTATATATTGTAAATAAACATGTTAATAGCAGAATTATTTTAAGGATTTATTTCTGAACCCATCACGTTACAATTTTTGGTGGCAGCGGTGGGATACTTTCACTCTTAGCGGATTATTTTGTCTGTGGTGTTGTGTGCAATTGTGATAAATCCAAAGGATGAAATTTTACTAATAGGATATATCTGTTGTGGGTTTTGTTTTAGTATGTCGGCAACGAAATCTATTGCAGCTAGTGTATATCTTTTGGAGCGTGATTCTCTTAAAGTTGACTCCAGGATTTAAATCACGGTGATATCAGTGAGGATTACGTTTTGGATTTATGCAGATTCAGACAATTCTTATTCATTGTGTAAAAAATAAAAATTGACAGATGGAGGGCTTGATACTCCAACAATTATTTTTGGACATCGGAGAAATCCAGACACAGGTTTGGGTACAACATTACAAACCTCAACTCCTACCTTTAATGTGCAAAGTAGGTCGCAGGTGGAGGAAATAAAGTAGCTGGAACGGAATGTGAGGCACTAGAGAGCCAAATGCAGGGAAACCTTACAAGTCTAGGAAATGTTGCAAACACCAGTGGGAACAGGAATTTTCAAAAGCCATTAGTGAGGCCAGCGACCTACGATGGTTCGCAACCGTGGGAAGACTTTCGAGTTCACTTTGAACTTGTTGCTGAAATTAACAAATGGACTGAAGACCAAAAAGCAATGTTTCAAGCATCAAATTTACGAGGAAGTGCACAGGCAGTACTAGCGGATTTAGAATCTTCGGAGAGAAGAATGTATCGGAAATTGTTAAACGCGCTAAGCAGGCAGTTTGGATCGGATAATCAAACAGAATTGTTCAGGGTGCAACTTAGAAATCTCACACGGAGGCGAGATCAAACTTTGCCAGAACAAGCTCAGATGGTAAAGCGCTTAAGCAGGAGAGCCTACCCAAAGGCTCCAACTGAACTTATAGAAACGCTGAGCCGGGATCATTTTATTGATGCACTGACAGACTCAGACATGAGGCTTCCTATTCAGCAAAGCCATCCTAAAACCTTAGAAGAAGTCACAAAGTTAGCAGTTGAATTGGAGGCTATTCAAAGCGCAGATAAACAACGGGATCGTCGCACGATAACTCAAGTTCGAAATATTGGTCTTGATGAAGTAGAATGTTCAGTATCCGGCATAGTTGACCTCCAGGTATGCATCAAAGAATTATCCAGTGAAATCAGAGAAATGAAGGTAGAGCTGGATTCGTTAAAGAGAAAGCGCGTGGAAAGACCAATCAATCAGCAGAATTCGAAGAAGTGCTGGATTTGTGGCAGTGAGGAACATTTAAAGAAGGACTGTTCGAAATTAAAAGCATATAAGAACAGGCCGGGTCAGCAGGGCAGGAACCAACCCCGTAGCACTCGAATTTCAAGCAATGGATCGGGAATGTACATACAAGGCACAGTGCAAGGGCGTAAAGTGAATTTCCTCATCGATACGGGTGCAAGTGTTACCATAATTAACGGTCCCATCTATGAACACATGTCTGACCTACAAAAGCCATATTTGGAACCGGCCGGTCAAAAAATGAAAATGGCTGATGGAAAGTGTATCCAAACAAGAGGTGTGGGAAAAATGGATATCATGATAAATGATATAAAAGTTAAGCATGCGGTGTGGGTGGCGGAAATCGACAAAGCTATCGATGGAATTCTTGGTTTTGACTTTCTCCAGAGACACCAGTGTGTCATTGAAAATGTTGAAACAAGATGTGATTGAGAAATCCGATGGTCCGTGGGCATCGCCCATTGTTCTTGTTCGAAAGAAAGATGGATCGACGAGGTTTTGTGTCGACTATAGAAAACTAAATGAAGTGACAATAAAGGACTTTTTCCCCGTTTCCAGGATCAACGATAAACTGGATGCTCTTCGAGGGTCGAAATGGTTTTGTACTCTAGACTTACAAAGTGGGTATTGGCAGGTAGCCATGGATCCCAAAGATAGATGTAAGACTGCATTCGTCACAAACTATGGTCTCTATCAGTTCAAGGTCATGCCCTTTGGCCTTTGTAATTCGCTTGCTACTTTTGAACGTTTAATGGGCCGAGTCCTAGAAGGGCTTTCGTGGAAGATATGCCTGGTCTATTTGAATGACGTTATTGTATTCGGCGCAGATTTCGAAACGACGTTACAAAGCGTGCGAGGCATTTTCGAAAGCCTATTAGCTTCTGGGTTGAAACTGAGTCCAGTAAAGTGTCATCTGTTCCAAAGCAGTGTTTCGTATCTGGGGCATATCGTGTCTCATGATGGCGTCCAAACAGATACTGACAAAATCAAAGCCGTACAGGACTGGCCTACTCCTATTAACGTCAAGGAGGTGAGGAGCTTCGTGGGTTTGTGTTCGTACTACAGAAAATTTATTCCAGGATTTGCTGAGATTGCAAGGCCTTTAACGATACTTACAGAAAAAAATCGTCGACTTGAATGGAATGAGGCATGTGAGGTGGCATTCCGAATTCTGAAATCCAAGTTGTCTTCGAGCCCTCTTCTGGCTTATCCCGACCCGTCTGGTTCTAACATCATTTTGGATACTGACGCAAGTAACCTGTCAATTGGCGCAGTGCTCTCCCAGAATCAAGATGGTCAGGAAAAGGTTATAGCCTACTGTAGCCGTACATTGGGTAAAACAGAGAGGAAGTATTTGCGTCACGCGTAAAGAACGCCTTGCAGTTGTCAGTGCTATCAAGCATTTTACTGTTATCTGTACGGTAGGAAATTCGTCATTCGTACTGATCATAGCTCATTAAGATGGCTGACTCAGTTCAAGGACATGGAAGGCCAACTCGCACGTTGGTTAGAAACTCTTGGGACCTGTGATTTCGAAATCGTATACCGTGGGGGTAAGAAACACCAAAACGCTGACAGCCTGTCGCGTAGGCCTTGTGTAGACTGTTCACATTGCGAAAATGTTGAAATTAAAGATGGGAGTACATCACAAAATTCCAGTAAACATCCTCGCTGTGATGTTCTGGGCGGTAGTAAGGAAGACGGACACAAGGAAGAGTCCTCGTAGATTGTAGGAATTTCGACAAGAGAATTGAGGAAGGCTCAGCAAGAGGATAAGGATATCGGTTACACAATCAGCTGTATGGAAAAGTCTGGTGAGCGCCCGAAATGGCATGAAATCTCTATACTGAAAGCTACGAAACCTCTCTTCTTCTAAGTTTGTGAATCTTATTAAAACTACTTTCCCAGTCCATAATTCAGTCTAGTTAAAACCTGATACTTGACACAAGAAAGCAGATAAGGGTTCTCACTCCCTAGGATCACTGCCCTCAGGCAGACAGTTCCGTTATAATTAACAGCTCTAATCATTTCAACCAGTGCTATAGGAAAACATCACTGCCCCTATCATTGTAGCATTACACTCCCAGGTATCCAATTTCATCACACTGCTCCCCTCTTTGAAAACGTGTCCCACATGTTACCCTCTGAGTCAATTCAATTTCTTCATATAGATGACAATGAACTGGTTGTTTTGGTCGGAGTTAAATCATCGTACCAGTACTTTTACAACATTAGTTATGAAGCAGCCTGCTATACGAGTTCACAAAATATAAAATTAAATATGAGATATAAAACTTTAGGGTTTTTTTCTTTCTATTTTTTCTTCTAATTAAGTCAGCTAAATCCTATTTACACACTAAACACTTATGCCAAACGAAATAGTTCACAAGTATTTCTTAGGCAATTTAGTCATTTGCACATTTCTACTAATTTAAGTCATTAGACAGTCACGGAACACAGTCATTTTATTGAGCCTGATCATGTCTTAGATCATTCTACACTCTAGGGTCAAATCTCTGCGGTGGGCGTCGCACCCGCTTGCCGCGCCCGTACTCCATAGCATCCGGAATGCCAGTTTCACTGTCAGACATGTCGAAATTACTTTCATCACTAGATCCACTGTTAGGAATTTCCTTCTCCATGTTCACAATGTCCTTCAACCAGTTTGTACTGTCGCCATAAAATGGTATTAGTTATAATGAACCACACGCGGTTTGTGAGTTGGAGATTTTTGAATGCGATATACCAGGTCACTGATACATTTTACAATAAGATAGGGTCCATCCCAATTTGATTGTAATTTCGGGCTAATCCCAATTTTCCATTTTGGGTCATGCAGCCACACAGCGCCTCCTGTCTTATACGTTTTAATGTGGGTCCGGTAGTCGTAGTACCATTTCTGCTTTTTGCTTGCATGTTTTATGTGTTCCCTAGCTAACGCAATGGCATAATCCAAGTATGTCCTTAATTTTGAATCAAATTCTGTAGAATTCCTGGACTCCAAAGACTTTTCCTTTAGAGTTCCATACATCAAATCAATAGGTAACCTCACTTCTCTACCAAGCATCATTTCGTTTGGTGAGAATTTCGTTGAGTCATGAGCGGCACTACGGTATGCCATGAGTGCCAGTGGCAGAATATCATCCCAGTTTTTCTGATCTTTGGACACTAGGGTAGCCAGAATGTTCTTGATAGTCTGATTGAAACTTTCTACCATTCCATCTGACTGGGGGTGCAGAGCAGTAGCCTGCGTTTTGTCTACCCCTAAAAGGTTACACATCTTGAACAAGTTCGCCTCAAAATTCCTTCCTTGATCTGTATGAATTTACATTGGTACACCGAACCGAGCGATGAACTGATCCACTAGAATTTTTGCCAGTCTCTGCCTCCTGGTCTGGCATTGCGAATGCTTCTATCCGTTTCGTGAAATAGTCCCCTATCACAACGACATACTTGTTTCCATGATTTGACACAGGGAAAGGTCCCAAAATGTCTATGGCGATTCGTTCCATTGGTGCACCAACATTATAAATTTTCATGGGGGCCCGGTTAACTTTATATGGCCTCTTTCGTGCGGAACACTGGCCACAACTACGGCACCAGTCTTTAACATTTCCTCCTACACCCGGCCAGTAGAATCGCTTCTGTATTCTAGAAAGAGTCTTGTTCACTCCAAGGTGACCAACAGTAATGGCATCATGCAAGTTCGCGATAACATCATCCCAAAATACTGCAGGGACCACCAGTTGCCAGGAAATGCGCTTGCCCGTCACATCTTCCCATCTACAGTACAATATCATGACACCCCTACACACACACACACACACACACACACACACACAAAGAAACTGGGTCTCGGGTAGCCAAATGGTATAAAGTGCTAAAGTGCACGCCGTCACCGATCACTGCCATCATAACACTGTCCATATGGGTTCAAGTCTCAGGCTCGGCCATTGTGGGTAATGTGAGAAGCTTGCCATTAGCTTCCGACAGGTTTGTGTTGTTACTGGGGTTTTCGCAGGTTCTTCCTCCACAAGTTATACTTGCCATCATATATAGCCTATCTTGCGCGGAGTAATGGCTTTAAACCCAAAACAACAACAACAGAAATTCATCGTTTCGGAAAATGTATTTCTTTAAAGATTAAACAAATTGAATTTGTTGAAAATTGTCAATGTTTTCATAATCCACTTACTTCTGAGAGAAAAAAAATCACCAGCATATAAAAAATAATTTAAAATGGCAATACATGTATTGTTCTAATGACTTCAGTATAGATATGACGAAGATAAGAAGTTAAAAGAATGGCACATTTCTGTTTGGGTCAGTACTGCCATCATTTGTGCAAACCTGTGTTAAGCAAAAACGAATCACCAGCCAAAAATAGCTACAATCCATCTTCTCTGGTATGACATTTCACAGTTATTCTCCTCTAGGGGCAAGGGCCAGTTTTTATGTACAAATTTAATGCCGCAATCAGCAACCTAGTATACAAAATCATAAAAAATCAAATACACAAGTGAGGTCAAAATGGTCCATATTGTTAGATACCTATATTAAAACAAAGCATAAAAATATTATCCACTTGACCAGAGAAGTCAATGGCAGTTTATAGCAGAAGAAGTTTATGCACTCCAAACCCAAATTTATACCTACAATTTTCATGTCTGAAGGTCATTTTTGACACCATGTGATGCTCACAGTGCAAACACAAGCCCTTTTCCTTGATGACAGTTCTGCAAAACAGTACCGGTATGTACTCAACTGGCTGATGCAACTGAAAATAGTTGTCATCCAAGCTGTTTTTGAGATATTCTACTTCCACCAAACCCATGTGTTTACTGCTATGGGAGGCTAGCTCTTCTTCCTAGCTGACTATTGGTATTTCACTATCAACATAACGCAGAGTAGCTATGGAAGGTGTACATTCCCGACATCAATTTCAAGAACAACACCAGCCCGCAACATCTAGTTCTTAAATATATCCATATCTTTAATTAGTAAATAATAATAGCTGAAAAAGTCACACCATAACCTTAAGTTAAGAAATCTGCCAGGGGCCAATTTATGAAACTGTACCCTGCCACCTCTGGATATGTGCAAAGGACACGCACTTTCAAACTAACACTCTTAAACCGTACCGATAAATGTATGGGAGATAACCTGCCCATTACTCTCAGTGAGAGTACAGTCTTGATTGTAATTGAATCTGTATGTGGCATCACTGCTTAAATCCTTTGTGGGTGGATGAACAAAAAACACAGCTGATAATTTAATTATTTGTATTAGGAGACCATTGATTCACATACTGAAAAATAACAAACTCTGAAATTTAAAAATTCTACATAAGCACTTTTTCCAAGATTGGATTTATAATAGGACGTTTGATTTTTAATGCTTATTTATAATAACTATAATTATTAATAAAGTAACAACCTGAACTAACACCGATTGGACAATCTGCAAATCTATCAAAAATATTCACTATCTAAAATGGTAATAGACAACATAGACAGACAGAAAGACAGACGGGTAAAGATCATATCTGAAAAGACAGAAAATGATGTAGTTGAAACATAGCAAGAAAACTAGACTGACAAAAGAATAAATACAGAGAAAACACAATTCATTTAAAATCATAAATATTCATATATATTGTGATCTCATGTTCATGTTGATCTCTTGACATGGGACTGAACGAAACGAATGATTAGTTTTACCAATTGTTATGCATAAAGCGCCAAGAACCTGGAAATCACCTTTTTCCACAATCATCATTTTTGGGCTTGTAATACAAGAAAAAAATACTGACTCAACATCACCGTCCATCTTGCATATTTTTTCTATATACGAGAAGACATTACACACAAAATACAAATACAATCCTCTGAACAAACTATTTCAATGGATAAGTGTTAGAATGAGAAAATAGGATATTACTAAATTATCTGGTTATAAAATAGTTTTCAAAATGTAAATAAAATTACATATTTCACAACAAGATGTTGAATACTTCACCTGATGTGATAAAGGTTCCTCAATGTATTGTCTATAATGGGCACTTTATCACAAATCAAAATGCACCCTACAAAAAACTAAAACACTTCAAACCATGAAACAATCAAACAACAACAACAATCCAAAATTAACAACTCATTATATGTACATGTATGTGATTGAAGGCATTGCAAACTGGACAACCCATATTTATTTAATTGCATATATATATATGATATTTTAATTACTCATCAGACTATTTTGTCTGTATTCTTTATTTAAAAATCAGCTGCCAGCAGTTTAATTATTTCCTTGCTTCACGACCAGACATAGTACATGTATACAGGGGATTACCTTCAAGACATGCACTGTCACACACCAACCAAAATGTGTGTGATTTGCATTTTTGATGTAGCTTTAAGAAAATTTCAGTCATATCGATACGATGTCTGCACTGTGGCAGTTTATAGTGATGTCTAACACTGGGGCATCATGCCGCAGACATGTAGCATGATGTCCCACCCAGTCACATTATCCTGACACCAGGTTGACCAGTCCTAACACTAACCTCTTAATGCTGAGTGCCAAGCAAGGCAGCTGTTAGTACCATTTTTGTAAGTCTTTGGTATGACTCGGCCGGGGATCGAACCCACGACCTTCTGCATCCAAGGCAGATGCTCTAACCACTAGGCCACTGGAGCGGTACCACAATATGTTGCTAAATTGTTTTCTTGAATGTACTCTTCCCCCCTTTTGTAAAAAGCAATGGAAGTGTGAACCAACTTTAGGATTTTCAAATGATATCATCTTTCATTTTGGCCCCTTGCTCTTCCAGACATTATACGGTAAAACAAACTTCTTCTAATAAGTAAGGCTTGGTTTTTTCTGAACAAGTGGATTTTACATAGTTTGGCAAGAATAATAAGAAAATTTATAAGCATATCAACATCATTAATTCCTTTAAAATATATCTTTAATAAACATTTAAACTTTTGGTCAAAAGTTTAGATCCATTACACAAATACTTTGAAAAAATATTCAGTAACTGGACATTATTATAATACATGTTAATAATATATTTTATCTCCTTAAAATATTTTAATAACTGGTTTGTTCAAATATTTCCAAAAAATAAATATCAAATAAAAACTAATCCAAAAATAGCATATTTTGTACATAGTTTAGCCAGCACAAAAGAATTGGTCCAGTCCTCTTCACCAAATGCACGTGCTGTGTGGACCAAATTTTATGTTGATCGTTTGGCTTTTCATTATCTGAGTTCTTGCCATGACTTTATAAATAAATTAATATTTTCTCTTACCTTAGGAGGTAAAGTTTTGAGAAACATGAAAACTATTTGTACTTTCAAAAAGCCTTCTAATTTTCCTTTCCATTTCACTGATATCTTTGAGATAAGAGGAAATACTGGATCAAATTAGTAGTTTGTTGTTTTTATTTAATTTCATGAAAGATTATTTTAGGTCAGTATCGTTGTGCATATTTAATTGTCTGTCAGTTTTAAAATATTTTGTATTCCATTACATGTTATTGTAATGTAAATATTGTTTACTGGACTTGATTTTTTTCCGAATTTTGTTCAGTTCTGTTTGACTTGACTGATTTTTTATTTTATTCATTTCATTGATGTAAATACCTAATAACTGAAACAATGTATCTAGTTGCTGACCTTAAAATCAGTGACAGTTTTGGTAAACAACTTTTTAAATAAAAAATTTTAAATTCTTTCTCAAAGTGAGAATCATTAAGTTCAGTTGCGATCAGACCTGGACTATGTGATGTGAGGCACGTGTTAATTCATGAACAAACTTCTATTTTTTCCGAAGAATGAACTCTTGACCCCCATCCTGGAATCTGTTTTGCATTTTAGTTAGTCATTATAAATGATGTTATGATAAGAATTCTATCAGTCATGCCGTAACACTTGAGACGTCAAGTTGTTTTATGTTGTGTCCAGTTTGGGGCAAAAAAATTATTTTCTTCAAATTATTGAATTTCAAGTCATTGTTTTCCCTGGAAATACTAAAGTGCTCTGTTAATTCTTGGACAAAGACATTTACTGGAATTTATATGTGTATTTCATCATCATCATTTTGACCGCTCTGGTGGCCTAGTGGTTAGAGCATCTGCCTGGTATGCAGGAGGTCATGGGTTCGATCCCCGGTTGAGTCATACCAGAGACTTACAAAACTGGTACTAACAGCTGCCTTGCTAGGCGCTCAGCATTAAGAGGTTATTGTTAGGACTGGTCGGCCTGGTGTCAGGATAATGTTACTGGGTGGGACATCATGCTACATGTCTGCAGCATCGTGTTCCAGTGCTAGACATCAATATAAACTGTCACACTGCAGACATCATAGCGATATGACTGAAAAACTGTTAAAGCAGCATTAAAAGTCCAAATCACACACACACACAGCAGTATATACAGTAGTAACATTTCTTATATTATCAGCATTCTATTCATTGTTAATCAGGCTCAGTTCAAAATTAAATGTGGTGTCTGGCTAGTTGATAAAATACATGGAATACAATACAGATAATATTAAAGTCAACCAAGTTATTCAAAAAAAAATATCCTAATTTTATTCTGGCATTTTCTGCACATGATTACCATAAATATGATTAATGAGTGTGATTTCAGAAGCCAGCTTACAAAACCAATCGAGTCATAAAATGTGCATGGACTGTCATCACATTTTTGCACTCTAGTCAAATTACAATGTGAATCAATTCATGTTATTTTGATTGTGAATATATCACTGCCTAAAGAATTTGTTGTGACAGTCCCCATATTAAACTGTAAATGTAATTGTGAGTTACAGTCCTCTTTTCACTTGTAGTCCACCTTCTACTATTTGAATGTTTTTGCTCATAGCGAGTTTGAAGAAAAAAGAGGAAAAATAATACCTGTATTGATCTGAATAGTATCAATGAAAGAATTGCACCCACAGAATATCATTTAATTAAATATGGATTACTGATTTACAGTGTTTTCAATGTAAGCTGGCAGGGTCTGAAGTGTTGGTAAAAACCAAAGAAGACAGAAAAGGTAGTTATGAAAGTCTTATTAATATCAATAAAACTAATATTCACATTCTGTCCATATACATTGAATTAACATTTGAATAGCAAAATCTGGTAACTGTATCAGCTCTAAAATAAATCCAGGTAGCAAATGTAATATTTGATGTGTACACACTTAAAGTGGACGCTACAAAATGTTGGAAAAATGCAGATATTTTAAAAAATTAAAAGGTAATAAGCTGAAGTGGAGATGTGTGTGTGTGTGTGTGTGTGTGTGTGTGTGTGTGTGTGTGTGACATGACACCTCAGCACAATAATGGTGCTATGGTGCTACTCAAATGTAAAGTTTAAAAAAATATATATAAAGCATTGCAGGAAAACTTTAGAAAGATTAAACCATTTATATAAGTGTAAACAAGAAATACAACAAGGTAAAATACTAAGATGTTACAATTCTGTCAACAAGGTATAACAAATATAAGATAATGGTTAAACATAAAATCCTTAAAAACATGGTCAAATTTTTTAATATAAATTTCACTTCCTTAAAAAGTCAAAAATTCTCTTAGATGGACATTATAAAGCCTATTCAGTAAGTGCACATAAAAAAAAATCTCATAGTAGGGAAACTGTCTTGACAAGAATGCGTTCCTCTGTCAGGGTAAACACTCTGAGATTACACTCAACAAGAGGTATGCATGTCAAACTCAAAGCTGTCGTGTGTACCAAATTTTCTAAGTGTGTACACAGTATACAAAATAACCAAAATGATGCCATTTAGTTAAACAATTTGAAACTCTACTTCTTACTAGGCTGCCAACAGTACAAAATAGTTTTTTGACCGTGGGGGCAAACCACTTTTCTGCAAGCAGTCTCGAAAACATGTTACACAAAGTTTTGACACAATTAAATATCAGTAGGAACTTTATAAGTAAATTTAAATATACACATAGAGACCTTATATTGATTTACACCTAGTGATGTTTATTTCACATCAGATACTACAAACGTTGCCATGTAAAATGAGTTAAATTCATGACATTTTTCACTGCTTTTCCTCTTTAAAGATAGAGACAGTTCCGAATGTGTCAAGTAAGGAGTAACTAACTGAATGGTGCTTGGTCATATTCAACGTAACCTTTGCCCCGAGCTGAAATGACGTAGGTAGTAAGTTACGTCATACCGGGAATTCCCTTGGAAAATTAATTTCCATGTAAAATCTTATTCGGTATATCGTCATTTAGAATAAACAGTTTCTCGAAGGTAAACGGGAAGCACGGGTTTAAGGTATGGGAGGTAAGTTAATTAGTTTCATTTTTCAGTTATTGTTATTATATGAGACACTGATTTAGTAACGGTGTAGTACGACTGCGTTAGAACGAGGCAACACAATAGAGAGTAGGAGAAGCCGCTATCCGTCCTATACTATATTTTGGATAAAGTTGTCCATAACATTTTTATTTGTCAGTTCTAGGCGGTTGTTGATTGACATATCGTTTTCTTTTTTTTTATAAATAAAAAAAGGCAAACAACAATGATGGAGTATTTTCTGTGCATATCTTTTTTCTTTTTTCTTTTTGAAATTGGGGATACATTCTAACGTTTTCTGATTTCTAAAGACTGATGCACGAATAGAAGACATTATGTACTCCCAATTGACGTGTCTGTGCTTAAGTTCGTCATTTTTGTCAGGTCTGTAACTCTTATTTCAACGCACCTGTAGTTTCCAAATTCGCAGTTTGGATGCGTCTTGAGGTGAAGGCGTGTTTGTCCAAAATCAGATTGCTGTGTTCTATCTTCAACAGCCATCAAACCTCCGGGCTCTTTACTTCATAGCCCATTACTACCAGAGTTACACAGTGGGTGAATATTTGCCATGAATGTGCGTGGTTCGTCATAGATTCCTTCTAGTATTAATATGATATTGCTTTAAAAAGAAAGTTGACTTGTGCCAAAGAAGATAGTATATATCTTGAGCTCTTGTTACTACAAACTCTAATTGTGTAATTCTTGCCCATTCCGAGCCATTAAAGGTCATGTAACATTTAAACAGAACATTTTCTCCAATTTCGCTGTCATCGTGGAGTCGAATACGTTCTCCAATCTATTTCAGCCAATCTAGCTCGATGTTAGCTGTGATTAATTTAGCTATACAAGTCCCTAGCGGGGCCTATGGTGACCTAGTGATCTAAAGAGCACGCCTTCATCGATCACTGCCACCTTACCTTTGTCCACGTGGGTTCGAGTCTCAAGCTCGGCCAGTCTAGTATGTAAGAAAGTTTGACTGTAGCTTCCCGTGGGTCAGTGTTCTTACCGGGAATTTCCCTGGATCTTCCTGCACCAGTTATACTGCCCACCATGTATGGCCTATCTTGTGCTGAGAAATGACGTTAAACCCCAAAACAGCAACAAGTCCCTGATCATTTTAATGATTGTGGAAACTTTTGAGCTGAGTTCGAATGCGTATACATTTTCAGCGGTTGACATTTACGGAAAATAAGGCACATAAGAATGACATTACGGTATTTGTGCTTACGTTTCAGGTAAACAATGGTTACGAAATTAAATGATTTGTGTTCGCTGGTTTCAAGTATTTTTTAATGTGAAATCTGGTCAAAAATGAAATTATTGTAGGATTTTATTTTTTGGCACCATGGTTGTGTTTACCGATGAAGGCCACTTTTTTCTTTGGGGGGAGTAGATCTGGCATTTACGTTTCGAGCCAGGATATCTTTGTTTTCTTTACCCCAAGATAAAAAAATTTTTTATAACTACATGTAATATAAAGAACATAATTAATGTTTTCTTCCTAAAAATCGAAGATATTTTTCAAGCTTTTTGGTGGCTAAAACTCTTCTCTTTAACAAAAAACCTCATGAAAAGCAATTTTTTAGCCTTATCCCTTACAGTCGGATATTTGTTAGAAACATAACGCCAATTTACTGTGCTGAAAATGGTGGTCAGATGCCACTTTGGTAACTGCGACTTACCCAGTTAAATTATTTTGCCATTATTTCTATAAGCGCATACACGCTCTCGGTGTTTTGTCCCTGTGTATGATTGCATTTCGAATCTGTGATTAGAGAAGCAAGGTGGAGCCCATTCAACGTGCTTGGAAACTAATGCACGAAGACGATGTTCTAAGTTTAGATGACATAGTGATCAAAACGGCTTTACGGTAGCGATCAGTTCGTATATAGCATATAATTAAGCTGTGAATTACGTATGGAAATACTCCTGAATAAGCCACTGCATATACATGTATCTTTTTTCTAAATAATATCATGTGTAGATCACAAACCATCACAGCGTTCGTATTGCACGACTTGACCGATATGACTTATTTTAGTCTAAGCGTCCCGAAATTTATTTATGAATCAAGAGTAGTTAAGTGGGATACTATAGGGACAATGGGACTTAGCATTAAAAAGACCCCTGGGACAATATAGGGACAATGGAAATTTAACATGGAGAAAAATCGTGGGTCACTTTAGGGACAATGGGAATTTAACATAGAGTTTGGGACTGTCTAGGGACAATGGGAATTTAACATGGGAATAGAGTTTGGGTTTGTCTAGGGACAAGGGGAATTGAATATGGGATTTATTTTTTAAAAAAGTTTTTTTTAAATTTAAATTTAAATTTAAATTTAGAAAAGGGGTAGGCAATGGAAAGGCTATCTCTTTTCGAGAAATATGGCTGGCCCTGAAAAGGGCCTTTGGGTTTATGTTAATATTAATATTAACATAGATGGCATCTGTCACATCTTCTTCTTCTTCTTCTTCTTAAACTCCTTCTAACTACCGGTCCATACACAAGTACCCTCTTGAGACATCCTTGTCTTTCTATGTAAACTCTCCTCATCCATTGACTAGTATCTGTCCTATCAACAACAGTCCACTTGGACCTGACATACATGAGCATGTCCGTCCTAAACATCATGGAAGACACAAGGGTGGATGACTCAACTGTGGTCCACATCTTGAAGCGACGAGAATAGGTGAATCAATGCAGTGAACTGCGCTTATTTATAGGTACAGGAAGGATTGAAACGGATTGAATTCATTCACCAATCCGAACACGCGTTACAAAATTCAGTCAGCTCGCATCCAATCCGAAGAGAGCAGTCTGTGACGTCACGTGATCTATATAGATTCGTTAGCGCTTGTGTGCAGTCAATCTATGCGACAGTGATTCAACATGACGGAAACTCAGAAAACGATCCATTGGGGTGCACCAGCAGGGGAGACTGCCCAAGGGAACCCGGACTTACTTTCAGAAGAGGTACACTGGGATTTTGTGGATTTTCTTACCTCGCAAGAATTTGTTCCAGAACCTTCGTTACCTTCTTCATTACCGCAAGTGGAGAATTTTAGACAGAGACAGAAAGAAGAATTGGAGAAATTTATGCAACGACAAAAGGAAGCGGAACAAGCTTTTCTCCTACAGCAACAGCAACAGCAACAAGAAGAGGTAAGAAAAAAACAACAGCAACAACAGCAAGAAGAAGTAGCAGCAAAGAAACAAGAGGGTGAAAATCAAACGGCTACGGTACTGTTGGACATTTTAGCGGAGTTAAGAAGTCTGAAACAAATGTATCAGACTTCTTTATCACGACCGAAGAGAATACGACCTTCCCGAGCTAAACACGCCAACCCTGTGACTAAGCCTGTCGTACCACCCTTAGTGATTTCAACCCAATCATCAGAAGTAGGCCTTGGCCGTGGCAAAGGCTTAAGGCAGTTAAAGTTGATTGGTTAAACTCACTCCTACACCAAAATAAAAAGGCCCTTTTCAGGGCCACCCACATTTCTCGAAAAGAAATAGAATTTCAATTTGCCAATAACTCAAAAATAAACCCCACCCATTTTACCCTTATAGTACGTGTCTGTGTATGAGTGCGTGAGTGTAGCTTCTTATTTTAAAATCAAAACTCAAAGACACTTACCTTATATCATTCATGTATTCTTTTATCCATTTTTTTACAATCCAATTCACAATTCACCACAGAACACTTTAATAAAAAGTTCATTGACTTCTTCTTTCTCCTTGTTTAGTCTCTGTTTTTTGAATTTCTTCACCGTTTTTACCTCATTTTCTTCCCTTCTTCTTTTCTTCTCCTGTTTCTTTGCTTCTTTCAAATAGAATTGTCTTATTTCTTCCTCTTCTTCCTCTGAAGAATCCCTCTCTTCTTCCGAAGAATCCCTCTCTTCTTTTGAAGAATCCTTCTTTTCTTCTGACTCCTCTTGTTTCTTTTTTGGGCAATCTGGAGACCAATGTCCTTTTTCTTTACAATAATAACAGGTATCTTGACTTTTGTCTCTTTTAGTCCCTGTTTTTGTTCTTTTTTGATGGTCTGTACACTCTGAAGACCAATGCCCTTTCTTCTGACAGATATAGCAAGTATCTTGACTTTTATCTCGAAAGGAAGGAGAGCAGTCCGTCGGCTGGTCTGAAGAGAATTTTCTAATGACCCCTCGCAAAGCTCTGACGAAACGTTCCATCTGGGTAGTCTCTTCCATCGTTGTGCTCAGCTTGAGAGTGAAATGAATAGTGAAAGGACAAGACACACACCCTTTTTATATACGCTGGTTTGCCAAGACTATAAATTAGTCTATGGTGTTTAAACTTGAGTCATTTGACGTTTTGCACTCAAGATGAAACGATCCCATTCATTCGAGAAGAAAGAAGAAGAAGAAAGTAAGAGGCAGAAACGTGATCTATCGCCTCGTACCAGGGCTGAAATCTTGGCACAAATTCATGCCAGTGATTTTGAAGAGGACATGAGTGAACCAGAATCCGAACCCTCTAAACCAAGTTCACCACCCTTAGTCAACCCTGAAAAGTACTATTCCATTCGAGAGACGGAAAAGCGCTCCTCTAGAAAATTTAGAACCACGGCTTACACCTACACGGTGAAGTTTAAAGATTTCAAGGCTGACGTACCCTTGGAGAAAGCAGAAGGGTTTATCACCGAGATGTGGGATTCTTTGCTCACCTCACTCAAGCGACAATGTCAACCCAAAGAAGACGATCGCTTGACACTATCCATAGATCACGACGGTTTGAAATCCCCTGTTTGGATCGAGTTTAGCAGACCTGCAGAACTAACCCCTTCCAAAGTCATGGACAAGATTCAACACGTACAACAATCTAATGACCAGTTTGACATCACCGATGGTAAAGCCACACTGAAAAATGGCTCACGTCTCTCTTCCTCAAGGGACAGGACAAAAAAAGATGTTATTGGTGGACGACCTTCGCAACATTAAGCGTAGTCTTGTCCGAATTAACAACCCTCAAGACCAGATGTGCTTAGCCCGTGCCATCGTGGTGGGACGAACCTATGCCAACAAGAACGACACGGTAGAATGGAAAAGAACCTGGGAGAACATTCGAAAATCGAACCAAACCAAACAACGAAACGAAGCAGAACTCCTGTTGCAACAAGCTGGCCTGTCCAAAGACACACCCTGTGGCATTCCTGAGATGCAAAAATTGCAAGATGCCCTAGCTCCACGCTACACCTTGAAAGTGCACCCTCAAGAAATACGCGGGTCTCTGTTGTTTCGAGGCCAAGACTTTAAGGACGGAAAATACATTCATGTCTATCATCACGATGACCATTTCGATACCATTACCAGTATCACTGGATTCCTGGGATACGGTTATTATTGTGAGAAATGTGATTATGGTTATAACAATCGAGAGCAACACAAGCATTGTGGATTGAAATGCCCAGGATGTTTGGCCTCTCCACCCTGTCTGAGCGAAGAACCAGTGCCTTGTTCAACTTGTCTGCGTACGTTTGTCAGCCCTGCCTGTTACCAGCAACATCTGAAGACGCAAGGTTCACAGCAGAAATGTGCTTGTCAACTCTTGAGATTGTGCCCTACCTGTGGACAAGGCATACTTACCAACAATGCCAAGGCACACGTATGTCGAGGAAAGAAAAAATGTCACATTTGTCACCACATCGTGGACTTGGAACACGAATGCTACGTGCAAAAATACCAACCCCCACCAGAGAAAGAGGACGGTCACAAGAAGAAAGGCAATTTCATCTTTTTCGATTTCGAATGCATGCAAGAGACTGGCATTCACATCCCTAATTTCTGCGTGGCTCATCGAGCGTGCGAGAAGTGCATTCAAGAACCTATCTTCAGTCATTGCCCTCACTGCAGCAAGATTCCTGGAGGGCGTGAAAAAATCTTTCGGGGACCAAAAACGTTAGCCGATTTTGCCCAATGGGTCTTAGACCCCCATCGACAAGACGTGGAGCCAAGAGGACATCGAACGTTACGGAGATTGTCATCGTCATGCCACGGTGATGGCTCACAATTTCTCCGGATACGATGGACAGTTTCTTTTGAGGTACTATACGGAACATGGCACCGAACGTCCTAAAGTGACTTTGAACGGAGCCAAAATCATTTTCATGCAAGTGGGACAAGTACAGTTTAAAGATTCGATGAGTTACTTGGCCATGCCTTTGAGCCGAATGCCTAAAACGTTTGGAATGACAGAAATGGCTAAAGGGTACTTTCCACACTTTTTCAATACGGAAGCCAATCAACATGCTGTTCTACCCCATTTGCCTGAGGCTCACTATTACGACCCCGACAACATGCGTACCGAACAACGAGAAGCTTTCTACGCTTGGTACCAGGCTCACGCCTCGGACCCTTTCGACTTTCAGGAAGAAATGTTAAAGTATTGTCGTTCCGACGTGGACATTTTACGGCGTTGCTGTGGAAAATTTCGAGAACTGTTCATGGAACACGGAGGGGTCGATCCTTTGAAAGAAGCTTGCACCATTGCCAAAGCGTGTTCCGTAGTGTACAGACAACGATTCATGCCTGAAAACACCGTGGCTGTCATCAGTCCTCAAACGACCCACTATGTCAAGCGTCAATACTCGGTCAAAGCCCTACGTTGGATACATTATTTGTGCGACAAGGAAGACAAATGGATTCAGCATGCCCGCAACGGAGGAGGCGAAAAGACCATCGGAACGTATTGGGTAGATGGCTGGGACTTAGAAAACCCCAAGATCGTGTACGAGTTTAACGGTTGCTTATTTCACGGATGTCCCGTCTGTTACCCTGACCGTGGCACTAAAAATCAGTTTTTGCAACGAACCATGGAAGACTTGTACCAGGACACTTGTCAGCGACGCCTAAAGTTAGAACAGCAAGGATACCAAGTGGTGGAAATGTGGGAACACGAGTACGATCACCGTTTGAAAACCGATCCCGAGTTTAAACGCCTCGTGGAAAGTTACCAGTTCATGGACCCGCTGAACCCGAGGGATAGTTTGTACGGAGGAAGGACCAATGCCACCTGTTTGCTGTACCAAGCCGACGAAGAGAAAGGAGAAGAAATCAAATACTTGGACGTGTGTTCGCTGTATCCCTACGTGTGCAAATATTGTCGCTTTCCTGTAGGGCACCCGCAATTGTTCACGGAACACATCGACCTGAAAAACATTCGACAATACGAAGGCTTGATCAAGTGTAAAGTTTTGCCTCCCACGAACCTATACCATCCCGTCTTACCTCACCATTGTCAAGGCAAACTGATGTTTCCCTTGTGCCGTACTTGTGCCGAAACGTGCAACCAGGACCAACCTTGCCATCACAGCCAGGAAGAACGTGCCTTGACGGGAACCTGGGTCAGCGTGGAATTGTTCAAAGCTCTGGACATGGGATACCAACTGTTAGAAGTGTACGAAATTTGCCACTTTCCCAAGACACAACAGTACCACAAGGGTGACCCTACTCAGAAAGGCATTTTCGCCGACTACGTGGATGCCTTTTTGAAACTGAAACAAGAAGCCAGCGGCTATCCTTCCTGGTGTCACACTCCCGAAGACCAAATATAATTCAAAGAGAAATACTACGCACAAGAAGGCATCTCCTTAGACCACATCGAAAAAAACGAAGGCAGGCGATCGTTTGCCAAAGTGATGTTAAATTGCTTGTGGGGTAAAATGGCACAACGACCGTGTTTACCCAAGACGGAATATTTGACAGAACCTTCCCGCTACTTCCAGATGATTCACGACAAAACCAAATACATGAAACATGTGGACGTCGTTCGAGAGGATTTGATCTTGGTCAATTACGAAGAAGATCTGGACTTTGTACAAGACGACCCTTTTGCAAACGTCATCATTGCGGCTTACGTGACAGCTCATGCTCGCTTAAAATTGTACGAAGCTTTAGAACTGTTAGAAGAACGCGTCCTGTACTTTGACACGGACAGTTGCATTTACATCCATCACCCGATTCAACAGCACCCTGACATCGAAGGAGACCGTTTAGGAGCCTGGACAGACGAGCATCCCGACGACAAGATTCTAAGTTTCGTCAGTGGTGGTCCCAAAAATTACGGCTACGAATACCGGGACAAACAAGGAGAAGTGCACACGACGTGCAAAGTGAAAGGACTGACTCTGAATCATCGTACCAGTCGAGTGGTCAACTTTGGGGTATTGAAAGAAGCCTTGCAATCGGGAGAGGATGGAAACTTTAAAGTGACCACCTATCAACCGAACAAGATTGTACGTTTACCCACTCACCACATCGTCAGTCGACCCTTGGAAAAAGTCTATCAAATTGTATACCAGAAGCGAGTGCGACTTCCCAATCACTTCACCTTACCGTACGGTCACGTCGGTATTGGTCTGTATATGAAAAGGAACCCTAGGCAAGATCGATAGTTCATTGTTCATTGAAGTAACTTACCATGTCGTTGACGAAGAAGAAACCAGATTGGTTAGGAGTCAAATGTTGGACATCACCGAGACCAGGGTTTTGAGGCTTGGACACAAGAGGTGGCCCAGTATGCACGAGAGTTATTCAAGGAAAAAAGTTACTTTTCAACCTGTGTTAGTGACGGTGCCAGAAGAACCCGTCACCCAGGACAGGACTGTCGTGGACAGGCCTGAAAGACCCTTTCGGGAGGACACTTGTGTGACCTTACCCCTACTATAGAACTGGTTAGAACTTTACCCAAAACATGTTGTACAGACACTTGTGTTTATTCCACGTTCATGGTTATCATGTGCCTTTTATTCTTGTACTTAAGCCTTTGGCTTTTATGCATTTTTGTCTTTCGTATTCATGTTTGAAAAAAACATTCAATAAACGTGTTCTGAAAAAGTATATAAACTCTTGTCTTGTTTGTTTTTCGTGTCACAAGTGACATTTCTCACACCATGGCTACCTCTGCTGTCTCTGCTCCCTCTTCCTCTACTGTCAAAGTGATCGACGAACACTTAGATCGTGCCAGTTGGGAGGCTTTGTATCTTCGCCATCCCTTTAACATGCTCATTGCTGGACCTAGCGGTTCGGGCAAAACCGAATTCGTCAAACGTTTGATCGAACATAAACATCATTTGATCGATCGACCCCCTCAACAAATCGTGTGGTGTTACAAAGAGTGGCAATCGGCGTACAGCCTCTTGCGAGAAAGTCAAGGCGATTCCATCGTGTTTGTGGAAGGCATTCCTAAAGAAGACGACGGCATCGTCTCTGACTCCCGTCTAACCCATTTGGTCATTTTCGACGACATGTTAGGAGAAGACGAAGAAGAAATTAAACTGTGGTTCACGCGCAAAGGGCATCACCGTAATGCCAGTATCGTTTACATCACCCAAAATTTGTTTCAACAAAGTAAAGCCCATCGCACCATCAGTCTCAATGCGCATTACGTGGTCTTGTTTAAAAGCCCTCGAGATAAATCGCAAGTGCAAGTCTTAGCCAAACAGTTAGGAACGCCTTGGCTGACTCAGGCGTACGACGATGCCACTCAAACTCCACACGCCTATTTACTGGTCGATTTGAAACCTACGACTCCCGAGGATTTGCGATTTCGTACCCACTTGTTTCACCACTGGTGCCAAGACGGAGGGCCTGTCCTGTACACGTCTCCGTCCTCGACTTCATTTCACTCCCCATAAAAAATCTATAAAAACCTCAGACCCTTTTTCGTCTGTCTCACTCTCAGTGCGAACATGACGTCACTTCAGTCGCATCTTCCCGTCAAATTGATTCGTGCCTTGTATGGCATCAGTCGAGAAAAAGATCCACAAACACGAGCTCGTGTCTTAGAAGCTAGTCTCAAAGAAGTCTTACGATGGTTCACGGTGACGGCACGTCAATTACTCCAAGGAATCATTCAGATTCCTCATCAAACCAAACGCTTTTTCGATCGAAACAAAGTCGCTTTGGTCCAACTGGCCGATCCCCGCATCGACACTCAAACCAAAAAACAAATCATTTTGAAACCTGGAGGGAGCGGTACTCTAGGAGGGGTCATCATTCGCTCACTCTTAAGATGGGATCCTAATGCCCCCAAAGTTATACCCAAGACAAAAGTCCAACGAAGCCCCAAGAAGAAAAAGACCAGGTCCCCAAGGAGAACTTCTCCAGTGGCAGGACCCTCCTCTGACCAGACACCACCCCGGAAAAAGAAAAGAAGCCCCCAGAAGAAGAAAAGTCCACAGAAAACTAGTCGCAAGAGAGGCACTTCGGCCAGGACGCAACCTTACACTCGAAAACCACGACCTGACACGGCGGTGACTGCGTCTCCGGCAGCTTCACGTTTGTCCACTTCTCCGTTAATGACACCCAGAACTGAAGAGTACTTGGAGACGTTGATCACACCAAGAACTTCTCCGTTGATGACCCCCAAAAGAACTTCCCCAGTGGCAGGACCTTCCAATTTAGTGGCAGTGGCTGCTGCTCACAAAGTACCTTCTCCCAAAATCAAAGTTCAAGAAAGATCGGGCATGTTACAAAGTTTACTGGATTTGTCCAAGCAAGAACTGGCTCGATTTAGTCCGTTGCGTACCCCTGCACGACGTGTCATGCCTGTCCTCAAACTGATACGACGTCAAGACAATCAGTGGCGACGCGTTCCAGTATAAAAAAGGCCTGTGACCAAGTCGGGTATCAGTGTTTTTTCGGTGCTCCTGAAGACTCAAAGATGTCACCCTCCAGAAAACCCCAAGGAAAGAAAAGGAAAGGACTGCCACCACGTTTAGCCAAACATGGGGACATGTTATCTGTCCTGTCCAAAGCTTCTCCACCCCTACGAAAAAAACTCATTCAAACGGCCTCCAAAGAGGTCATCGATACCGTGTGCGAATGTTGTTTGAACGTTTTGAAAGGCACGATCCCTTTGTCCAAACACCAGAAACAATGCTTAAGCAAACATCGTCACGTTCTTCGCCAAATGGTTCGAAAGAAAATTCCCATTCGTCAAAAAAAGAAGATGTTAGTGCAACGTGGAGGTATTTTACCTCTCTTGTTAGGCCCCATACTGAAAGGAGTCTTGGGAACCATGTTGGGAGGACTGGTGGGAACAAGATAAAAAGGCCTTCGGAAGTCCCAAGATCTCAGAATCGACCCCTGACAACCCCATGGAAGGACGAAAACTAGCTTTAGTGCCTTACAAACGATGGATGGAATACCATCGGTGGCAAGAACAAGGCACCCCGCATTTACCTCCCAATCCCCATTTGAGCGAGATGTCCCAGTTACAACACGAATTGCAGTCCTTGATGGATCGCCAAGATTTGTCCGAAACAGAAAAATCGCAAAAGTACGGTCAACTCTTGCAACGACTACAACTCTTTCACCAGAAAGCTTTAGACGAAACAGCTCTACCCACTCTGAAAGATTTTAAGACCTTGATGAAAAGTCCAGCACCATCACCAGTACCAGTACCACCAGTACCCGTGACCAAGTCAGAAAAAGGAGAAGAAGAGGAAGGGTTTCAAACTCCACCAGAAAAAGTACGCAAGTTAACAACACCACCTACCTCCAGAATTGGATGGATTAAAAAGATGATGGCCACCCCTTCTTCCTCACAAGAGAAAAAGAAAGTGAAGACAGAAGTGAAGACAGAAGTGAAACAAGAACCGATATCCCCCGCTCAGACATCCTTCTCCTCTTCGACGCCTATTGCTGGCCGCACACGCAAAGCATTGCAATCCAAGAAAATACCCCAAGAGAAAAAGAGTAGCATCCTCCAAGAGTGGGTGTCTTATTAACACACCAACCAACACAAAAAAAATGGAAAAAGTCTTAGCCAGCATTTACTACAATCCCTCGCATCCTGCAGGTTACGCAGGAGTTCAAAAATTGTATCGTGCTGCCAAAACTCGACTGAAAAGTCTCCGTTTACCTCAAGTGCAACGATGGTTACAAGAACAAGCTACTTACACTTTACACAAACCCATTCGACGCAAGTTTGCCAGAAGTCGCACCCGAGTGGAAGGCATCGATCATCAATGGCAAGCCGATTTAGCCGATGTCTCTCATTTGGCCAGCTACAATCGTGGCTACAAATATTTGTTTTGTGTCATCGACGTCTTTTCCAAATTTGCCTGGGTCGTGCCCTTGACTTCCAAATCGAGCAGCGAGTTAGTGCGAGCCCTGCAACGAGTGTTGAAACAAAGCGTTCGTCACACTCTTCGATGGCAAACGGACAAAGGTACCGAATTTCTGAACCAAGCTTTCCAAAAAGAATTAAAGAAACGTGACATTCATTTTTTTACCACCGAGAATCCCGAAACCAAAGCCAGCATCGTGGAACGTTTTCAACGCACTTTGAAAGAACGCATGTGGAAATATTTTACGCATCACCACACTCTGAAGTACATCGACATCTTACCGCACCTGGTGCAAGCGTACAACCAATCTTACCATCGAAGCATCGGACGTGCCCCGCAAGACGTGACTCCCGAGAACGAAGTGTTGGTGTTTGAGCGCCTGTTTGGCACGTCCCCGACGAGGGCTGTCCCCAAGAAAAGTGGAGAGTTGGCCGTAGGAGATTGGGTGCGCATTGGCAAAACCAAACGCACTTTCGACAAAGGTTACTTACCTAACTGGACGACCGAATTGTTTCGCGTCACTGGACGAGTGCATGGCCGTCATCCTGCCGTCTATAAATTGGAAGACATGAACGGAGAAGTGCTCAAAGGAACGTTTTATTTGCCCGAGTTACAACGTGTGACCAAAAAAGAAGACGACGTGTACGACATCGAAAGCATTCTCGAACGCAGAACCCGTAAAGTGGGCAAACGACGTGTCAAAGAAGTCAAAGTACGTTGGAAAGGATATCCGCCCAGTTTTGATTCTTGGATCGACGCTTCGCAAGTCATCGACTATAAAAAGAAGTGACCATCATGCCTTTTCACACAGCAGACGCAGCTACGTCGACCACTCCTCCTTCCCCTAGTTCTTCTGTGCAAGATTTACAAAAACAACCCTTGTGGGTGTGGTGTGGAGAACGTGTGCCTAAAACGCAAATCGTCTTTTTCTGCCAAATCTTCGTGGTGTATTGTGTCATCGGGGCAGCCATCGCCAATTTGAGTTTGCAACAAGGAGACAAACAATTGTGGACCATTTTATTGAGCAGTTGCATCGGTTACCTGCTTCCTAATCCCTCCCTGAAATTCACCTCGAACGGGAACCCCGGGAACCTTGTGTCCAGTGCCAGTGCCAGTCACCACTTCAATCACAACCAGAACCCCATTTTAGACGGAGACACGCCTCTGACGTCCAGTAACCCCTCGGACAGCCACAGAACTCTGGAATTATGAGTCACCAAAACCAATTTTACTTAACTTTACCCAGTGACAGTTCCATGGAGGTGTTTCCCAAGAACACGTTGTGCTGTTACACGGCCAAATTACCTCAGGCCATCCAGTTAGATCACGAAGCCCATTGGGAAGTGGCTTTAGTAGAAATGATTCACCCGACCCAAGTCCTCAATGTCCTTCCCAATCAAAATTTTTTTGATGTGGATGTTCATGACGAGCAAATGCAACAGTGGATGGATAGCAATGTCAAATATGACAAGAAAACCCGTACACAAAAGTACACCACCTATCACTTGTTCATTCCCCCAGGCTATTATTTTAGTGGTCAACATTTGGTCAGCACCATAACCTCCAGGTTTAATGTCGTGTTTCTGAAAGCTTTGGAGCATGTCAACAAAAATGTCACCACGGAGTACCACAAAGCAGCTCGTCGCTTCTTGATGAAATTTGAACGAAGTAAAATCGTGTCCATTTTATTTTGTCCTGAATTGTTTGACATGTTGGGCGGAGACATGGACATGAGAAAGGCCATGCTCAAGAAAAACGAATTACCCATCGTTTACGACAACGAGTCTTTTAGCAAGTTATTTCGTGCCTCGGTAGAACTGAACCAAGGACTGAATTTGATGTTCGTGTATTCCGATGTGGTGGAGTACAACGTGGTGGGACACACCTCCGTACCGTTACTGCGTGTCATTCCTTTCAAAGTGGATTCTGCCACGAACGCTGACGAGGAAGGTGGAAACACTTACCACGTCCACCGCGAATTTGTCCATCCTCACTATTTGCCTGTCAGTAAGTCGTATTTGGACACGGTCAACATTGCTATAAAAGGAGATCTGGGACAAAATATTCCATTCACCAAAGGAAAAGTCACGGTGAAACTCCACTTTCGAAAACGGTTCTCTCACGGCTCGTAAGTAAGTCATGTATCCAGTGTACCGAGGGGTTGCTCGACAGCGAGGACACGGTTTAGGAGACATGCTAAAATCGGCCTTTCGTTCGGTGGCCCCAGTGTTGAAACCGATGCTGACACGCGGATTGCACGCCTTGAAAGATGCGGCACTGACGCAAGGCAAAGAATTTCTCCAAAATGTCATCATCGACAAACAAAACCCTAAAGAAGCCTTCATGAGGGCAGGCAAAAATGTCTTGCTGCAAACGGGCAAAGACATTTTAGGCCAACGAGAAACACCTATAAATGCCCTGCACGCTACCGAGTCAGGCATTCAGCAAGGACAAGGCAGAAAGAGACGACGAAGAAAACACCCTTTCACCAGACTTCAAGCGAGAAAGGCCAAGAAAAGAAGAACCGTTCGAGACTTAGACGTTTTCGATTATTGAGAAAAGAGACAAAAAAAATGATGCACCGAGAATCTTGCGCTTGTTCCAAGACGGAACTGGATCTGTTTGCCATGCCCCCTACCATGATGACCATGCAAGAATCCCAGTGGGTGGAATTTCACCCCGTCTCCTCACTGACCGATTCCGCTCCCATCGAGTTTGAAATCAAAGGACAGCCCGAAGATTACATCGATCTGAATATCAGTTACTTGTACCTGAAAGTCAAAATTCTAGATAAGACTGGAGGTGCTATAGACGATGAAGCAGTAGCTCCCGTCAACAATTTCATGCATTCCTTGTTCAGTGGAGTGGACTTGTACTTGAATAACAAACTGGTCAGTAGCAGCATGGATACTTACCCTTATCGTGCCTACCTGGAAAATCTCTTGACGTACGGAATAGATGCCAAGAACACTCATCTCAATGCCTGTGTGGTATGGGAAGCTGACGAACCTACCAAGTTTGAAATATTGGAAACTGATGAAAAGAAAGACAACAATGATGGATTTGTAGAACGAAGAAAGAGAATCACGGGAGCCGACACAAGTTTAGAACTGATGGATCGTTTGCATTTGGACATGTGGTTGCAAGAAAAGTATTTGCTGAACGGGGTGGATGTCCGCCTGAGACTGAATCGTAGCAGTGCCGCTTTCCATTTGATGGCTGATAGTGACGGTTACAAAACCAAAATCCTAGAAGCCAGACTCTACGTACGCCGTGTGGAAGTGTTACCTAAAGTGGGAAACGACATCAGTCAGACGTTGAGTAGAACTACCGCCAAGTATCCCATACGACGCGTGGAAGTGAAAACCTTCACCATTCCCAAGGGACAGCGATCCATGATCGAAGATCATCTGTTCCAAGGACAGTTACCCAAACGTTTGATCGTTGGTATCGTCGAGAATACAGCCTTCAACGGAGCTGCCGAAAAAAATCCTTTCTACTTTCAACACTTTGGCGTGTCCAAAATCGAAGTCAGTCGCGATGGCAAGACCTTGTGTACCCGACCTTTCGAACCTGACTTTACCAAGAAGAATTACTTGAGATCGTACTTGTCCCTGTACGAAGCCACCGGACAGTTAGGAACCAATGCCAGTCACGGTATTACGTACGAGGATTATGCAGGAGGCTACGCTTTGTGGGCTTTCGATTTCACTCCAGACCAAGGCAGCGACGAGGGACATTTCCACCCTATAAAATCCGGCCAGATTCGTGTGGAAATTCAGTTTAAAGACCGAGACCCTGATGAAACGGTGAACGTCATCCTGTATACAGAATTCGATAATACCATAGAAATCAACAGTTTGAGAGAAGTCATCCTAGATTACTAGAAACCATGGAAGACTGTTATCCCTCTTTACCTAGTGGAGAAACTTTTAGTGTTGGATTATTGTTAAAAAATGTTAGAGTTCTTGTTGTTTAGTGTTAAGTGATTTTTGAATAAAAAAATGTTGTGTTTTGAAAAAATTGTTTGATGTTATATTGTTGGATTATTGTTAAAAATGTTAGAGTTGTTGTTTAGTGTTAAGTGATTTTTGAATAAAAAATGTTGTGTTTTGAAAAAAAAATGCCTTTGTCTTTTGTTTAGCTATAAGAATGTTGGATTGATGCTCTTTCATTTCTTACTATCCCTCTTATGACACTCACTAAACGTTGCGACTCAAAAACCGTGTGGGGGATGTTTTCCTTCACGTCCGCGCTTTAACTTTAAGAACCGGGTTGTTTCCAGTCTAACCATCCATTGTCGACTCATCCTCCTAAGAAGATGTGCTCCAAACTAGCTAAACTCAACGAAGCCTACGTGAATTTGCATAGGGTCAGACACAGTCTGATACCGAAGCCAGAAGAAATAGAGAATGTGAGAATGTTAAAAATCACTGAAGACCTGATAGAAGAGCTCTTCAGAGAAGAAATGAACAGGGAAAAAGAAGAATGGACAGAGAAGTACAGACTTCAGAGACAGCAGCAACAACAACAACAACAAGAGCAGCAGCAGCAGCAACCTGAACCTGGCAGAGGCTTTGTCGATTGCCGTATCGACACCAAAGAGTTCTTCTTTTCTTTCCGAAGAAGCAGACCTATCGCCAGAAAGTCTATCCTCAGAGGACATCGCATTCTTAGAAACTAAAAAAGAATGCCATAGCAAACAAAAAAACAGCCCTTTTCAGGGCTACCCCAATACTCTAGAAAAGAAATAACGATCGATTTGCCAATGTGTGTAGGTAGAGTAGTGTGAAAATAAACACTAACTCTTTTTTAAAAAATGTGAGGGTATGTGTTTGTGTGTTAGTAAGTGCTTAAAGGAGACCAGAAACCAATGGAAATATAGAATAATAATAAAAGTACTAATGCAGAAAACCTTATTCTGAAGTATCATCTGCGACCGTAATGCCAATATTAAAATACTGGCCTATCTTCTAGAAGCTGAATTTCCGTGACCTCGTATGCAAAATTTCCGTGCCTATTCGGTTCCTTTCGGGATGTGACGTCATAGTAGCGACTCCAGCAGCCCAAGTGGGAGTTGCCAGAGTAAAAGACAATACCGTTTTGCGTTGCTTACGGGTGTAATAGAACATTAAGAAAAGCCTGTGGACAACATTTTTTTTTCTTTTCCGAAAGATAAAGGCATAATGAAAGAATGGATACATTATTACAAACGAGTCGATTTCAAAGCAACACCATACAGCACTATGTGCTCGTTACATTTCTCAAAGGACTGTTATGAGAGGGATCCTGAAAAAATGGCAGCTCAAAGATACGCAAATGCTAGGCCTAGACTAAAAGTTGGCGCTGTTCCAGACATAACGTTGAATAATAAAAGTGTTAAACGTGCGAGTTACGAAAATAGGCAGAAGGCCGAGTAAGTGACCACAAAATGCAACAATCAATTCACAGATCTTTTATCTACACCAGCAGTGCTAAAAATAAATCTGATAGCCCGACACCCTGGGCCCCTCTAGTTTTAGTTTCGGCCCATCCTGTATTCAAAGTGAGGTGCCCGTCAGGCTTGTCGAAACAAAAATTGTTTGCCTGAGGAAACTTTGATCGCGCTGGTGAAATTAGTAAATGTATTTTCAAGATGTTGACATACATGCCTTAACACGGCACAATCTAAATCAAATCACTACTGTCCAAGGTGAAATTTAGATTTGATTTTAATCAAATGGAGGCTTTGCCAAAAATAATATTCTAAACCTGCTGTCGTGTTTCGAGAAAACACAATTTTCAGTAATCTTATAAAAATTACAAATTTAAAAAAAAAGTCATTGTATACATGTAGTATGTATAAACGGTAATCTGAAATGATTGGAACTGATATAAAACTATTCCTTGGGCAGTTTAAATAGCAGCGATTAAAAGAAAAGAGGTCAAAGTTTCACATTAAATGGCTGACAATAGAAACTGGGGGGGGGGGGGGACTATTGACCCAACCCAATGTGCGAGCGCCCATGGGACGTACCTTTTCTCCATGTGATACGCCTCATTATTCCCCCAGGACAAGCCCATTTTGCATATTCTGGTCAGCTCTGGCTAAATTGCAAAATAGCTAAAGTTTCGATTTAAGTACGCAAACAATAAAGCCGGTGTGACTAATGAACATAACTCCTTATCCTTGCATTGATCTTGTGAAAAGGACTGCCCTTCGGACATACTTCAAAGAAACCATGTTCGACAGTGTGTGTATGTTTAAGCACCAGCAATTGATTGCCAAAATAAACGATGCCTATTTTGTTGTTACTTACGATGCCATGGACTTCAGGTTTAAGTCTTAATGCATGTAACACTGTTTGCTGAACAATATACTGCATGGTATATTTTGTTTTATTCCTTGTAATTTAATCATGGTAATTAAACTTTACATATACGGTAGAGGAATGTCAGGTGTTAACTGGCCGAGTTTCTATGGCGGAAATGGAGATGCGATTTTGTTTGCAGAGAAAATTTCACAGTGATCATTCATTTAAGCTAATTGGTGACAATTTTATTCTTTTAATTTTTTTATACTATAGTACTGTCGTAGTTGTTTAAAAACATCTGAAATTTACTTGAATAATGTTTAATTTTCACGTTCTATTTACTAAAGAAGAAAAAAACTGTTGTGTGATTTTAATTATTTTGTCCAGTACCGGATTTAGACGTGTGTGCGTGTGATTTGAATTTTTAACGTAGCTTTAACAATTTTTCAGGCATATCACTACGATGTCTGCAGTGTGGCAGTTTAGACTGTGGATTACATACGTTATATCTATTTATAAATGGTTTGGGGTTGGGGTTTTTTCTTCTGACAAATGAAAATTGACAGACATAATGTAATAATCGGGACTTCGCTGCGAAAAATTTAGAGATATTACGAGATCGGGATGTAGATGAGGAAATACCCCCAAAATCGGGAGGTTTTTCTCCCGGCTTGAGAGTTGACAGGTATGAACTGTCCGGGCTTGTGGAATTTCAGTCAGGGCTTGAGTTTATTTAAGTCACCAGCCCGGGGCCTGTGCCTAAAAAATTTCTTTTAGCACTGACAAGTACAGTACATAAACTATTATATCAGACTGCAGATTCAAGTTTTGAATGTGCAACCCAAATGTGGTCTCCTTCCGTCTGCCTCGCTCGCCAATGTTTATGTTTGTATTCGAAGACTGGCTAGTATTGCGTCATGGTACCACGTGATCTGTCGTCTCATTAAAACTCGGAAAAACTCGGTAATTTACGGAATCGTGGTATCTTCCATGCAATAAAATCACTACCCGCTTACGATATTTAATTTATAAACATGACAGTCGAATTAAAATCTGTAGAGAATTACATACGTAGAAGGAAAATTTTGATTTCTAGTCTCCTTTAAGTAAGTTGGTATGAATAGTAGATTAAAATCATGTTTTTTTTTGGTGTTTGAAGTGTATATTTGGAGTTAGATTGGATTGCTTTGCGTATGTGGATAGTCTAATGAAGTGATTTATAAAAAATTTTAAAATAGTGATGGGTAGCATAAAAAAGTGAGTGAGTGTTTCTTTTAGGTCCGCGCGTTGTTGTTTTTGGTCATGATGTAGGTAACATCAATTTTATGTTTTTTTAGGGGGATGTTTTCCTTCACGTCCGCGCTTTCACTATAAATTGAAACTCGCTGGGCAGTCTAGCTACCCTTGTTGATTGATCAACACCAAAAATGAACACGAGACTGTCTAAACTGTTGGAACTTCATGTGCATCTGGAATATGCCAGGCGCCTGTTGAATGAACTGGCCGCGGAAGCCATTGTGGAGGAGGGAAGGATAAGAAAGGAGGAGGAAAGAAGAAAAAAAGAAGAGGAGGAGAGAAGATATAAAGAAGAAAAGGAAAGAAGATACAAAGAGGAGGAGAGAAGAAACAAAGAAGAGGAGGAGGAGGAGAAGGAAAAAAAGAGAAGAAGAATAAATTTCAGAATCCCAGAGAGCGAAAATTGGGATTCTGAAGCGACATATCCTGCCTCTGCTCTCTCCCCCCAAAAAGTAAAAAGTAACTGGGGGATAAGATGTGTATGTGGCGCCAGGCCTGGAAGGTGCCACCATTAACCAGGTGTCCATGAAGTTCCAAAAAAACAGCCCTTTTCAGGGCTACCCAATACTCTAGAAAAGAAATAACCATCAATTTGCCAATGTGTAGGTGGAGTAGTGTGAATATAAACACTAACTCTTTTTTAAGATAGTGTGAGGGTATGTGTTTGTGTGTTTGTGTTTGTGTGTTTGTGTTTGTACCCGCTCACGTACGATTGTGTGGATAGTAGATTATGGATTTGTTTATTGTTTCTTAGCGTATGTGTTTGTGTTTGTGTGTTTGTGTTTGTACCCGCTCACGTACGATTGTGTGGATAGTAGATTATGGATTTGTTTATTGTTTCTTAGCGTATGTGTTTGTGTTTGTGTGTTTGTGTTTGTACCCGCTCACGTACGATTGTGTGGATAGTAGATTATGGATTTGTTTATTGTTTCTTAGCGTATGTGGAGAGTATAGTTTGGGTTTTATTATAGGAAATGAAAAAGTGGGGGATGTTTTCCTTCACGTCCGCGCTTTTCGTATAAGAACCCACAGTATTCGTCGTTCAAACCATTCTACAAAGAATAATCTAGACAAGATGACGCAAGTGACTGATTTATTTAATCAATTGAGGCATATCTATTTCTGGATAATAGATGCAGAATATGCTATAGAAAGGATACAAAAGGAATGGGAGTATGAAGATAAAGAACACTTGGTAACCAGTCAAGTCGAACGTATAAAGGCCGCCAGACATATAATAGAAGGAATGATAGAAGATGAAGTCAACAAATCAAGAGGATTTATTGACCCACCTTATGTAAGAGTGGGGAGTTTGAAGGAAGCACTGGATTATGTCATCCAAGTCCGGTGCTTCCTAGAACATATAGTGTATTGGACGGAGTTGTCATATATGAAGAGGGGACTGAACAGGTTGAAAAAAGGAGAAGAAATAATGAAACAAGTGATGACACAAGAAGTAGAAAACATAAAGGAAAGGTGGACTAAAGAAAGAAAGGAAGAACAGAATAAGAAGAAGAAATTAGAATTCGACCAACTGAATAACAACTGGATGAAAATACAGGCCAAGTTCCGAGCCATGGGTCACCCGGACTGGATACCAGAAACAGAAAAGAAAAAGAAGAAAGGAATGATGGACAAAATAAGAGGATGGTGGAAAAAGTTAAGAAGTTAAAAGAAGAAAAAACCTAAAGGCCCTTTTCAGGGCCAACCATATTTCTCGAAAAGAGATAGCCTTTCCATTGCCTACCCCTTTTCTAAATTTAAATTTAAATTTAAATTTAAAAAAAACTTTTTTAAAAAAAAAATCCCATATTCAATTCCCCTTGTCCCTAGACAAACCCAAACTCTATTCCCATGTTAAATTCCCATTGTCCCTAGACAGTCCCAAACTCTATGTTAAATTCCCATTGTCCCTAAAGTGACCCACGATTTTTCTCCATGTTAAATTTCCATTGTCCCTATATTGTCCCAGGGGTCTTTTTAATGCTAAGTCCCATTGTCCCTATAGTATCCCACTTAACTACTATCAAGGAACCAGACTTCTAGACAACGCGTATAAATCAAGCACATTCTAAACTGAAGGTTTGAGAACGGAAGTACTCCATTGGGCGAGTGGAATTTTAAGCTTTAAAAAAAAAAGAAAAAAAAAAGGTTTAACATAATTTCATAAAGCATTTTATTTAGTTGAAATTACAAAATGACAAGTGTTTTTTAATAGCAATTTTTTTTATTTTTTTTTTTGGCGTTTTCCTAAGGGGGTAAAGGCTTGGAATGGATCGAGAAGGGAGAGAGAAGAATGTAATAAAAAGACATTTGAAAATGAGATGGTAATATACAAAGCAGCTGTTTTTCTCATAGTAAAGGAAGAACTCAAAGGCAAACTTTAACATTCATTATAAAATGTTATATAAAATAATTTTGGGTGTCTTTCTTCTTCTTTTTCGGATGATAATGTATTTCTCGTTATAGTGAAAGAGCACGAGCCTATCTACTTCAATTGTCACGAAAATCCGTGCCGCTGGGGCTACCAGTTCTGTGACAGAGTTATTCGTCGTTGCATTGCATGTGACGTAGTTAGTAGCGCGTGTCACACACCCAGGCAACAGTTTAACTGCACTCTCTACTGTGATGGTAAGCTTCGCTTTTATTCAACGAGAACCTTGCGTTCACTTGCAGAATAATCATTGATCATCTTGTTAGCATAGTTCGATTAATTATCTTCAGTGATCCAGCAATTACAATTCATGAATGTCCACTATCCTTATTATAAGAAATAAGTGTTGGTCTCAAGCAACACACGTTTGTTTTGACTCCTATCCTCAGAAATAAGGTTTGGTCTAAACCACCTCACAAATGTTTTGGCAACATTGGTTCGCCTTAATCCCAAAGTTCAATCCGTTTCTTTCTGGTCACATCAATAAAAATTCCACAGGAAGAATACATCTCAAGTGATAATGACCAAACAGATAATTAATGAAAGGACAAACGGAGGGGTCATTTTGGAAGAAGCAATACAAAAAGCACCGCACTATAGGGACAAACCCTTAAACCCCTTTTGGGATTTTCCTGGAAATGTGATTTAGAAAAGAACACATAAAACAGCAACAACAAAACAAAACAATGTCATTAATTGTTGGGACATTATACATCCAAGTATGCAGGTTAACCTATCAATCGTTATTGATGCTATGATAATCGGTATAATTTACTTCCATAACAGTTGATAAATTTACAAGTTGGTTGTGATATTTTTGTTCTTTTCATTTTTCTCATATATGTTATTATATATTCCATTCATTGTTTTGGGCTTCGTTATTATGATAGTTAACAATTGTCAGTTGACCCTCTCTTAAAGTATAATTGTTATACAGTTTGGTTGACGTAATATGAATCTGATACTAAAGCGTATTTCCTAACGTTCGCTTCCCTTTCAGCCCGTAAATCTGAAATTATTACCATTTTACCAACTTTTTTCTCTTCAGAGATTACCAGATCTGGAGAAACGTTAACTATTGAAAGGTGTGATGATGGTATGTTAATGAATCGACCAGTCTTTTTGAATGATTGATACGTTATATATCTGATAATGTGATATTCTGAAAGTATGAACTATTTTCTTGCCATGTTACTCTACTCATGTCAGGTAGTCCGCTCTTTACAGGTCTGGAAACTAGTAATATATTTACAAACCTGATCACTAATGTCATACACATTTAGTAACAAAATGTTGGATATTCGGTTTACGTTAAGTATGCGGATAAACCTTCTTTTGGCTTTTGTTGTATGAAAAGTTAATTGGTAGATCTTTCGAAATTCTAATTCCATGTATTTTGACAAATCTAAAATGAATGGTAACAAATGTTCATTTATGGGATCCGCTATTTCGTCTTGAGCGATAAAGGCTTATAAGCGCGTTTCTCCATTAACTATCATTTTCACCTTGATTATCATATTTATATATCCAAAACATCTCTTCCAGTCCGCCAGTTACTCTATGTTTCGACCGGAATAAATGTTTTGCTTGCGTTTTTCTTGGTCTTGGTTGTGTACCTACTGAGACTTGAAATCAAGGCAGCAGTGAAGTACTTCTTCGACAAGCTACTTTACAGAAACCAAAGACCCGATTGTCATGTCAAGCCCCAAGATGGCGAAAGTGTTGAAACTAACGAGAGTAAAACAGTGCTTCGATGTCAGCAAGCTGTCAGAAACACGGAAGTACCAGGAAGAATAAGGAGAACTGAGAAAACTTCGAGATTGAATGATGTTCAATGTCAACGAGAGGAATGTACAGGAAGTCAACATCAGCAAGAGCCTCACCCGCCGAATATTTACGAACAACACTACGCCTCAGCAGCAGGTGAGATTGGATATTGCTTCTGCTTTGTAATTTAAAGAAAAATTAGTTTAAAATTATGTCCTAAGTCAAATGAGAAAAAAAAGATTCATTTATCTACACTTTACGACTTAAAAATGTTTTGGTTATAATTAATCGTTTGGTTTATTTTCCAATGTCAAATTCGTGCATTGTGGTATAAAAATTACTATCAAGAAAATGACGCAGACTCAGAAGATGTTGAGAAAACTCGTCACAGCAACGGGATGAAATATTGCAATCGTGTTGGAAACGCATGGACATCAAAGACTGGACGCATATTAAACAGGTCGGCGGGGGTTAATGTATTTTTAAAGAGAATAAATAGCCCTAGATCTCTTTCTTTTTCTCAAACAAAAATCAGATAGATAAAATGATCGTTTAACTGACTGATCTAATGATGTCGGTGGAAAGAAGTACGTTGCCTTTGGATAAAGCTGCTAAGTGGGCAATGTTTGTCTTAACACGCCAAATCATTTTTTTTTTGTTTTTTTTTTTTTGTTTAACATCGGTATCGTTTAGTTATAAGCACTGCCCATTATATATAACTTCAGTTTCTATAAAACCTATATGAAGACTTTATGATTTAATAAAAGTGTGTATGCTGTACTAATTCCAGGTAATGTGCGCGGAGAACTTCAGTCCAGACTGTCTGCTGGGAACAGTCACACGCATGCGTGCTTACCTCCAGTAAGACACATTCCGCCAGCCACTGCTGACACCGGATATAATAGTGGCAATGGAATAAAAGATCCCGTTTTAGTGAAAAATTAAACAATAAATCAAATCAAGTTGTTATGGTGTCGTTAATCAATTTTAGAGAACATACATTGCATGCGAAAGTATAAAAATGTTGATGTCATGCCAACTTTTACTAATATGGTTCTGTAGAACTGTTGAAAAGTAGAGGCACACACACACATATGCGAGCGTACACCCAGAAAGAAAATATGGCACTAATAGATTTTTTTTTAAATCATCAGTTCGAAATATATTTCCTATGCCAAAGAGCTTCCTGGTTTGATGATGGGTGGCAATACGACCTGTTGTCTTCAAACCGCCCTGTTCCATAGAATATACCATTCCCTTTTGAAAATGAAACAAGGAATAAAAAGTTTTTTTATATTTTATATTTTTATAGTGTTGACACTGTAAAAACCGTCTTTAAGCGCAGAGGACACACACACACACGCACACACACACACACACAGTAAAGGCGTAGCTGTTGCTCCAAGGTCCCATCCAGTGGGGAGTCCTGCGACGCAGTGAAACGATAAATGAGGAGATCGTCGATTTTTTAAATTGCTCCAGGGCCCCTTTCCTGGCTCATTGATAGGTGGATAATAATGACCTTGGTTTTCAATTATCCCTCTTGAACGATATTGTGTATCGTATGTTTCAAATTCACATCAGTACTGAAGGAATCATTATACATAGATAAAGTTAAAGTTACAGGAACAAGAAAGATGACTATAGATACCTAATACCGGAGTTGGGGGCATTTCAAAATGTTTACTTCATTACATCCAATGTGATTAGAAACAAAAAAATACATGGAAAGTGAAAACAAAACTGACATACAGAATCACCAAACTCGCTGTTTTTACATTGAACCCATAATTCAATAACCGCTCCGGTGGCCTAGTGATTAGAGCGCCCGCCTCGAATGGGGGAGGTCGTGGGTTCGATCCCCGGCCGAGTCATACCAAAGATTTACAAAAACGGTACTAACAGCTGCCTCGCTTGGCGCTCAGCATTAAGAGGTTAGTGTTAGGACTGGTCTGCCTGGTGTCAGGATAATGTGACTGGGTGGGACATCATGCTTAATATCTGCGGCTTGATGCCCCAGTGCTAGACATCACTATAAACTGTCACACTGCAGACATCGTAGCGATATGACTGAATAATTGTTAAAGCTACGTTAAAAATCCAAATCACACTCACACACACATAATTCAATACGTTTCCGACATGTCTGCTTTGCAACTGATATGCCCAAAACTTGCTAAAAACTCCGCCCATACTCATTTGGATAAGAAAGGATTTTCAATTGTTAAAATAAAATTACAATATTTTTTGAAAGTACATATTGATTTGAACCAAATAAAACAAATTACAAATTTTGCAGAAAATCAGACAAACAGTTTGCGAGTTATTTTAATTCAAATTTAGTATATACGGAATTTCCAGTGCAATGCCAACACGGTCTTAAGTGTCCGTTTTGAATACACGCGGTTAAAACGTCATTATATAATGTGCATTTCTTGTTAATATGATGTAAACAAATCATTATATCTTCCCCTAATGATGGCAATAATAAGAAAGGCATATCACATCGTGTAGTTTCAACCGCATGTCAAACAGGCAATAATGTCCACTATTTAGTCGAGATTATGGAAGCAAGCCACTTTCAGTACGTGCATTTAATCAATTACCTTCCGTACCTAAATTTAATCAGTTATCTTCGGTACTTAAATTTAAGCAATTACCTGGCCTGAGATATTAAATAACCCACATATTGATTGTTAGTGATGTGATATGGAGATGATAAGCGATGTTGATTGATATGTCGGTGATTTAGGGGATTCCATCCAGTCAAAGGTTAACTCCGTAATTGTAGCAATCTTGTCATTATTACACGACTAATATTACATATCTATGTTGCTAAATTTTCTACGCGGTATGAGTCAGTCATTTTTCTTTCTGTCTGAGTGTTCTGTCACGAAAATATCCGATGTCGTCAGCATATCAATACAACGTCAGGATATGTCTGATGCAAAGCAACTTCTTATCCTCAACTGAAACAAACAAATGGACGTTTAGATGTATATCGTCTACACTTAAGTTTTTCCATGTGCATATCGTAAAATTGTGACTTTAAATTGAGTACGCTATTAAGAGCATTGAATGAATTATTAAAGAACTTCAAATTTTCATGCTCACTCGTGTTTCCCGGAGATGGGTTTGTCTCAAATAATCGTTTCTCCGCAGGAGTTGATTTTGAAATATATAAAAAAAATCCCAAAATGTATTTAAAAATCATACCTTCTTCATCAATGTCTGGCTTCAGCTACAACATTAAGATAGTATTACCATAGGTCTGAAGTTTATACACAGGTATGCTTGGAGTTCCTGTTTTGCCTTTCTCGCCTGCTTCAGCAGAAATTCAAATTTTTTTTGATGCTTTATTGTTGCGAATGTTACAGTTTTGTATTTAGAATTTTCAAAATCACATATCCTCTGCATCTTTTACAGAATTTAACCTCAATTTCTTTTATTGTATTGAATTTAAAATTTAGGAGACTATTAATATAGGTTCTAAAGTTTATATGCCGATATGCAAGGATGTCCACTTTTGTCTAATTAAAGCACTGTGGTTAGCAAATTTATACGTCGATATGCAAGAATGTCCTGCCTTTTGCATGTCTTGTTTACTTAAAACACTGTGGTCATTGAGTTAATACTCCGATATGCAAGGATGTCTGTTTTGTCTACTGAAAGCACAGTGGTCAGCAAGTTTAGATGACGTTATGCAATATGTCCTGTTATCACCCGTCTTGTGTACTGAAAGCACTGTGGTCAGCAAGTTCATACACCGATATGCAGGGATATCCTGTCTTAGCTGTCTTGTCTACTTAAAGCACTGTGGGTCAGCAAGTTTATACGCCGATATGCAAGGATGTCCGGTCTTGTCCACTTAAAGCACTGTGGTCAGCAAGGTTAATGTCTATGTGAAAGTTTATGAAATTTAGATGCAGGCTTATACTGGCAAGCATACGTACGCAGGTCAGACACCGGAGATGGCAAAGCACTTCCAGGTATTGGTGGTCTCAAGCTTGCTGACAGAAAATAACAATAGGCGTCTGATAAAAAAAAAAATACGAGCGATAAAGATAATGAAAGTGAAATAAGAAAAATATATTTTGTGACATTCCTTTTTGTAACTTTATAATATATATTTTACCGAGCGACACAAAATCAAACTGACTATACGCAATTAATTGTACCTCCACTATGTTATCCTGAAATTGGAATATTTTTATATAAGTAGATCCACTGTGTTTTCGTATTTGTCAGAAAGGAAACGGTTGCTATCGGTCCTGGATATTTTTTCATGATAGAGGAAAATATATAAGTGATAGTAACACCTTTAGAAATTTCATTAATGCCTAATGTTATGTCAGACACATGGAAATTACATAACTCAGTAGCATCTTCGTTGTACGTAATGGTAATGGTAACTCCTTAAATAATAATACGAAGTCTGAAATTCCTTAATAATAATACGTAGTCGGGGAGCTCCATATGGAGATTTTTAAGTGGGGTCAGGGCCGTTGCATCTCTCGTTCTCGCTCTTTCTCTCATTTATATATATATATATATATATATATATATATATATATATATATATATATATATATATATATATATATATATATATATATATATATATATATATATATATTAAAAATAGCATGGCTATTAAAGCGCTGGTATAATTTTTTTATTATAAACTAATGCTATTGATATCTCAAATGGTGATCCACCCATGGCTCAACCTAAATTGAACAAAACGAAGAAACGCTGGGCTTGAATGTAGCTGAAACGATGGACTTTTTCATTACATATTGTTGGGAAAAATAAATGTATGTAAGTTATTGTGTCAACAACAATAGCAAGTCTATTGCAAAGAGAAACAGAATGTTGATAAGGTGATTTTGTATATGGATGCATCATACAAAGTTGCTGTTATTATTACTTTTTGTTATTGTTGTTGTTGTTGACCACGATGATGAGGATGATGATTTCATACAGCTGCAATGTTTAAATGTTTGATCGTCAAAAATAATTTAATAGACTGAAAACCGTAAATGCTACGCTATAATCAATGCAGAAGAAACTGGCTGTTTTGCTTTAAGTTCACTACAGACCCTAAGGACAGGAAAATACAACTTAGAAGAGGTGATTAAACTATGACGGAATGCAGTGTGGTAGTAGTAGTAGTAGTATATTTCATTGCCGTAGAAGCAGTAGAACGAGCTAAAATATCATGAGAACTGCTGGCATTTTGTTTTCTTGATATTCTATTTTGGCATATCGCCATCTGTCTCAGACACCTGTAGCAATATGGTAAGTCAAGCTCTGCGATCTAATCGAGCTTTCTCTTTTTATTATTAAAACCGATCTTCAGTTATCTGAAATATTAGCCTGCCCTTCGCTGAGTTCCAGTTATGAGGACTCTCAATAAGTAACATCTTGTTTTTCTTCTATGTTCTAGATAACAATTTTGTTCATATGGTTTTCCGTAAATTTTAATATGTCATCCCGGACCTAACTTTAATTGTGGTTTTATATTGCATATCGTTTTTGTGCCTCCCTCCACAATAAAAACCCACTACAACGTGGTCAGTCTCAATATTAAAGAGTTTATTTCTTTCAGTTATCTGTGGGTTTAATACCTGCACAAGCTCGCCCAGATCGGCTGGGTAAGGCATTTAGCTCCCATTTCTTCTGCATGGTACAGTCAAGAATGTGTTAAAAGTGCCGTTAAAAACAACAACAACAAATAAACAAAAGAAAGAAATAAAGAAGCTGCATATTTTCAGACTCACTTATTATGCAAAGGTCACTAAGTAACTATATCATGCACGTAACGAAGCCGTCTACCCACTTTCATTTTAGAGCACGTCCTACAAGTCATTCATGTTAGTGAATTGTGTCTTAGTCCTGTGTGTCGGTAATCAAGCTATAAATCACATATCGCGTGAAACATTCATATCGAGTGACATAACATATGTCGCCTGGATGATCATGGAAAGTCTGAATCAAGACTTTGTTTTTCGCCTCACGTTATTTGGAATCCGTGGAAAGAATAGAAGAAAACAAGGCAGACGCAATATGGGTAAGTGCAAACACCATTTAGATTCGATGGTTTGTTTACGATCTAATAAATCAAACGCATATTTGGACGAATATTTTTATGAAATATCTGTTCACTTTCAAATCATCGTTGTTTCTAAGTATTAATCTCCACATAATGATAAAAATGTGGCACATACTTATACACATTACGCTCGTTGACATATACAGTACCTAGACTTACCAGTCATTGAAGTTCAGATGGAGTCTTTCTTAAGTCCCTGTCCGTTAGTTGAACTTTTACAGACTGGTGTCGCAGATATCAACGAAGGCCTTCATTAACTGAAACAAATACTGTATAAAACACGAGAATTTAAACTGCACAAATAACAATAAATACCATAAAAATCGAGTAATTAATATATATTTTATTAAACATAGTTATCATCATTGATGGAACTTTTTTTGCAATAAAAACTGTGCGGAAATAGTGACAAACATGAGGAGAGTTGGAATCTTTTCAGACCAAATGTTAGTTCTTCTAGCGCCCGTCTTATAACACAGGGTTGGTATCCCTACTCAATGTTATCTATTAGAAGGATTGCTATTAAATTGTATACCCAAATTCTTGGTCATCTCAAATGAATTGGTGACCTTCGAACATCCATAACGTGCCGCCATAGCGCCCATATAAAAAACCGTGTTATCGCTACTTCTCCACAAAGAACAGTCATACTGACATAGGGCTTTCTTTTCAAGACCTGAATGAGGTTCCAGTTTTATATTTTGCACAGGGTTATTTTTCTAGATTACTATGCTGATCTAACCTACAAAATCAATGCATTGTCGGCCATCTTTAAAATCTTAATCGGGCCACTTCTTCTGAAAGGTTGATTATATCCGTATGGACATTTTACTAAAGCTCAATACCAGTATGTAGCAGGTCATACGTGAAAAAGATGCTGACCCAACCTAAAGCATGGCAACTATTGTGGTCATCTTGAAAATCTTTTTGTGGTTACTCATCTTGTAAGAATGGTATGGAGTTTATGCTGAAAAACATTCAAACAATATATAATATGTCCTGAATGAAACTGTAATCTGCCTTTTAAAGAAAATAAATAAACAAATAATTTCACCAGACTTTGTATATCGTTCTTTTCCAATAAGAGTATAAATAGTCAACCCTCTGACACTGATTGCACGGTCAAATGTCATGATTCTTGTTTTTCTCTTTGATGATTTGTGGGAATAATAATTTCAGTACTCGGTAATTTGAAAAGAAATAAAGGAGGGAAGAGACGGACATCTCGTGCATATCTACCAATTCTTTTCGGCAAGACAAGTTTCAGTCCCTTAGAGTGATCCTTATATAGTTTTGTTTTTGTTTTCATATTAACAATGTAAATAATTCGAAACCCTTTTTATGAAGCACTACATATCACGCTTTAAAATGACAAAATGCATAAAAATATATAATTGCTTTCTTTTATTAATTATAAAATACGCGTATATGTGTACTTCTGTTTCTGTCATCATCTTTAATTTCAAGTCAATTATCCACGACTGTAAAACGGGACATAAAATAAAAAGTCAAATCATGTTGCATTTCATTTATCAAATTTGAGTACATTTTTAGACTGTATCGATCAGTGTTAAATATCATTTTGATCTGTTTGAGCATAAAATTAAGTAAGATTTAATATTACAGACAGCAGGCAGGTGGATCAAGATGCATAGGGGAGCCACGGTCGTACTCGTCATCCAAGGTTCTCGGGTTCTATACCCGTCCATGCCAGCCTGGGTCGACTGCCTTGGTGTGTTGTTAGGAAAAACACTTAGCTCCCATTTAGATGCATTAATAAATGCAATAACGTGTGTTTAGTACCGTCAAACAAGCAAACGAAAATATAAACCAACAAACAGAAAGATAAATCCTGCGATGTTCGTATATCGAGCAATTGACCAAGCATCGAAATTGTTTAGCGCTGTTCGTGACTATGGGGTCTGGAATCCAAGCAAATAGGGATCACCCATCAATGACGCCTAGGTTTTTTTGCTGTTGTAGTTCTCCACACACAAAAAAATACCTTGTGTTATACGAGCTTGTAGAACCTTCGGTTCAGTGGACAAAACAAAGAAATACTTAAAACCTAATAATTATCAGTGTGTCAAGCTGATAATGTTCGAGTGGGCTACCTCCGGAAGATGTACACAACCCGAGACAGGACCCAGCAGTCTGGGCATTCGGCTGAAATCGTATGGAAAATAAATGCATTTTCTCGTCAAATACTAATAGTGTCTTACTTTTATTTTGTCCTCTTTGACACGCTTATTACTCGCACATTTTAATGAAGTACAACACATTTCTATAAGTGTGAAACACAGCGTTCCTCAAGTGAAATTTCATGGACATTTTCGTGTTGCGTTGTACGTTTTGATCATTATATTCAACTTCTATTTTCTTGCGATTACCGGTAAGAGCTAAAACCTACTTATACCACCGGTTTGGATCAATTTTTATCACCAATGGTTTTAGGGACCCCATAGATACGGTGTCATAAAAAAAAAAAAATCATGTAAATGCATTAAATGTCATCCACCTTCATAATGCAATATACATAGGAAGGTAAATGTCGTAAAAATTTTAAACAATAATGTCAAAAAATAAGCTGGACCTTCCCTAATGAAAGACCGTGCAGTTTGGTTGTTGTCTATATGTGAAACAATCCTTTTCATAAAATAAACAGTCGTCACATCACTTCCAGAACGGATGATAGAACTGACATCCAATTAAGCATGCCATAGCATGACACTCGAAAAACTTGACTTGCGGTTTAGTATGATTTATATGTGCAAAGCCAGGAATGATAATATAATTGTATGTACGGGTCTATGAAGAGCAAGATCTGTGATCTAAAAAATAGTTCTTGCATTATCTGCATTATCTGATAATTTTCATATTAGTATAAGAAGAAAAAAATTGGGTGCTACCGTATGAGACAATGAGTTCCGTGTTCGTCGTTTGGTCCTACATCATTAGTGTTTGACGTCATTTTAAATAATCAAGCTCTCTGATATTACGAACTAAACCGGGATTATTTCGATTCTCTAATATATAAAAAAACGAACAGCCACACGCAAAAGCGACCGTGTAACTTTGATTTGGGCCTGATTTTATTGGTGTATTTATGTGATATAATTCTACTTCCTTTGTTCAAAACTTTATTGGGTACATTGAAAAACTTTGAATAAAGAAGCAAGTAATTTCACTTTACGAAGCAAAATATTGATGTTTAACAAAAGGCCATATTATAATGTTTTAAAAGCAATCTTACTAAGACGCCAGGACACATTTAAGAAAGAAAGAAAACAAACAAAACAATACAAACCGTTGATTAAGTATAGTAGCAAACCTTTTACAGTAGCGATTTTCAATCTCATAACAATCATAATCATGTCTGAAAATGATGGAGAAAGTATGAATTGATGAGAGTTTTTTTTTCCAAACCTAAATTAGCTGACAAACGAAAATTTCGGTGCAGTGTCTGTTACCGAAGTAGACTTTGAGCTTGCGAAGGTAAAAGATTCACGCTTGGATGCTGAAATAAACAAAAATGAATACCAAAATCCATACTAGTAATTCACAACCATTAAAATAAATATATATATATATATATATATATATATATATATATATATATATATATATATATATATATATATATATATATATATATATATATATATATATATATACACACGCTGTAAGGGGTTTTTGTTTTCTGGTGGGTGTCCCGCTTAATTTGGTTCTCGTTATCTAGGGGTTGACCGCCCTCGATGTTATTGCCCGGTTCGAGTAAATATAAACATAAGTGGTGAAACTTATAGGTGGAATAGAGAGAGATCTGAGTAGATATATAGAAAAAACCAACACGAGCCCCCCCCCCGTACATGTAAACAAACAATTTAATCAATTACATAAAACAAAACCGTGAGAATTCATTACATCGGGAATATACTCTGCTTTTAGAAATTAAACTTTCAACGAATTACAAAGAAACACAAATAGATTTAAATAGAATAGCCGATCTATTTACTGATAGATTTAGTTCATCACAGGATCGAGTGAACAATCGGAGTCAACGTCTTGTACGATTGCATAACCTGGTCGTCCTCAGTTTGTTCTGCTTCCACTGTAGCTGTTCAGACCCTTGGATCGCAGGATGATACTTTCCACCATCCGTCTCAGGATACTCTCAGAATACGTTTCAGAAATTAATTTGTCACAGGATTACGTCACAGGATTGTACGTCCCACTGCACTTCTCTCTAAACTTCTCCGTATACGTCTCAGAATTGATACGTCGCAGGATTGCGTCACAGGATTATACGTCTCAGGAGCTATTTTCTCCCTTTTAAATAAACATAAATAGAGACAACCTAAATTTCCTGTTATTTATGATACAGGGGATTTTGTATTATTCTCCCACGTTATCAGATTTTACTATCAGTGCTAGACAGATGCTAAGGCTATCAATCGACTCCACATGTCCTATAATGACCCTAGTTAGTCAAATGGCTAATTCGTTACGCCTTGACATTACACATTAACGCACCATACGAGGCCTGGGGTCCTGAGCCAGCCTCAATTTACACAGCGAATAAATGGGATACATTACATCAATTACTACATCATTTCAGTCAATACACACTTACTCTTAATCATACGTGAAATCTTCTAAATTCGGTGAATTCACACGGATTCTCGTAATCATATTAACTAATGTAACGCATTAAATTCTTAGAACCTATTTCTTATGCAAACAAGACGACAAATTCAAACAATTCGTCAAACTTATCTAAAGAAGAATAATGTACGACTTCCTATGCATAAACTCAACACAGTTATACTTCATAAAGCAAATTATTATACGAATGTAGAAAAAAGATTCATGCAAATACAAGAAAACAAATTCAGCAGAGCATTATATATGACAGCAACAAATTACATGGAATTGTCACACTATCTTTGCTTTCAACGTTCCTCCCTCTAATCGCCAAATTAGTTCGTCGGTTTCTTTCGACAACAGTCCCCCTCCCTCTAATCGCCAAATTAATTCGTCGGTTTCTTTCGACAACAGTCCCCTTTGGACAACAGTTCTTTTAAGAGGAATTTCTTGCAAATCCCTGGAGCCTACTCTGGTTTCTCTCGCAGAAAAGCTTAGACTGATTAAAATTTCCGATGAGAATTTTGTGTGGGAAACACGCCCCTTATTTAACGTAACCAATCAGATCAAATATCTCTGCCGCCTTTTTCAGAGGCGCCAAAGTCGGGGTCAGCTTGACCTGGTAGTTTGAGTAACAGAGTTTCTGCGATTTCTCAATTGTGACAACTTTACCATGAAAATGAAGTTTACCGTGTCCCTAATAGTCCGTCTGGCTGCTGTATAAACAATTGCATAATTAGGAAAGGACATTGCGACATGATACGCGCCGGTCTCCATAAATCTAATTAATAGTTCTCTGGTCTCAGCTAATGTATTCTTGTTAGATCGCCAGAAATTTGCCCCTTCAGACACGCACAATTTTTTTTTCTCTCTGGCTTAAGCGGTCACTGGCTGGTATCTGGACATAGGACACAATTAATTTTACTATATGTTCTCTACATTTGTTTCTCAGTACTGACCTTTCCACTGTGTGACAATCAATACAAATCATATGTTAATCTAAAATACCTTCAAAGATGACTTCACGGTGAAGTTCTTGTCAAAGGTTGACCTGCTCTTTTTTTAGATACTGGACTGTCAACATAGCAGCATGTAAACAGAACACACACAAATTTCACTTCCTGATCATCACCAAGGCCTTATTACTCAGTGTGCACTGTCGCCGAAATACACACAGACAACAACACCCTGAGCTCATATTAGCAAGAATAAACAGTTGCCTTTAAATCCCTACCAAAAATGCATAAATAAAACTCTTCTATCACCACCAAAATGAGAGAGGAAAAAATGTTCTAAAAATAGACTAGAACTACATTCGTTTTTGGGTGCTGAACTGGAAGTATTAATTGTGAACCGATTCCATCTACAGTGACCATTTAAGAATGCAAAGTAGATGTAGGAATATCGTGTGAATCGATGTGCTAACTTTTATTATCTCACTTGTACTCCAATCAACGTTGACAATGTAACTAGAGAGCGTTAAATTCGAAAACGAGGCAGTCTTTATCGTTAGGGTAGATGATCCAAGCAGTTCATCTGCTAGATATTGGGAAAAGTAGTCCGGGGAATTCCCATCATTTTTCAAAACTGCCATTGTAAAGCCTTTACTGAAGAAACCAACACTAGACCATAACGATTTAAAGAACTACCGCCCAGTTTCTAATCTCCAATTCATATCAAAAATCTTAGAAAAGGTTGTTCTATCCCAGCTTGTATCTCATCTAAATTCAAACAGTCTTTTTAGCGACGTACAATCTGCATATCGCTCTTGCCACAGTACTGAAACTACTCTTCTAAAAGTAGTTAATGACATTCTCTCTGCGTTGGATAGCGGAAAGATTACAGTCCTCACCCTCCTTGATTTTTCTGCAGCATTTGACACAATAGACCATGATATATTACTTTACCGTCTCCAGCATGTATTTGGCATTCATGATACGGCCTTACTGTGGTTCAAGTTCTGCTTGGTCAACAGGACACAAATTGTATCTGCAAATGGAATACACTCCAGCCCAGTTGATCTATGTTGTAGTGTTCCGCAGGGGTCTGTTCTTGGACCTGTTCTCTTAATTCTGTACACTCAGTCGCTCTCAAGTGTCATATATCATCATGCAGTGTCTCACCAATTGTACGCTGATGACACCCAAATATACAAATCTAGCCACCCAGCTGAATTTGATGCTACCATCCAAGGTGTAGAGAGGTGCATTTCTGATGTGAAATCATGGATGACATGTAACAAGCTGCAGATGAATGATGACAAAACTGAGGCCATTCTGATTACAACAAAGACTTTCTCATTCACATCCTTTACCTCAAACAATAAATATCAGCAACACCAACATTAAATTCACACAATCAGTACGAAACCTAGGTGTTACTCTGGACAGTACTCTCACATTGCACCAACATGTCATGAACATATGCAAGGCTACATATCTTGAAGTGAGACGCATCAGCTGAATTCGCAAATATCTTTCAGTTGATGCCACTAAAACACTTGTGTGTTCATTAGTACTTTCAAGACTGGACTATTGTAACTCAATTCTGTCTGGTTCATCTCAATATCTGCTCCAGAAACTTCAAAAAGTTCAAAACACAGCTGCTCGGATCATACTTAGAGTACCACGATCAGAGCACACCTCCCCGCTGCTCTGTACCCTACACTGCCTATCCATTCGATCCAGAATCAAACACTTACATTTGTTCTCTGTGCTACGTTTCACTGTCGGACTCTAGTCCAACATACCTATCTGACCTCACCCATGTGTACACACCAACAAGATACTTACGCTCCTATTCTGACAGTTGTATACTCATTATTCCCACTATGAAAACAAAGTCATATGGACAACGTTCTTTTGCATACCAGGGCCCAGCAACGTGGAATGAATTGCCCACTGAACTTAGACACAAAGACACAGTGATCACATTCAAGAGTGCTCTCAAAACTCACTTATTTCGAGAGCAAGAACAAACTTAAAGACCTAATAATGTTTCCTACCTGAAATATTCTCAGCATGTTTTTTTTTATGTTTTCAAATTTCATGGTGTTTGTTTTTGTAATCATATCATTATAAGTTTTTTATCTTGTAGGTGTTGTCTAATGTTGTAAAGCTCTTTGAGCTTCTAAAGATTAGGCGCTATACAAAGTCCTCATTATTATTATTATTATTATTATAACAGAACGGCTAATTGCATTTCGAGTAAATTTTGTAATTCTATTTGTAAGAGAAAGTGTATAATCCAAATGTCATGTTCAACTTCATTCTGTTTATGTAATTAATTGAATTGTTACATTTTACATACGGGGGTTCGTGTTGTTCTATTTTATATCTTTGCTCAAATCTCTGTTATTCCAACCATTAATTCCATATTTTATTTTATTGTTTGCTCGATCAAGGCAATAATTCCGTGGTCGATCATTTCCAAGATAACTATAACCAAAAGCACAATAGAGGTAAGGGATAATATCACATACCCACTCCGACTTTACAGCCCTTAATCACTTCATGTTTTAATGTTGTGAAAGAATGCTCTACTGATGATGGATTTTTTGGTACTTCGTGTTCACTTTGGATGGTTTATGGTTTATGTGCCCTTGTTGGTCATTACATCGTGTATTTTGACCATATGAGTGATATGATTTAAAATGGTCACAGCAGAAACTATACATCGTAATTAATTCTGACTGATAGGAGTACCTAGATTACGTCAATGTAATTAAGGAGTACCTAGATTGCGTCAACGAAATTATAAATTTGTATAAATGATTAATCAACTGCCACTAGATTTTGTTTTAGAATTAACTCCCTTAGTGCGCAGTTGTAGAGTTAACTGTTACTCATCCATAAGGGGGCAGGGGCCAGTTTTTATGTACAAATTTAATGCCGCAATCAGCGACCTATTAAATCATAAAAAATCAAATACACAATTGAGGTAAAAAAAGGTCCATTTATTTAGATACCTATATTAAAACAAAGCATACGAATATTATCCACTTGACCAGAGAAGTCAATGGCAGTTCATAGCAGAAGAAGTTTATGCACTCCAACCCCAAATTTATACCTACAATGTTCATGTCCGAAGGTAATTTTTGACACCATGTGATGCTCACAGTGCAAACGCGAGCCCTTTTCCTAGATGACAGTTCTGCCAAACAGTGTGTACTAAACAGGCTGATGCAACTGAAAATAGTTGTGATCCAAGCTGTTTTTGAGATATTCTACTTCCCCCAAACCCACGCGTTTACTGCTATGTTAGGCTAGCTCTTCTTCCTAGCCGACTACTGGTATTTCACTATCAACATACTGCAGAGTAGCTATGGAAGGTGTACATGCCTGACATCATTTTCAATAACAACTCAAGCCCGAAACACCTTGTTCACAAATATATCCATATCTTTAAATAGCAAACAATAATAGCTGAAAAAGTCACACCATAGCCTTATGTTAAGAAATTTGCCAGGGGACAATTTATGAAACTGTACCCTGCCACCATAAAATAAGTGACCACCATGGTTTGAATAGATGAACACTACGGTGTGAAGACACCTGTGCATGTGCTCTCATGAACATGAATCGGGATTGTGTCAAAGTTGTTTTGAAATGTTCTCGACGTTGGAATATTCTGAAGTTTTAAAAGCTACAGAAAATCAAATTGCTTGTTTATATGGAAGTTGATTCTATATTTCTGTCACCTATTTGTAATTACAATACTGTAATTTTGTACAAAGTTTTTGGGGACCGGATTGTAATGGTCAGTCCATACAGGTCACGTGCGATTTCTCCATTGGTGTTCCTTTTGGTTGGTTTGTTGGTATAACGACAAAAATTGTACACTTACTGGCTTTATCAACCCAAGACAATGTTAACTATGTGCCTTTCCCAAATCTATACAAAGCCGAGCCTTGCTGGCCTTGGCAGACGTTCATTCTACAAAATCAATATCCATACTGATAACGAATATGAGAAAGAACAATCGAGTCGCACCTACACAAAGCAGAGAATGCACCACCATATCGTTGTGTGTGTCTTTGTGTGTATGTGCGCGCCCGCTGGAATATGAACTAAAAAGAATTTGTCTCCATCGCTTTTAAAATCTGTCTAGCTCTGATTTGTAAAAGTGATTTTACTATATCCATTATACGAGCTGAACAAAAATGATCTCGAGATCAAACAAAACATTCTGACTCGAAATGATCTCACATCTTTCAAAAATGTAATGGTGGGTCCCTGACCTACATAGTATTGCGCGCGCGCGCGTTTGTGTGTGTGTGTCTGTGTGTGTGTGCGTGCGTGTACATTGTACATATAAGGTCGATAAACTATGTATAGAATAGGGAATCCCATGGTAAGGATTTCCCAATCTCTGTTGTCACAGCTAAAAATAAAGTGGTATACCTATGTCGCAACACTGTAATCTTTTGTTATATCGCATGCAATGGCCAGTGGAAAGTCCTTCATCTCTGTGCTTGTAGCAGTAAAATTCTTGACGGAAATTTGCTTCTCTGTGGCTTTTCCAGTGGAAGGTACTGTATCTATTCATAGGATTTTTAACGTAATTTACAGAATCGCAAATATAGATGTTATGCATAAAAATAACATACAAAAGTTCTTACAAATTTTTACAATGTATTTAGTATCTAGATTATTATTCAAGCGTGTATCATGCAGTAATTGAACTCCCTATCGCATGTGTGTATGTGTGTAACGCAAGTGAAACTTTGCGATTTTTATCAATTAACATACTGAAAGGAAATGCATCTTAATATCCTCTAATTTGTTCATCATATGTACTAATTTAAAACAATATTAATTGACGTTTTATATCTAATTTAAAATAATAGAAAACAGGTGAAGGATTTGATTTTTTAAAAAGTTTTTTTTAAAAAAATGAAAGAATCAAACATTTTCATCAAGCAAGATCAATAATTACTTTTAAAAATAATTATTATGTGCATCAATGATAATATGTACCTCAGTCCATACAAACTATATTTGACTTATGTGTTATTTCTAAACCGAGTATTAGAACATGTTGTGAGCAATGAAGTTAAATGAAGTTAATGACCAATTCTAAACAGCGCAGCCAGTTCTGAGCACATATAGAGCTAGCTCTGTCATGGATAAGATATTACCTAACTAAATACAGCTAACACTATGCCATGATGTTGCATTGTGTGCCGGCAGGGTCGTTCTATTCATGATATCAAGCGAACGACATAGACCTTGATCTACCGGCACATTATGCGACGCCAGATTGAGGTTCAAGTTATACACCAAGTACACGATACACACCGGTAAAATGTTACAAGAAGTGCAGATTAAATACAATGCAATAGCGACGGTTAAAATGCACGATCATACACCTTACATAAGTATGCAAGACAAAATCGATTGCAGCAATGAAAGGAATGCGTGGTCCGGGTGTTTGATTTTATAAAATTTTTATCTGTGTGTTTGCGTGCACAGCAAGACTTGAATGGTTATATCGTATCTGTCACGTGCCTTGACCAGGGCCACACCACTCTAGCTGATGTCCATCCAAATATAAATCAAAATTAATAAGACTGCGCTGAGTATTGCTGTATATGTTTCAAGATACATCTACTGCGGTGATTGTATGAACATAGCCAAGTTTAAAATAGGAACAACGCACGGCAAATTCCCAATTGATTCCATAAACATATGCGATGCAATGACTTCTCAGCAGTATATCTGAACATTCAATTGGACTGGCATAACTCTACATAACTCTAGAGAGAGAATGAGAGAAACAAACAGACAGAGAGACAGAGAAAGAGAGAGGGAGAGGGAGGTTCAGAAGATCTGTATCGACGTTTTACCCTTTATGTATCAATGCGACTAACAGCTGTGTTACTACATCAATAACATGAAGTTATAACATTGTGCAACAATTTTAGGACAGCACCTTTTCTTAATACAAATTTAGCTTCTACATATAATGCTTCAAATTGCTTATTCTATCAAATTAATTACTGTTTTCGGACGAATTGATACTGTGAACGTTGTTGGGCTGGACGTACTGTAGAAACATGTTGTTGCATCCCACAGATTTCACAGAGCAACATTTTTAAACAAAACATTTGTGATTTTACTTGTATTGACTTGGTTCCTTATTTTATTTATTTCAGCATTCAAACGTGAATATTTGGATTTGACTAGCTCTTAGTCTTATTCCGTAACAGAAACTACACCCAAATTTCAATTGTCTTTTAATTTCGGTTTACAACCAACACTCATCAATTTCTAGTTTCTCTATCATTTTCCGACTAGATTATAATTGTGATGAGATTCAGAAGCTACTGAAAAAAATTATGGTACTATGTTTAATCAGGGTTTTTTCTTTCTTCTCTTTCTCAAAGCGTTTCCTTATGTCGTAGAGTTTGAACGGTATGCGATACTCTGGCTGCAACAGAAGATTGAATAGCAGCACGTCATATAGGTTCAGTCATTAATAGTCTGCTTTTTGTTGTTTGGAGTTTGTTTTATGCATTTTTTTAATGGCCCCTTTTGCAGATTACATTAATATGTACTAGAGGGTCTGCAGTCTGGACACATTTTAAGATCTGTTCATCCTGATAGAGGGTTTGTAGGAGCAGAAGAAAATAATGAAATAGATCTAAATATGGAAATATAGATTTTGATAGCATACATTGATTTTTTTGTTGTTGTTGTTCTTGGTGGTGGTGGGGTGTCTGAGGATACCGCATGTTACACTTGCCTCCTATGTAATGCTATGTACCGCTTTTAACAGGTCGTATTATAGACTAATTACTTGTATGTTTTTCTTTTTCCCATCACGTAAAGTGGTTTTTAGCCGCCATTTTTCTTCCATATGGCCCGTTATGTTGCATGTGTTTATATAATCTAGAAGAATCTTAAATACCTGAGCAAGTATAATATTTCCTTGACTGACTTTTTCGTCTCACTTTTGAATGCACCCATTGATTAGCAAATTCGTTGTCAAAAGACGTGCATTATGGGGTATATTAAAATAAATATACCCAATTTTTTGCATCCGGGTGTTTTGAAGTGATCTTATAGTCGAAAGTGTTGAAAAATTAATCGTATTAAAATTACTTCCACGACATTATAAGATGGCCTTTTGTTAAGTTTCAATATTTTGCTTCGTTAAGTAAAATTAATTGCTTGTGTCTTCAGAGTCATGGCAAGGATAACCAACAACATCAAGTGTTTCGGTGTAGCGGTTAATGTTCATTAAATGACATCCCTAAAACATAATAACTATTTTATTTATGCGCAAACCAAAGTCACAAGATCGCTTTTGTGTGTGGCTACTCGTTTTTAAGTCGAGAAACGAAAGAATACCAATCTTGTGGGTAATAAGGGGCTTGCTTATTTACAATGACGTTAACAACTAATGATGTAGGACAAAATGATGAACACGGAACTCGTTGTCTCAAATGATAACACATATTTGTTTCGTATATTAATATGAAAATGGTCATATTTTGAGACATATCTTGCTCGTCTTTGATCCGCATGGTCAACCTATTACTTATCGTTTCAGACTATGCAGACATAAACAATACTAAACCGGAAGTAAAGTTTTTCGAGTGTCACGCTATGGCCTGCTTAATTGGATATCAGTTCTGTCATCCGTTCTGGAAAAGATGTGACGACTGTGTATTCTATGAGAAGGGTTGTTTCACATTTAGACAACAGCCAAACTGCACGGTCTTTTGTCAAGGCAAGTCCTGCTTATATGTTGACAGTATTGTCAAAACTCTTGATGACATAAATATGTCATTTTCTTGTTGCTGACCTTCTAATCGATGTTTTATTATATGGTGAATGACGTTTTACGCGTTCAATTAACATGATTATTTTAAGATACAGTATCTATGGACACAGATTGTATTAGTTAGCAACACTTTGTTATCAACATGGGATCCTGTTCGGTTAGATATAAGTTGATGCTTCAAGTTAAAATTGACTCAAGCTGCTGATCGCTTTTAATATGTATATTTTGTATCTTTTTATACACGTGGGTAAGGAATTAATATCTTAGATTATTAATTGTGATATGATATGTCATGTCTTTACCATCAATCATCCTTTCAGAAACATGGTTGACAAAACAGAGAGAAATATTGAAAAATGAAAAATGCAAGACTGGTAAGTGATATGCGCTTATATCAAGAATTCCTTTGCACAATATTAATTAAGTAGATCATTGTTGTGGCTCGAAGGACAATATATTGTGTACTGTTGAAAGGGATGTAGTTCGAACTTTAAAGTTGATCTGCTTTAAGTAGAAATTTTTAATTTCCAAATCAGCCATAAAGTTAAGAAGCATTTGGTAATTAGTGATATCGCGTGAATTTAAAATGAAAAGCTATTTTTCTTCGATAGAAAATATTGAAAAAAGTTTCCAACGATAACTAGAATACATTCAAATATTATGTATGCAAGCGGGGGGAAAAAAGCTGAACCATGATTATACCGTTTAACAAACTGACTCACTTGATTTCAGTCTAAATTTAGCAAATCTTTCTTGCACAAGTAATTTAAAACAGATAGGAAACCATGGAAACAAAACCAACACTACAGCATGTTTCTTTCGATATACAGCTTTCTGCAAAGTTCGTTCATAGACAATCCTTTTAGCTGCAAAACTAAATACACTGTGGATAAATTGATGCACTTTTTCAGCATAAGAATTATAAGGATAAAAAGAGTTCTTCTTTACAGAAAAATAATATCTAAACTATCTTCTGTTCTCTCTCTTCAAATAAGACTTTTGAGCTGAATTTATATTCTTGTTACAGGTGAAAGCCAAAACGCCGCTCTGCCTTGGATCATAACCACAGTAGTCCTAGCTGTTCTTTTGCTGGCGTGTGGATGTGTGCTTTTACTAATTAAAATAAGACTTTCTGTTCGATGGATAAGTTTGGAATTACCCAACCGAAGTGAAATAAATAAAGCAGCAGAAAACCAAATAAACATAGATAAGACTGAAGCAAGCACGTTTCTGGTAAAAGACGAAAGTTTAAAGCAAGAACAAGTCATGTGTACCAATAAGAACTCAAATAAGGGTCAAAATACAATAATGCAATCCTATGATGCAGACAGATGTTTAGATCCCAAGTCGATATACTCTGACGGGTCAAATATAACGAGTAAGTCAAACTTTAATTGAAGGACCATACATACATACATACACGCGCGCGCGCGAGCGCACACGCACGCACGCACACACACACACACACACATACATGCATACATACATACATGCTTATGTATTTTGAACATTTGTGTAATTACATACTGTACTATCCTTTCAATGCCAATATTCTACTGAACAATTAGATTTAGTGTGACTTTCGATTCACATCGAAACACTAAGCACATGTATATATATATATGTACAACATAATTCTGTACTTGTTTAGTGTACTAAGACCTTTTATACTTTTCATGGCTTAATACAAATATACACAAGCAAAATACATAGCTATTATTTTTTAAACTAGTGATCAGCGAAATTATAATACAAGTTGTAATTTTTTCAACGCTCTGAGACCTTGTTTTTGAATTTATTTATTCAACATCATGTCCAAGGCCAGTAATAAAAAGAAAGTTTGAGAATGGTTATATTTTGAACTGCGTGCTTTTGGCTATGTTGTCCTATTATTGCTGCTATTCGTAATCTATCTCTAACTGGCCAGCCTTTTACATATTAAAAATGGGGCCCACTGGTGGCCGAGTGGTCTAAGTCGCTCATTCTTATCGATCACTATCATCTCACCTCTATCCGCGTGGGTTGGAGTCATCCTGGGCCAACGTGGGAATGTGCGAAAGTTTGCTAGTAGCTTTCCGTGGATCGGTGGTTCATCCTGGGGGTGTCTCGGATTCTTCCTCCATCAAATATACTGGCCGCCATGCCATGTGCTGAAAAGTGGCGTCAAACCAATACAAATAGAGCGAGAGGTTATGACCTAACTTAGTAAATGACACAGACAGAATAGCTGGTATTTGCTGCTATATCATCTACAATACAATCGTCTTTGTTTTTCAGACACTCCTTTTCCAAGGCCTGAAACAGATTCTGATGATTAGTTCGGTTTGGACTTATGGCTGAAGTGTTTTACTTGTTACAGTGTTGTGCAAAAAAGACTGACCTTTACAAGTAATCTAAGATTAGAGGCTCGAGGGAATCGTCGAACCTATTTTTCTGAAGGATCCTTGTCTCTTTGAAAGATGTCGCTCAGTAACGATTCTGTGATATTGCTTATCCAGAAAACCATAGCTATCATTTACTTTTATCGATTTTCGCAAAGCTTTTGAATTTGTTTTTCTTGCGAGTGTATGGACGAAATTACGTCTAAACCATACAAAACGACTGGAGTTAAACTTATTCATAATTTAACATCATAATTTTGAACAATATGACATCAATAACTTCAGTGAGCCATTATTGTCATCTCATGTTGCATTGCATTTTAAGGATAGCTACCATAACTCGGAATGGAAAGTTTATTGACGGAAAGAGTTTGATTCACCGCTTAAATTCTATACGAATTTCATTATTTTTTTTTAAAATAGTATTTAATCAATTCTACATATTTAGAGGTAAATTAAACGTTCTTTTTTCTTTATATGCATTCTACTGTTACAGTTTTATTAGAGACACGTTTATCTTTATGATACAGTTTTATGTATCGTGTAACATGTCATTTTTCCATGTTATTTATGCATTCAAATTTACACGACCATGGCTAGAGCGTCTTTATACTTCTCGCGTGATTGCATTATTTAGGATATAAAGTTGATCTCCCAGAAACCAAACGGATTTAACGTCGTAGAAGAGTAAAAAAAAGTGTTTAAAAAAATCCACAGAATTCAACATAACCTGAAATGGTCATATACTAAAATCTGAAAAGTATCTCAAAATAGATACTTTACTCTTGTTTGAATGCCAGTTTTCTTTTCTTCTGTAAACAAGACCAGTGATTGTCATAAGCTAAAAAAAAAAGACAAAGATCTAAAGAAAGGAAAAGAACACACTATGTTCTATTTTACCACAATGCTATTTTGACCATTCCTGCTTTTGTGGTATCCGGCAGGTAATAGTGTGTTCTGTCATATTTATAAATGTGCATGTGTGTCCATATTGCTGGTTTAGGTATTGTAGTATTTATCTAATATACGACTTTTATCTCATATGTATTTTATCTTTATAATATAGTTGCTTTTATATGTGTAAAGTCGCATACATTATATTATGCCACATATTTAGATTTATTATCTGTATTCATATTTGTGTTATAATAATAATAATAATAATAATAATAATAATAATAATAATAATAATAATAATAATGACAATAATAATAATAATAATAATAATAATACGAAGAAGAAGAATTTGATTTTTAGAAATTCCAGGGTTTTCGTTCCTGAATATCCTGGTTAATTACAATATCTCTGCATGCTCATTTTCATTTCCTTGACTTGAAGTGTCAATTAAAAAACAAACAAATAACACGTTAATTTTTTTAAAGTATCTTATATTCAATTATTGCACTTTTGGAAGTTAGCATTGTTTACGTTAGAAAAAATTAATCTTACCTACCTTAAAGAGTACTACAGTTAGAGAACATTGCAGTAGTTCAGGTTCATTTTCCTAGCATATGGGAGCCGCCATTTTGATCACCTGTCTACTTTAGATCGCATATACTTTTTATAATTATACTTGTGGTATAGAGATATGCCAACATTCTCTCCATTCTGCCAATGCAAACAAATTCACCTTATCCCTAACCCCTACTTAGAAGTACGTAATAACTGAACCTTTATTATTGTTGTGTGTGTCATAATAGTTCTCTTCAACATTTTTGTTTAAATGTGCATGCATAGTATGCGTAATGTGATATTTTGATTAGGCGTGATAGGATATGCCGATGGGCGTTTTCATGTTAAATTCCCAATAACACCCATATCAACCCGTAATGTTAATCCTGTGAAGAATTTTAACATTAAATTACGTTCGAGGCCTTAGTCTTTTCAAAATGGATGGATATAGGATTACTGGGGACATTGCGTCAATTTTGAGGTATCTTTAAATTCTTCAAATGTTATTCTCGTTCAACCAGACTCGTAGAGAGATCTTCGACGAACGAAATTCTCATAAATGTTCCACGCTTTCCACAATGTAAAGGACCTCTCTGGTGGCCTAATGGTTAGAGCGTTCGCCTCAAATGCGGTAGGTCGCGAGTTCGAACCCCGATAGTCATACAAAAGACTTATAAAAAATGGTACTAACAGCTGCCTCGCTTGGCTCTCAGCATTAAGAGGTATGTCACTAACATGCCAACCGTCACTATTTTGGCGTGAATTTCACGACTCGAGATAGCGATTCACGGATTCACGCCGCATGCAAAAAGTCACTAATTCAAGAATTCTCAATCAGCTTAAATCATAAATAAAATAAATTGTATCCCGTCAAGGGCAAGTCAAAATAGAAGCAGTGGTCGCTCATGCCCATAACGGTCCTGTATTGCTAGTCGCGACGTTAGTAGAACTATGTATTAAAATGTTTTCATTTCCACGGAAAAAGATATGTATTCCACAAAAAGTGCAATATAGAATGGAGTTCACCAAAACTTGGCCTTGCATTCAGCCATCAAACATCGATGTACAAGATGCTTTTCGTAGTGTTATGCCGCGAATTTTAGAATTGGGATTGAGCACAGAGGCTCATGTCTTTGCTTAGCATTTACCTGTCATACATGTGCTATATAATAATATCATTATATAATATGATAATTTGTTTATATAGTAGATGTAAGGCAGGTAAATTGTAAGTAACGATAAAAGTCCCTGTCGGCATGTGACAGAACGATCTTAAAAAGCACCCAGCTTTCAAAAAGCACATAAATATTGGAAAAATAAAGAGCACCGAGCAGGTTTCAGCTCTGGAATACATGAAGCCACCTACTCAAGTTTTGCAAATTACTAATGCAGGATATTGTGAGTTTTCTTATTGAATATAACCTACCTATCTCAGTTGGAGATCAACAACAGTGACAGTGAAAGAGTATTTCCTATTGTAAGGGAAAAAAAGACAAACTTTTGTTGGAACAATTTTAGTCACCAAGATTATACAGCAGGCAAGAAGCCTAAACTATTCTGAAAACAAATTTACCATGGCCTGATTGAGGAAGTATAAGTCTGCCACATCATCATATCATGACAAACAGTGTGAAGTCAGTGTATATCAGTAAATTTGGCTGCAAATAAATTTGTATTTGTAATCAGTGTAAATAATGTTTTAGTTTCATTTCGTGATTTTCGTATAATGCAGTACTGACCATCACATTGGATGGAACTAGTGTTATGGTATAATGTTTCACTAATTGTATTCAAAATTCACTAATTTTTATTCCTTCTTTTCATTAATTGCGAGTATGGAGAGTTGGCAACACTAATAGTGTTAGGACTGGTCTGCCTGGTGTCAGGTAATGTTACTAGTTGAGACATCATGCTACGTGTCTGCGGCATGAAGCCCCAGTGCTAGACATCTCAATAAACTGCCACATTGCAGACATCGTAGCGATAAGACTGAACAGTTTCTAAAGCTATGTTAAAAATCCAAAATCTATCTCTCTCTCTCTCTCTCTCTCTCTCTCTCTCTCTCTCTCTCTCTCACACACACACACACACACACACGTAAAGAAAAAAAAGCATTTCTCTGATTTTCTTTACCCTTAATCCTTGTTAGCGAAAAAAAATCTGGATATCCTTCTGGAGATTTAATCTAATTGATGGGGGGTTATTTGGGTTTCAAAGTGCATCGCTAGATCTTTCTTCTTATACGCTTTTCGTAAAGGTTATTAGTCGGAACTGCAATTTTCATTATCTGAACTTGAGTGGTAAATTGTATATAAAAAAGAACTACCCGATAAATGTCTTGTTATATATATCTTTGCTAGTTTTAAAATTGTATAAGTGCACCTATAGAAAATAGAAACGCTTACCAGTGGAAGTTTATTTCAAGGACAGACAAATTTAATGCACTTTGTGCCTTTTCACTTAAATTTCACCATATCAAGGTTGCAGCGAATTTCATCAATTGTGTGTTTCAGACTGTGCATGCTACACAAACATTTTGCGTATCACACTGTGGACGCATTCAATGTTTCTCTCAAAGGGCACGTATTTTCCTCATTATTGTCAATACATTCTACCACCCGTAATATAAAAATAAATATGTATATATTTGTTATCTCTGCACCGATGATCTTAGTGGAATTTACTCAGTAGATGGTATCTTGTTCGAAGAAAAATTAAAAAGGAAAACCGAAGAAAATTAAGGACATCTAGAAGTAATATATACCTTTACCAATCTGAACATAGGTCAGCCATTTCCGTCATGTTGAGAAATAAGATGGAATGGTTTTGGAATGCACATAAAATTTGATGGATATTGTGATTCGCCCATGGCGAAGTGCACCACGTTTGTTACGACAGAAAAGGCCGACATTCTTACAATTGAGACTTTGTCTCCTTCTGCCGCTATATTGTGATATATGCACAAAAGTAGCTCCGAATATAATTCTCAAATAACATCTAAGTATTTGGACCTCCACATTTATTAATGCGAAACAAAACTGCATCGTACGTATATCGGCGTAGTAATTTACAGAAAAATCTAACATTTTGTTCGCAATAAATTTCATCAAAAAAGAAACAATCCTTTATTCGAACCGTCTCTGCTATTTCAAAATTAAATTGATCGCAGGACTGTCCGAGAAGTTGTGAATGAATAAAATATTTCGATGGATTCGCAACTTCTCGGTCAATCCTAGTATTGACATATTGTATTTTTTGGGATGTTTTGTCCCTTTGGGTCCTGACTAGCCGCCACAACACCATACCCCATGACTTGGTAAGCAAGCTACGTACAATGTGCAACCAGTGGATGCTTAAGCATTAATAAATCCACGTTCTTGAGGCTGCATACGGTAGGCTAGTTACCAATTAGCAGCTGGATGGAACGTTACCCCAAGGCTACAAAACTCGCACTGGAAACGATTACTAAGCAGCTGCTGTTTCGAGCGATAATTATGAATAAAAAATATCCACACAGTGATTTTTTTATATTAAAAAGCCACAATTTACAGGTGTATGCAATTGAAACAGTTTATCTTACTTGCCAAAACATTCGGAGAAAGATAAGCTATATTGATTTAATTTAGTAATGTATTCTTTTCGTTGTATCAGAAAATTCAAAGCGAATTTAATTAGTTGACGGTAAAACCTCACCTGGATCTTGCTTACAATTAGTCGTGTGCCACAGTTTCAAAGAACTCATTTTAAAAAAACACACCTTGGACGGAAAAAATCTCCTTTCATATCAACGACAATTTTTTCCCCCACTTGATAGAAAGCGATAAATACTCCGCAATGGAATCAACACTTACGCGTTAGGCCATCATGCTATTGATAATCAACTTACGGCCGATGCAGATTAACGTAATGCACTAGTGGCAGTTACGTATTTGTTGGAACAACTTGCAATTCCTCTCTCACAATTGCCCATCTTCTAACTTTCCAGGTGCATACAGATACACGCACAAAATTGTTTCCGAATGGTTGTAAAAGTGTCGGCCGTGAAATCATTTTCTGAGTAAATGTATCAGTCTTTTGAAGAATCGCATTACCTGGTTTTAATCCAATCGCGCATGTGACTTCATTGTTAAGTACTGCTGTGACTAATGGAAGACGTGTTATCCATTCGTGAGATCGGGCGCTCAAAAGGCTAGTTCCCTGCATCCGAAATTTCACTGGCAATTCCTGCGCGTACAGATGACCAAATAACCGTTCCGTGAGAGTGCGATTAAATCGTTCCGCAATTACTTCTTCACCATGAATATTAAGATGTCCAACACGAACTCGTACTCTAGGTTTGGTCAACAAAGCAACAACAGATCCGATAAATTCTTTACCAGCATACACTTGCATCAATCGTGGTGATGTTAATGGCGAACGAAAATAGATGCGTTCGAATGCAATTGCGACACTTGCAAAATCTTTTGACGTCAACAGCTCGGCTTCTTTTTAACTGCTGGCAACATCGACAATGGTTAACGCATGCTTGTACGCAAGGATCACGTACATGATCATAAGGAAGAAATAAATGAACAGCCTGATGGGCCTCTTTTATTGTTTGGACCACACACGTGAAATGTTTCTTGGTACTGGTAGGTAAATTTGCAACAACGATTGTTTGGCCAACAATGTTCAAGCAGTCCCAGAAGCGACCTTTTCAGCGCTTGCTAACGTTTCAACAATTGCTTCTCCTCCCTAATACCCACACTGACTGTAGTATATTTGTTTATGATATGTGGCTTTTTGTTTCCATTGTTTTTTTGTTTTTTTTTTGTATTAATATTATTTGGCCTCCCAGTGCAATTTTGGCTTTAATACCTCCTTTGACGATCCATCTTGCGATTCGTACTACAGCATCTGGTCCGCAATCGCATTTATGTCGTAAATGAGATCGACATCGGCACGTTGACCTGCACGGATATTATTTGATGCTTTATAAGCAAATTCATGTCGGTACCATGCAACATCAGCACGATTTTCTGGTGCTTCATCGTGCTTGAGCTTGTTGTTAGAATCAAGTAATATATCTAGCTGTGTACGGGTCTACAGTAATTGTATCCAGGGATGTGTTATTCACCGGGATATTTACTCCATGGTGTTCCTGGTAGCTTTGTTAATGCAGCATCGACATCAATTGACTCTGTTTTAATAAACTTGAACTTCTTTCTTCTACATCAAACACAAGTTCCGGTAATTCGTCTATTAAGCGTCCGAACTGCAGTAGGATTTGCGGTACGTGATTTTGCGCGACATCGTACACAATATGATGAAGAATGATTATATGGTATCCTGTTTTATTCAATGGTATCACGAGAGCAGATGATTTAGGTAAATACAAAGACTTTAAGAAATTTCACCATCATTGACGTTTCCACGCAGCAGTGCTTAAATCATCCAAGCATGATGATATATTTCCAAACGCAGTTCGTGCACTGATCATTGGGCCGTCTGACTCGGAGGAAAAAACACAACTGTTGTTAATTTTACAATGGTTGAAGTGGAATCGGTTGTACGTGATTGAACCATCGGCATTGACACGCATGGTCTTGGAAATATTTATTTGACTTGGCGTGCCGCCGAACACACGTGGCATGACATATTTGCTCAGATCACTAAGGATCCATATAGTTTTCTCAACACTGACTTGAAGATATAAGTATCTTGAGGGCTTGGATACGAAAGTGTCTTACGCGTCAACATAACAATCATGACAATTATACAAAATATCTGCCATCGTTATCATAGAAAAGTATGGAAAGCGATGCCGTTGAACTGCTCGTGAACACCAGGAATTGATGCAAACAATTATAGAAGGCCGCAAAAACGTCAAACATGTCACAGTTGCGACAAACTGTACGAGAATACCCCACAGCGGACTTTGAACAAACATTTGCACCAGTGATTAAATCAACAAAGGAAATTGCCGAACGTGCTGAGGATATTAAGAAGCAACTTCAGCAATAATGAGACAGGTGGCAGCGCTAATGGGAAAATAAAAAGAACAGGGTCCAGTTCGTAAGGTATCTAAGCTCACCAATGATATAAAAAAATCAACACAAGCAACTGCGTTTGCCAAAGCCGGCTGAGGAATTGAAAGAAGACATCAGAGAAGCCGTTGCTGTACCCAAGACACCTGTGCTCTTAATGTAGACGTTAAAGAGATAGTTGCTCAGATGCCAATCGTGCCACCCAAATACCAGTCGACCTTCGCTAATCCTGTAGTTGTCACTCTTAACAAACCTCCCAACTTAAAAGAGTATATGTTAAAAACTCCATCAAATCTCCGCGATCAATACATGAACGTTGAATAGCCTAAAATCTTATCTAGGGAGTGTACTGGATAGAAACAAATTACCGGTGAACGGAGGAGGCATTTTCTACAAACATGCAATGCATCTGCCACCGGAAAAGCTGAAGAAGGCGAACATTTATGTGCAGAATATTTTACACTGCACACACCTCAAAAAAAGATGAAATTACAACCACAACAACTTTGTAGAGATCCAGACCCCAAAGATGTTAGAGACGAAGATCTGCAACGTACACAAGAAAAACAACGTGCATATTAAAGACCCGCTGCACCCACAGTGGAACAACAAACCAAAATAAAGACCTGCTGAACCCACACCGAAGTAACAACCAAAACAAAAACGTGTAACACTATTACTCGACTAGTTAGCTTCAAAAGTTGCATATAAATCACAACTAAAACAAGGAGAAAGCCTAGGTGGACTGTGTGACCCGACCCCAACGATTGGAAATACCTGTGTAACGATTGGAAACACCTGTGGGATCAACGCACCAGAACTCATTAATGAGGCCGCATCGATTTCTCGGCGATTGCTCATCAATAACATCATAGAAAGAAATACATTTCGTGCGCTGATGCATGCACTTATTGAAGATAGCAATGATGTATGCGACAAAAGAAGCTCGTACACCAAAGATGAGTACTGAAACAACTGAGACGCTAGGTAGTGAAACGACTTCGTGTTTTGAGTGACATATATGCTGCCATGCAAACGGTTGTTGTAAATACAACTTTGAGAGTTACCTCTATGATCACAATCTCATTAGCAAAACCAGAATTCAGTGTGACTTTTCTGCACTGTTACCGCCGGTGAATCACAAACACGTGAGATTGTATTAGCATTGCTCCGAGTGTATTCCAGTTGGCCTAACATGCGATCACCACCGTTTGGTGGTCTGCCCGCAAATAAATCGCTTGTGTTTTCATCATGCAATGGCGCCACCAGGAATACTATTGATCTTCCTGCCGACGCGGACGACATAGAATGGATCAAGGAAATAATTTCAACAAAGAATAAGATTGGTGGTCACCAGATAATCTTAAATTTATCTACGTGCCAATGAGTTCACACTTGGTTCTGTCATCGCAATAGAATCTCCAACGTATGCGGCTGACAATGCACGATAATCAATAACATCAGTTTTAGGTTGGCCTGACAACATTTCAGATGATCAACGATTTTTACGTATGGGGTATCATATCGCGCCTGACATTGTGGAGATCACCCGTGATATTATGGAGCTGTCATCGGTGATGTTGTTCGTGGATTGTTCACAATCATACCAAAAGTGTTCAGGGTTCTAAACAAGTTTCAATGTTAGTCGCTGAACGCATCAAAACATTGACCACGACGATTAGTGACTCGAGCACAATCAAACGCGTTCACCGTTCCATCAAACGATACAATGCAGCCTGTGGTAGGTAAAATCATTAATGAAGTCGCTCAGCAACGATCGTCAGAATCAGTGATTGCAAATCTGATAATGGGAAGTGAATAACGGTTAAGGAAATGAGTGGTAAAGTCACCAAACCGTCATGCAAAAGGTATTAGTCAACAATCAAATGTGCATAAACAATGGCTCAGTTCAAAGATATATCTGATCCTGCATTTGACACGAGCGTGTGAGTGACTCGAAGCAGAGAGATTTTCATCATTACTCATATGCGGTAAGAGACCCCAACCAATTAAAAATAGAATTGCAAGTGCAGAACACATCTAGGTTATTTCTTCCATGTAAATTATTTTTGGAAATTGAGGAAAAACTTATACATATCGACAACTGTAACAAGTACGATGCCAATGTCCAAGTTGGATTTGTCAGCAACGGAATCATGAGGTTATTGAACATTGTACGTTGTTCCATGAAAAAGAAATCGAATAAATACTTGACAATGTTGACGCAGCCACTACGATTCTTGGACTATCCAGATACTTCGACGATTATGCAAGAACATCTGGCCCAACAATGATGTTTGTCAGATGCAACTGACCATGTAGATAATAGACTCTATAAAAAATCAAATCACACGGGAAACTTTGTGGGCCTACAACCTGCTAATATGGATCTCAGACCGATATGGATTCATCTTCTTGTTATCTTTGGTGCGCTTGAGCATTCACCAACCCCGCAAACACTTACTGATTTCACATACATGTACATTTAATATTTTACAAATGGTTATTAACATTTACGGACATTAATTGTCCAATGATAATACGCGATTGTATTATTAATAGAAGAACAATGATGGACCCTCAATGTTACCAACTTTAAAAATTAATCGAAGAGGAGAAACAGCTGAATATGACGTCAACAGGAGAACAAGAGAACCGCGTTAATAGTAAATACAAATACGCGTATTTGGTAGTGAATGTTATTTGTGGTGTTGCCGCAGCAGCAACTGTTGGTCTTGGTGTGGCTGGAATCACAAGTACAGCAACCACTGTAGGCCCGCCAATCGGAATTACTGTCGCGCCTATATCGAAAGTAACAGGTTTCAATGGTGGTGCTAGCAAATTAATTTCGATGCGATTGCATTCACAAATACGTATATAGTCAGAACTACTTGCAGCAACACAAAACAGTCCCAATACAAACAGCAATCTGTATTCGTTGGCAGTCGAGGATAATATAATTAGTATGGCCGAATTTGAAATTGTGCTGGCGGCAATGGAAAATCACGATAACTCGATTTACAGACAATACAAGTCGAGTGAAATAATCTTCACTTTCGTGCAGTATTAACGTTAATAATCCACTGGTTGTACATTGTATCTAGCTTGCTAGCGAAGTCGGGGGGGGGGGGGGCAGATGCTGTGGAGACTGGTCATCACCATAAGAGACCAAAAAAGCCAAATCATACGATGTGACACTGTTATTCTTGTTTCGTAAATAAAAGACGTGATCTGAATTGCAGTTATCTGCATACATTAGAGGTTGATCCGAACATCCTTTGTCAAGTCGAGAAGAAATATCTGATGTTATTTATCGCCATTTACAACTATATCATCAATTATTTTTGATCATATGGCACTAGATGGCGGAGGATTACAAATTGGAACAGTATCAGCTTTGCTGTTGTAACATATGTGGAGTACTCCGCCAGAGGCGAATCACCAAGCAAAGCAAATGGATTTGTTTTTGTATAATTTCTTCCGTGGTTATTTCATGATGTGAGGAAATGGCCGAGTGATGTTCCGATTTATTGTAGGATCCATAGGATTGACCTTGAATGTCAGCTGATGTTTTTTTTTCTCTAGTTGACATATTTTACCTGACACTAGCTGAGCATAGACCTCTCGAAATATCGCAAAAGTTTGCTTGAAAGTGACTTATAAAATTTTACCCAGTTGCTCATTTTTCATAGAGCTACGTTATCCTCTGTGGCATGGTTACCTCTCTTGCACGCGATCCACATTATGATTTTTACAACTCTTAATACTGAGTCCGAGTTTGAGATTTTGTGTCAACCAATCGGAATGAACCTCACTTTTGAAAAGTTACTTTTCATTTCCTAACTCAGCTGAAACTAATTTCAAGATTTATAATATCTTGGTTTGATGTAACCAATTTCGTTATAACGATCACGTATTAACATAATGTCACGTATTTGGGAATCATACATGTCCGGTAATCTTGTTCTGGGCACAAGCTATTATCCTTAATAAATAGAAAGGCTGTTGGTTTTAAGTTTAGTCACTGATGCCCACATCTGTCTTTTATGTCGACATATATTTATATCCCGCAATATAAAAAAGAGACTACTAAATGTATTTTTGGTAATAGATGCCTTAAAAGAATCTCCCTGTTCTGCCATTTTTGATTCATCTTTTAGAACGAATACGATACACATGAATTAAATCAAGGTTTAATCTAATTTGTCAAGAAGAAAAAAATATTATCAAAACACATGTTCTGGATAGAGAGATAGTTAGTAGTCGATGCGAAACGTACAATACTGTCCTTCAATATGTATATAGTTACTTGCCTACATACCAGTCACACACTGTTACCTGAACAGACCAAATGCTTGAATATACATGTATATTACCCATAGGTCGATCAATCTTTCTCAAATGAAAAATAGATTATGAATCACCGATGTTTACATTCGCATTATGCAATCACGCTTCTAGAAAATTATTTTGAATAAAGACACTCGATTATAACTAGGTTCCAACTATAAATATCGATTAAAGGATTTTGTAAAATTCCAAGTATATTTATAATACCAGTTATAAATAAAACACGAAAAGCGGTTTTAATAAAATGATATTAATAGATCCTATGGATATTTTAATTCAGGTTACCACAAATACATTTTAAAACTCTAGCCATTAAGGTAAACTCGTTCTGGATACGTGTCCTTAACGTTTGTTATAATATTGAATTTGCCGTTAAGATATTGTCAATAGAATAAGATATATCAAATTTTACATATATGCATATGTTGAAATAATCCAGTTTCGATTTCAAAAATAGAATGATGATGTCAGAACCTTTTCATTCCTTTGTCAGTGACGAATACGTTCAGCAAGTGTAAGGACTAATTAACGATGTCGGAAGTTGCAGCACTTGGCATATTGTGTAAGTATGTTTATCGCATGTATTTGGCCGATAAACGAATTAATATGCTCTATTAATAGAATCAAACCCTCACTTCGGCAAAGAAAAAATATTTTAGTAATTCTCAAGTGATTTTTTTCTTCATGAATTGAAAGGGCAGAGTAACAAAACGTATTGTGTCTAATACCTCGTGTTGTTATCTAAGTAAGTTACGACATCAATTACCAGATGAAAGAGTATTGTTAGTAGTAGTAGTAGTTGTAGTACTCGTGATATTTATCGTGAAATAAAGGTCATAGCCATGGTCGATTTTTTTGTATTTCCGTACCGATCTTTCTCCTGCATCTCCGTTTTACTTATCTCCGTCATCACGAGTACTATTATCATTAGCATCATCACAGAAGAAAGGAGAAGGGGTGGGGTATGGATGGGGGAACCGTTAGGTAACAAATATTTTAACATTCAAAAACCGTCAAAGAAAATGTATCAAGGGAAGTAATCCAAGTAAGAAATTTCGAAAGCTTGCACACTGAAGTTTGTTCTCTTCTCTTTTCAAGGCATTCTTCGAGCTAGAACTGTTCCTTAATATATATGATATCCGGATCCTTACATCTTTGACTTAAAGTTCCAAGAGATAAAAAAGAATAAAAATAAAAATTTATCAGTTAAATTTGTTCATGTTTTTGTTTGATGCGAGGGGGGATCGATGGTAGGAGGAAAACATGTATGCATCTAGCCCCCCTCCTTCATATTTCAGTGCGAGGGCGAAGTACAAAAAAAATAATAATAATAAGCGGAATTATATGTTTCTGTTGGTTTTAACAGTTAATATACTGAACTAGAGTGTCAAAGCATCATTATACTTCTCAACACCCCCCCCCCAAAAAAAAAACAGAAACTATGAGGCGCTGTAGCGGACCAAGTCTGGTCCAATGAGAAAGTTGCAGTTGAAATTTCGATGTTGTATTTCGAGAAATCCAATATCACGTGTGGGATCAAATTGCATGTCCTTAAAGTTCCATTGTCTAGATCGAGATTTTTTGGTTTTATATCTTGAATTATACAGTGGTGGTTTAAAGTTCTATTTCCTATGACGACTTTTTACAGTGCATATTTTAAATTACACAGCCGTGGTTGAAATTTCATTATCATATGTCGAAAATCCCTAATTCACATATTGAATGTAACTGTTTGTGATGAAAGTTCCATTTTATATGGTGAGTATTAAGATTTCATCTGTTGAATTTGACAGCAATAAGAAGCAGCCTCCTTGTTTAAAAATAACGCAGTCATTTCATCAGAGCGACCTATAGCGAAGAAATTCATAGTAATTCTCGACCTGTGAATGGTAACTTTCAAACTGTAAATGCATGAAATGTAATGGTGCCTCGTAGTTGAATACACGAATGATGTATCTTAATACTCGATATTATTTTGAATTGTTAAAGTGGACATTGTGTAATGTTACTTTTAACAGCAACACATTATTTCACCATATAAAAATACCAATTCTGACAAGCACAATAAAATGTCCGACCACCGCTATGTAATTCAACAGATACAATCCAAAAACTCAACTTACAAAATGGAACTTTCAGCACAAGTATTGTGATTCAACATGTTACATTTGAAACTCTCAACATATGACATTTAAATATTTCAACAACCGCCGTGTAATTCAGAAGATACAGTCTAAAAAGTCGACATTGGACATCGAATTTTCAATCAGTGCTGTATAATTCAACAGATGAAATCTAAACACTCAACATATGACATCGAACTGTCAACATAAACTATTGGAAACAACATGTGAATTAGGAATTCTCGAAGTACCGCCGTGTAATTCATACGACACAATCTAAAACCTCGACATAGAAAATATAACTTACAACCACTAATGTTTAATTCAACAGATACAATCTAAAATCTCGACCTAGAAAATGGAACTTTAAGGACAAGCATTTTTGATACAACACGGGAAATTGGAATTCTGGACATATGACGTTAAAATTTCAACGGCAACGTTCTGACTGGACCAGCTTTTGTCCGCTACGGCTCCTCATACCAAACAAACTGTCAAACCTTCCGATCTTGTATATGTATAAGAGAAAACCAGCCTGAACATTGTACATCTCAATTACAAGGGAAATCTATAACAAAAAGAGTTGGGAATATAAAAATGAGATGAAACTATTACATAAATGCGCAACTTTCAAGAACTTTTACATGATTTTTTGGTCAGGAAATATCATGAAGCGGAATCGGAATGATTCTTTTGCCTTTTTTCTAAATGTGTTCTCTGTAAATTTCCTCTACTTTTCACTAATTTTTACTAAATATAGTTACCTCATAGTTAAAGATAAATTAATGCCATCGACTGTGTCACTATATATCTGTTCCATACTTTTTGATGTAATATTTATCCTAATTTTCTATCATTGGACACTGTGTCAGGTAGTTTATATGTGTTTGACGTTGACAAATGTAAACAATAAGGAGACAAATACACATGGAAATTATTTTACTACATACGGTGCCATCCAGATTAAGATAATACAACATGTAGCCTTTGGAACACACAGTGGATAATCTGGATATTAAAAAAGGAGCCCACTACCTTCCAAACTGATTACATTGTACAATATTTCGGGACGTGAGTTGTACGACCTCAGGGAGGTGGACGACACCAGGAAGACGGCCATCATCGACAGAGAGCTCATCAAGGGGCACGGAGAATCTCTTGTCGATTCGCCTTGCAACTGCTTCAGATCCTGTCAACATCCTCGGTGTCTACGTCCCCACCCTCACGTCTTCAGAAGACCAAAATGATCAGTTCTCTGGGCAGCTGGACGAACAGATCAAGATATGTCCTAAAGACGAGCCACTATTTATCCTCGGTGAGTTTTATTGCCAGAGTAGGTGCGGACCACGAATCATGGCCTACCTGCTTCGGACATGGTGGCACTGGAAAGATCAACATAAAAGGCCAGAGACTGCTGGAGCTGTGCACCTACCATGACCTGTGCGTTACAAACACCTTCTTCAAGTGTAGGCCACAACACAAAATGTCCTGGAAACACCCAGGTCTCATCGCTGGCACCAGCTCGACTCGTTTATCGCCCGGCGCTCTGCCCTGAAAAGCGTCCTCTCAACCGGAAGCTACCATAGTGCAGACTGTCTCTCCGACCACGCCCTTGTGAGCAGCAGGGTGTGCCTATAGCCACACACACACTACACCGCTCCAAGCCAAAAGATCGCCATCGAGTCAACACTGCGCAGATGTCGGAGGAGTATGTGTCCTCCCTGGACCAGGCTCTCCAGGACCTGCCAGAGCACGATGCCACAGCCAAGTGAAAGGCCATGAAGGGTATCATTTACAGCACAGCCATATCCACGTTTGGCAAGAAGGAACGGCCCAGTCAGGACTGGTTCAACGCACACCTTTCAAGGATGAAACCAATAATTGAGGACAAACGAAAAACATTTATAGCTTACAAAAAATGCCCCAATGAACGGACGCTTGCTTCCCTCAGAAGTGCCCGAAGCACCACCCAACGCATCGATAGACAGTGTGCAAACGAGTACTGGCAGCAACTGTGTGAAGGAATCCAGCGCAGTGCCGAGTCTGGAAACGTCCAAGACATGTACAGTTGCATCAAGAAGGCCCTAGGCCCTACAGTGAAAGGGGTCCCCCCTTGAAATCTCTGAGGGGAGAGAAGATCACAGATTGAGAGCAACAGATGTCCAGATGGCTAGAGCACTACTCGGAGCTTTACTCCCTTGAAACGTCAGTCACCGATGTGGACCTTTGCGGCATATAGAAACTGCGCACCATGGAGGAGCTCGACAAAGTGCCCACCTTAGATGAGCTCAGAAAAGCCATCGACTCCCTCCCAAACGACAAAGCACCAGTAGCGAAAGCATCCCGTCTGAAGCTATCAAATGTGCGAAACCAATATTGCTTCAGCCGCTGAATGAGCTAATCTGCCTCTGCTTGGAGGAAGGAGCAGTCCCCCAAGACATGCGCCACACCATCATTTGACATTTTACAAAAGCAAGGGCGACCGCAATGACTGTAACAATTACATTGTTGGCAAAGTGTACGCCCACATCCTCCTCAACAGGCTTCAGCTGAAGTCGGACCGTGTGTACCAGGAATCCCAGTGCGGTGTCAGAGCAGAAAGGTCGACAACAGACATGTTCTTCTCCCTCTGACAAATCCAAGAGAAGAGCAACCACACTACATGATGTTCATCGACCTTACCAAGGCCTTTGACATGGTCAGCAGGAAGCGCCTATTTGAACTTCTCAGGAGGATTGGCTGCCCCCCCCCCCAACTCCGCAGCATGATAATCTCTTTCTATGCCGTTATGAAGGGAACAGTCCTGTATGATGGATCCTCCTTAGACTCATTCATCATCAACAGCGGTATGAAGCAGGGCCGGCCCTTTTCGGGATCGTCTTCTCCCTGCTCCTGTCCTTCGCCTTCGACTCGTCCACTGATGGCATATATCTGCACACCAGGTCCGACAGGAGGCTGTTCAACCTGGCACGGATGCCAAAGTGAGGTCACTACTCATTAGGGAGATGCTCTTTGATGATGACGCGGCTCAGGTGACCCACACCGAGGATGCCCTCAAGTAATTGGGAAATCGTTTCGATGATGCCTGCAAGCAGTTCGGGTCACCACTGCCCCCTCCATCAAAATCGACTTTGTCACCCTGGAAGCATTCAACAACTTTACTTACCTGGGTTCAACCATCAGCTATATTCTCCAGCTCGATGTGGAGCTGAACTGAAGGCTTGGAAAGGCAAACACCATCATGGCCCGACTAACGAAGAAAGTGTGGAAAAACAACGCGCTGACAGGGCACACCAAGATCTACCAGTCCTCCGTTCTCAGCACCCTCCTGTATGGAATTGAGACCTGGAGCACTTACATGAGGCAAGAGCGCCGGCTCAACTCCTTCCATATACGGTGCCTAAAACACATCCTGAAAATCAGCTGGCAAGACCGCACCCCACACAGCGAGATCCTGCAGGGTGCAGGTATCCCCAGCGTGTACTCACCACCATAGACCTCCTTCCTGCACAAAAATTCAAATTTTTTCATAGACAGTCATTTTGGTGCCACCGTCTGATGGTGTCACCCGGTGCGGTTCGCACCCTCCTAGTGATGCCACTGCTCTCTCTCTCTCTCTCTCTCTCTCTCTCTCTCTCTCTCTCTCTCCACCCCCACTCCCCCTTTGGACGGTTTGACTAAACTTTACCATCATTCATAGGTCCAGAGACATCGTCGTGTGACACAAGTGAAAATCCCCAACGCTCGTATTTTCATGAATTTTCGCCCGTATCTAGCTACGCTAATCCAGAGAGAGAGGGACGACGGGGGCGACCATTTGGACATTTTTATATTTAATAATTAATAATCGAGTTTTACAACAATATAATAAATTTAAGAAACAAAGACAACAAAGCATTAAATACGTTACAGTATGTGTGCCTCGTAACCGACAAATTTAACATAGACCTAGTGTCGACTGGCGAATGCAACTATGTATCATTGACATTATGAACACTGTCGATAGATCCCAAGAAAAGCGTAAATATATCGTTACGGCGAACCAGATTACTGTAGGTTACTTTGTACAAGTTCAGTTTTAATGTTTTCGTCCAGCGCCATGTTTTTCTCTCTCACTTCAGATTTTTGCGTTTTGTCTCTTACGCACGAAAGGGAAGAGGTGAATGAAAAAAAAGAAAAGAAAGGATACCGATGAAATTGTGTACCATTTTAATTTCATTTCGAAAATAGACACTATTAATACCTTTTATTGTTATTTTCATATGTCATTTATGTTTAATGAATGAGTAAAAATTCATCATTGATCTATAGGCCTACAGTTGAAAGAATGTTTGTATATTCGTAATAGTGAGCCATGGACGGATCACAGTAAGCCATGGACGGATCACAGTTTGATATACCAATCGTATTGGTATATCAATTTGCTTTATACCAACACTTTAAATGCCATGTTATTTTTAATATATATATATATATATATATATATATATATATATATATATATATATATATATATATATATATATATATATATATATATATATATATATATATATATATATATATACTATTGGAAAAATATCAATTACCGCCGGACCCCGGTGGCCGAGTGGTCGAAAGAGCTCGCATTTACCGATCACTGCCATCTCACCTCTATCCTCGTAGGTTCGAGACTCGGTTTTGGCCAGTGTGGTATGGGAGTGATTTTCACAGTTTTCTTCCTCCATCAATTATACTGGACATCTTATATAGCCAATCATGTGTTGAACAATGGCGTTAAATCCAAGACAGCAATAATTACCGCCATTTATTGAATTAACTAGCTTTCCAAAATCACATATTATTTCAGTTTATTTTATGAAAAAGAATTCGAGTGAATGCGGTTGTAATAGGTATGTACTATTTTCATTTTTCTCATTTCAGTGTTGAACTCAACCTTTACCAGTGACACTTATTTCAACTGTTTTGAAGACATATGCCTCACTGGACGGGATTACTGTGACACGTTCCATCTCAGATGTGCTCTCTGCTCAGATCATGAGGAAAACTGTTTTACCAATAGGCAGCAACAGAACTGCACTCAGTTCTGCATGGGTAGATACATCAAGATGTCTAGGATGACTAAAATTGCAGAATAGTTTGAAAAAGTATCCCTATAAATGAATTCATTTATGAAGCATTTCTGGTACACGTCTGCATTCATCTATCGAAGAAACGAGTATAGATTTTCCAAAATCGCTCAAGAAGCTGGTATTGCAGACTACTGTTTAGTATTTCTTTAAAGGTCATCCTGTTTAGTAAGTAACTGACGTTCTCCGCTACAAACCACTTGCACTCGCTTATAAGTCGGGTTCAACTGCAAGTCAAACAAACCCAAATCTGATGTCGCATAATACCCCGGCAGATCTTGGTCTACGCAGTTTTCAGTTGGACCTGACTTATTCGCAAATATAGGCGATATTTGTAATTATCTTGAACCACTGATCAAAAAGATCACAACGTAAGACAATGTAAAGTAAACGTAAAGATGGAGGAGGCGAAAAAATTGTGTGCAATTAATTAACTAAATATGTGATTTGTAAAAGGGGTAAGTTGTCCAGATGTACCTATCAGAAAGAATGTTTGTTCATTCTCTTTGCAGATGGCTGGACGAAAAAACATCAGGCAAACTGTGGTTCACAGAATGATGGTATGCTTTTCGTACGTACTTTCGCACGTGTATTCCTGCACACGTTTTGCAAATAGCAAAATATTATGAAATATCAGCGAATAAATACAAAAGAAAAAACCATAAGGTGGATTTTACAAATTTCATCGGACATGATCTTTGGGATTTATATAGTAACGCGTTGGACTGAATGACGATAAACATTAAAATAAAATTAAAAAGTAAAGATTCTAGTGTACATTCAGCGTTAGGTTTATAATCAACTACCCCGGTTGAATCAAACATTTCCTAGATCTTCGTTTTGTTTTTTAATTAAACCAACCTTTTGAATCTGCGGATGATTTGAGATTTAAGGCGATGGAAGCTTCCTCCCTAACATTTAAAATGAAAGATTTGTCTCAAGATACACATTAGTAGAGCAGGCGTAATACTCGTGCACTCTATCGTACTTGATACTGAGATAAGACAACATACGTAATACACCTTTGTACGGCGTTTATGAAATATCCGTTCTATTTGCAGTGTACTTTTCGTTTCTAGATTAAAAGAGTTTACCATTAATTTCATATTTAATGTATGCTAGCAATTGCTGCATGACATCAAAATAGTCAAATAAATCGATGGAAAAAAATCTCATATGCGTGTCATCCTGTTCCAAACATGCTGTATTTTATTCGTTTTCCGCCATTTTATGCTCTACCCAGTGAGTGGATTCTGTCTCATTCACTTTGTACCGTTTCATTCACATTTCTATACTCGCACTTTTGTGGATATATTGTAATAGGTCATGCCCATCTGTCCGTCCATCTGTCCGTCTTTCAACGTGATGCTTGTAACAGCAGCTTCATCTACACCAATCAAGGGATAAGTGCTAATATTTTGCATGATGGCTAAATAGGAGGAGGAAAATATGACAACGAAGATTTCCAATCATGGATGCATACCCCTGGGCAGGTGATGGGAGTCAGGGTCACATTTTCAGGTCCATTCAGGTGGTCCGCAATAAGGCTCATCGTGGTATGCCAACGGTACAATCAGCACTAGGAAAGATCATTATGTGGTCGGCTAAAACACTCACCAACAATGCAAAAAAATGTTTGAAAACCACTGACTTACACTGAATGAGGGAGGGTGATCGTGTTTGGCTTGATGTCTCAGGACAATGAGTAGATACCAGCGAAGGTTTTGAATCTTAAATGCATCAGTGAGATGGGAGTGGGTATGGTGGATCGTGAAATAAAAGAAATCTTTAGAAATTTGTTATATCTTTCATCTCTAGTTTATATATCTTTTTAATTTCAGAGCCCTTTACACGTATATGAATGTAGTTCGTTCTTTTCTCCCACATTCAGTTTCCACTACTTCGTTCACTGCGGAATAGTTATATATATATATATATATATATATATATATATATATATATATATATATATATATATATATATATATATATATATATATATATATATATATATATATATATAAATAGAGAGAGAAAGCAAAGTCTTTCTATATTTCCCAGATTATGCCTATTTGGCTAGTATGCCTTCATCAGTGCGTTCTCATGAAATATAATTATCTTCGAATGCGTGCTTTAACTCATAAAGAGTGATATATATATATATATATATATATATATATATATATATATATATATATATATATATATATATATATATATATATATATATATATATATAACTCAACAAATACTGTATGTACGTATGACTGTAATATGTATGTTGGAAAATTGCCTATATTGCACCTCTGTCCTGTTTTTCCTTAGAATGTAGCGTCTGGAAGTACATAGCTATAGGAGAATCCTGTCTCCTGTTTCTGGTGGTGATACTGTTGATCATCTATCTAATGAGGTCCCACCTAAAATCCTGCTTTGGAAGGTGTTATAGAAATCCAGAGGATGGGCCTGCCAACACCGAAGAAAAATCCGACGGAACCGACTTAACGGAAGTCGACAATGTCGAATCTCTCCTTGAACCGGTTGCTCCTAATAATAATGGTTAGTAACATAACATTTATACATGCATTCATAAATTTATGTTTATATGTATATTCATATGTATATGTATTCATATGTATATTCACACACACACACACACACGCACACACACACACACACACATATATAAGGTCTGTAGTCCAAGAAACGGGAACCTTTAATTATAAGCAAAATCATCATCATCATCATCATCATCATTATCATCATCATCATACGCCAAAGAAAGTTAAAGTTTCTCCACCTTTACACCATTTAAATAAATAAAACAAGTCTCGAATCACCACTTTACAGGGGAAGTACATCCAAGGCCAGAGCTGAGAAGTTCCGTCAGATACCAGTCGTCCTGACCAGTTGACCAGTGGCTCGATAAACAGATCCGTGTTGATAGATACAAAAAGAGACTGATGGATAAATGGATGGTTAGATAGATGGATAGATGGATGCGTGGATATTTGTTTTTTTACTTTTTGTAATTGGCTGTTTATTATTTGAAACAAAACAAGTGAGTTGTCTACACTATTTTTTATGAAGCATGTACATATCTTCTTTTGGGGTTAGAGTGGGGTGGGGGTATGCTATCTTGCCTTATATCTTGCAACATGGTCCAGTATTCCAAAAGTTCATTGACCATACTATGAATGGATCTTGAGAGCCGACTGCTCGTATAATAATATAAAAAGGAAGAGACAGAAGAAATAATATATTGTTATGCTTGAAACACATAAGTCGCGATACACGTAATCAAATGATGATAATGCAAGAGGAGATCAATGGAAACGTGTTATAATGTCAATTTTATTAAAATCAGGTCTCCACTGTCCTGCGTGAAGATCTGAATGTGACTGCCGAGGGGTCATTTTCTGGTGAAAATATAAAACTTCATCTGACTGGCTGATAAAATTAGCGATTGTGGTAAACACATATGTCACCAGAACAAGTCCCCTAAGCGGTCGTTGTCAGATCTTCACGTAGGACGGTGGAGACCTGATTTTAATCTGATTGAATATAATGCAGTACTTGACATTTTTAGATAATTATCACAATATTTCAATCAAAAGTAGTAGCAAATATTATATTCAATGGTTCCTGTCATATATCAAGTCTGCGTCAGATCTAATACTATTATTATTTATTGCTGTCTTACTGTTGTCAAAGATTTGATCTGTAAACAAAACAGCATATCATCAACCATTAATATATAATGATATTCCATGACAAGAGCCACATAGTCGGTTGTTCTTAAGTCTGTCCTTTTCTACTGTCGTAAATTAGTATGTTTCGTCGTCTTTGTCAGACTTACAAAAACGGCACTAACAGCTGCCTCGCTTGGCGCTCAGCATTAAGAGGTTATTGTTAGGACTGGTCGGTCTGGTGTCAGGATAATGTGACTGGGTGGGACATCATGCTTCATGTCTGCGGCATGATGCCCCAGTGCAAGACATCACTATAAACTGTCACACTGCAGACATCGTAGCGATATGACTGAAAAATTGTTAAAGCTACGTTAAAAATCCAAATCACACACACACACACACACACACACACACACACACTCGTCTTTGTCTGCTTTCACATTGCATCAGTATTAAATGTCTATATCTCAAGTTAATATGAATATTAAGATGCTCTGGAATGTTTGAGGAATTATGTCGTCTGCTCTTAGCCTTAGTGCAATGCTGGATAAATATGATGTTGATGTAGCATACATGACTGAGCATAAACTATTTGAGCAAATTCTTCCATTTTGTCATTCTGTTCGTTCTTATTACAAATGTAGTGCTAAGGCAGAGAATATTTCCTCCAATGGCATGTTGATAAAATGGGATCAAGGAAGCGTTGCAGTCTTCTGCTAAACACCCTCTCATGCTAACTTTACATATAACGCTATTAGTGACATAATCGTTAGCATAGAATTAAAATTACCAAATATGCACAGTGTACATATTTTTGTGTATTTTGCCGACCCTATTTTAGGGCATAGATATTTGTAGGATGCAAATTGAGGTGATTCAAAATCTGTACTTACAGCTTGGTGTGTATTTTACTGTGAATTTCAATGCAACAGCTGAATTTGAGACATATATTTCACGATTTCGTAAGATATAATAATCTAGTGAATGCTGGTTATTTAACAATATGCATTGGTTCCAGCTGAAAACGATGACTGATCATTTTGTTCTTTCGGATCAATGCAGTAGCGTACTACGGGGGGAGGGCGGGCCGGTTACCCCGGGCGCCAGAGGTCTTGGGGCGCAAACACAAATGATCATTTTTTTCCAAAAATGACTAAATTGTGCTTGTAAAATTTTACTCCTGAATGGCGACTTTTCAGCAAATTACATAACACAATCGTATAGCGAGTATTTGCATACTCGTTTCTGCTACCAGCGTGTGCTTCATGAACAAATCACTACTTTCTTCATTGGCGCCCCTCAACACCACGCTAATCCTCATTCGCATCTTCGCATCACAGCGAGCGAGAGGGATCCAGACACAAGTCAGTTAAAACAGGTGTCCATCTTCGAATCCGTCAAACAACCACTAGCAGTTAGATTTTTTGGAAGGGGTATGTGGGGATTATAATTTTGTAAATGCCTGCAGATGTTAATTTCAAATAACGCCGATTTCAGGAAAAGCCACAAAATGACATTAAATTGCAGGAAAATGGTTGGCGGCCTGGGCTCTGCCCCATGCCTCGCTGGGGGAGATCACAGCGTTCCCATAAATCCCCCAGCTGGAAGGGGGCACTATCCCCCTCTCAAGAACCGTCCCACAGCTTCGTCTCTTCGGGCCTCTTATTTCTGGCCCCTTGCGCCATCATTGTCGCCTTGGGCGCCATTTACACCACTGGCCAGGGGCGCCATTAACCCTTAGTACACAACTGGATCAGTGCATACATAGTATACGGAACGTGCACATTGTTGAGGATCTCGAAGAGCACGTGATAACTGACCAACTCCCTATACTTACTTTTTGCAGTTATATGTGTGAGTGACCTCGGACAGCCTATGAAGAGAAAGCATAGACTGTAATGCATTAGATGTTGATACCTCACAAAATTATCGAGCTTAACAGGACCATCGCCTGAAATCTTTGAATATAGATATTATATGGTATTATTTCCTATAATATCGATATATTTTATTTGGTACATTATTACTGCAATACAGCAGTCAAGCGACATCACGCTCCCAAGTTCCAAATTCATTTATCACGCCAAACCATATTGGTCAGATGAATGAACTTAAAGAATTGCACAGGCTTCAAAGACAAGCTAGGTATGCTTGAATAAATGAGGGGAGCCCAAGGGGTAATGAATACAGTTCTTACAGAGAATATAAAGCTAAGAAGAGAGTGTTTGGAAACCTGCAAAAATATGTATGTAAATATATAGTATACGTATAAGAAGAAGTTGAAAAAGCACATGAAGGTGATGCAAGCCATTTCTGGAATGTCATCAATGTTAAGAGAGGTAAAAATATAAAATGTCAAGAAATAGATTTCGATGGAATTTGGGTTCATGATGACGCGTCTATTGCGAACAAATTGCTAGATATTATGAGGACATTCATACGCCAAATTTTAGCCATAACTGTGACGAGAACTTCTATGCATGAAAAGAGCGGGAAATAAGTCAAGCTCTGCAAGATGGCTCAGGCCATATTATGGCCTTATCAGTGCAACTGAAGTAAAAGAAATCATAAAGTTCAAAGAAATCCAAAGCACAGGGCTAATATAAAATTTACAACGAACATTTGATCTGTATTTACTAAACTGATTGATCAATCTTACATACATATAGGTTACAAACGATGATTAGTGATACCACTGTACATAGGTAACAGAAAATCGAAGAACTCCCTCGAAAGTTACAGGCCTGTTTCTTTGCGGCTTGTTATCTTCGAAACATTAGAAAAAAGTATTCATGTGCGTTTGGTCACTTGGCTCGAAGATCTTGATTATAATATTCCTTCTTCACAGTAAATGGTTGCCAACAGTTTTGGGCTGCTCAACAGCGAATTTATCGCTGTCTCAGTCAGTACAGTATAACGTAAATCCCATCACATGTTTTTGCTGCTTTTTCTTGATACCAAAAATGTATTCAACACCTTGTGTCACAAAGAACTACTTATTATATTATTCACGTGGACAGTTACAGGTAAATCTGTATTGAAATTTCTGAGTAACATATGTGTATAAATTTTAAGAACAAATTCCTTGTCAACGGGCATATTTTGGACTGGTTCCCAATTGGCATCAAATTAAGCTTACGTCAAATAATACAATGATCAAGGCATACAAGAAAAGAAGAAAAAAAACTTATCAGTCTCTTTGTTATTGACATTAAACCAAATGGCTAAAACCCTCTGGTTGCTGTAAATATGATCTAAAATAATACTTTCTTCAATGTTTTTTGATAGTGAATTGTTTAAGATTTTGCAATGTTACCACGCTTTACAGAACAAAATAATGATGCATTTTGCCAAACCATTACAAGAATTTCCAACACATACAGATCAGGTATTTCTCTTGGAATGATAAGTTGGACATCAGTTTATTCATAAATCGATAGCAAAAATCTAATGTTTTTATACAGATTATGTTTAATGTGTAATGATGTACATAAAAGATGTGTTTAACGTTGCCTTATTTCACGTCATTTTCATCGAATGTAAGTCAAGCTACGCGTTAACGTCCAGTCAATATGATACGTTAAAGAAGTTTGATTTCCTACACCATCTAACTGATTATTTGCAGCATTCTGACATTCCAGATGAACGAAATTTGAAAGAAATTGGAAGGTTTAAAATTGCATGGTTGTAAAAAAGCCTTGGTAGATTTAAAATGACTAATGGACATATTTTGACAGGAATTTTTCCATGCATGAATCCTTGCAACCTGCCTCAGCAAGGCACTCTGATCGGCTAAAATCTGATAAAAATTAAAATATTAACTTAAAAGGTATTACATTTACTTATGTAGCTAGATTATGGATTGTTGTTCCTCAAACAAAGCTCGACAAGTATATTCAGTTTGGGATTGTTCATACAGACTTGTTGCGTCATATTTGTGCTGCATATCCTTAAATGTCGAGTGTTATAAACTCTCTTTGGGATGTCCTGATTGACAACTTTCCACTAAGCCTACTTTTACTTAACGCAAAAGATGGGCTGCAACTGCAGTATATTCAAAGTAAGGTTATCATCGGTGTAGTTGACAAAGAAAACTCTCTAAGTTATTTGTCCTGCATCCAGCATACTTTGCCATGCAGTGTACAGCTGTGTTCTACAAAAAATAGATGTTTTGTAACATGTAACTTTGCAGACCATACAAAATTTAATAATGGTTAGTATAATATTTTATTGCACAGTGTTATAATAGTCGTGCTATACTTTTGCTTCTATTTTCATACGCACGACATTATTTCTGTCGCTTCTACGGTCTATGATTGACTTCTTATTCACGAGGCCATGCTGCATAGTTTGCCTGCATCTTTCATTATTTGTATATACTTTTTCTTCCTGACTTTTTAAAAGGAAGTTTTATGATTTTAATCAGTTGATTTATTATACTTTGTTATTTATTGTGTAAGGAAGGAAATAAAGATGACGATATAATCTAATAATAGTATTATCTCTTACAGCTTGCCCAAATTTTGCTCTATAAACGAAACATATTGTACGAGATCGCAACCAAGAGTGACAATGTTAGCAATTGTGATCTATAAGATCTTAAATAAAAACTTCATTCCAAGTCTTCTGTGTGATTTTTTGTATGATAAATCATCTTATGATCTGTACGTACCTTGATATGCAACACACAATTACGTTATACTTCATTCATTGAGACAACAGGTACTTGTCGCTGGTTTTTCAAGCAAATAGATTTTTGCTGAATGACGCGCCGCTATGACCACCGAAGTGCAACGTTTTATAATTTTATTTTTAAAAAAAAGGGTGGGGGGGCAAGAAACGCAACAATGAAAACGCAGTAAACAATAAGTACCTGTCGGTAGAAGTACAGCAAATTCAGCTAATTTGAATGCTAATCAAACGTTGTGAGAATCAGAGCTGCGGGAAGCTGGATGCGTATGATTGACATATTGAGGGATACAAGATGTTGCTACAATAGGTACCTCATCTTAAAGAGAGAGAGAGAGAGAAAGAAAGAAAGAAAGAAAAAGGGAGAGAAAGAGGATGCTGCTACAATGGGCACTTTATATCAATGAGAGAGAGAGTGATACAAGATGTTGCTACGATAGGCAATTTATAATAATGAGAGAGAGAGATGTTGCTACAATGGCCACTTTATATTAATGAGAGAGAGAGAGAGAGAGAGAGAGAGAGAGAGAGAGTGATACAAGATGTTGTTACAATATGCACTTTATATTAATGAGAGAGAGAGAGAGGGAGAGAGATACAAGATGTTGCTAAAATAGGCACTTTATATTAATGAGAGAGAGAGTGAGTGATACACGATGTTGCTACACTAGGCACTTTATATTAATGAGAGAGAGAGAGTGAGACAAGATGTTGCTACAATCGGCACTTTATATTAATGAGAGAGAAAGATACAATATGTTGCTACAATGGGCACTTTACATTAATGAGAGATAGAGTGATACAAGATGTTGCTACAATAGCCACTTTATATTAATGAGAGAGAGAGAGATACAAGATGCTGCTACAATGTTCACTTTATGCTAATAAGAGAGAGAGAGAGTGATAGAGTGATACAAGATGTTTCTACAATAGGCACTTTATATTAATGAGAGAGAGAGAGAGAGAGAGAAGATGTTGCTACAATGGACACTTTATATTAATGAGAGAGAGAGAGTGATACAAGATGTTGCTACAATGGGCAATTTACATTAATGAGAGAGAGTGATACACGATGTTGCTACACTAGGCACTTTATATTAATGAGAGAGAGAGAGAGAGAGAGAGAGAGAGAGAGAGAGAGAGACAAGATGTTGCTACAATATAATCCTTATATTAATGAGAGAGAGAGAGAGAAGACGTTGCTACAATAGGCACTTTATATTAATGACAGAGATAGAGAGAGACAAGATGTTGCTACAATAGCCACTTTATATTAATGAGAGAGAGAGGGGAGAGAGTGATACAAGATGTTGCTACAATAGCCACTTTATATTAATGAGAGAGAGAGAGAGGGAGAGAGAGATACATAAGCTGCTACAATAGGCACTTTATATTAATGAGAGAGAGAGAGAGAGAAAGAGAGAGAGTTAACTGAGTGATACAAGATGTTGCTACTGTAAGCACTTTATTTTTACGAGAGCTAGTGAGTTAATTGAGTGATACAAGACGTTGCTACAGTAAGCACTTTATATTTATAAGAGAGAGTGTTAATTGAGTGATACAGGATGTTGCTACAGTAAGCACTTTATTTTACGAGAGCTAGAGAGTTAAATGAGTGATGCAAGATGTTGCTACAGTAAGCACTTTATATTTAGAGAGAGAGAGAGTTAATTGAGTGATGCAATATGTTGCTACAGTAAACACTTTATATTTATGAGAGAGAGAGAGAGAGTTAATTGAGTGATGCAATATGTTGCTCCAGTAAGCACTTTATATTTATAAGAGAGAGAATTAATTGAATGATGCATATGTTGCTACAGTAAGCACTTTATATTTATGAGAGAGAGAGAGAGAGAGAGTTAATTGAGTGATACAAGATGTTGCTACAGTAAGCACTTTATATTTATGAGAGAGAGAGAGAGTTAATTGAGTGATGCAATATGTTGCTACAGTAAGCACTTTATATTTATAAAAGAGAGAGTTAATTGAGTGATACAAGATGTTGCTACAGTAAGCACTTTATTTTACGAGAGCTAGAGAGTCAATTGAGTGATACAAGGTGTTGCTACAGTAAGCACTTTATATTTATGAGAGAGAGAGAGAGAGTTAATTGAGTGATGCAATATGTTGCTACAGTAAGCACTTTATATTTATGAGAGAGAGAGTTAATTGAGTGATGCAATATGTTGCTACAGTAAGCACTTTATATTTATGAGAGAGAGAGAGAGAGAGTTAATTGAGTGATGCAATATGTTGCTACAGTAAGCACTTTATATTTATGAGAGAGAGAATTAATTGAGTGATACAAGATGTTGCTACAGGAAGCAGTTTATTTTACGAGAGCTAGAGAGTTAATTGAGTGATACAAGATGTTGCTACAGTAAGCACTTTATATGTATGAGAGAGAGAGAGAGTTAATTGAGTGATGCAATATGCTGCTACAGTAAGCACTTTATATTTATAAGAGAGAGAGAGAGTTAATTGAGTGATGCAATATGTTGCTACAGTAAGCACTTTATGAGAGAGAGAGAGAGAGTTAATTGAGTGATACAAGATGTTGCTACAATAAGCACTTTATATTTATGAGAGAGAGAGAGTTAACTGAGTGATGGAATATGTTGCTACAGTAAGCACTTTATATTTATAAGAGAGAGAGTTAATTGAGTGATACAAGATGTTACTACAGTAAGCACTTTATATTTATAAGAGAGAGAATTAATTGAGTGATACAAGATGTTGCTACAGTAAACACTTTATTTTACGAGAGCTAGAGAGTTAATTGAGTGATACAAGGTGTTGCTACAGTAAGCACTTTATATTTATGAGAGAGAGAGAGAGTTAATTGAGTGATGCAGTATGTTGCTACAGTAAGCACTTTATATTTATGAGAGAGAGAATTAATTGAGTGATACAAGATGTTGCTACAGGAAGCAGTTTATTTTACGAGAGCTAGAGAGTTAATTGAGTGATACAAGATGTTGCTACAGTAAGCACTTTATATGTATGAGAGAGAGAGAGAGTTAATTGAGTGATGCAATATGTTGCTACAGTAAGCACTTTATATTTATAAGAGAGAGAGTTAATTGAGTGATGCAATATGTTGCTACAGTAAGCACTTTATATTTATGAGAGAGAGAGTTAATTGAGTGATACAAGATGTTGCTACAATAAGCACTTTATATTTATGAGAGAGAGAGAGATTTAACTGAGTGATGCAATATGTTGCTACAGTAAGCACTTTATATTTATAAGAGAGAGAGTTAATTGAGTGATACAAGATGTTACTACAGTAAGCACTTTATATTTATAAGAGAGAGAATTAACTGAGTGATGCAATATGTTGCTACAGTAAGCACTTTATTTTACGAGAGCTAGAGAGTTAATTGAGTGATACAAGATGTTGCTACAGTAAGCACTTTATATTTATGAGTGAGAGAGAGAACTAATGGAGTGATACAAAATGTTGCTACAATAGGTACTTTTCGTTGATAAGAGATAAAATATTATCTGGATGTTTTTATCCCGTTTTCATTAGTTGATAAATAAAACTATTTAAGACATGTTTCCTACAATCTTGACTCTCCGTTGCTTATACAAATGTCACCAAAGTGTGGCAACATATTAAAAAGAACAAGAAAATAAAATACTCTGAATTTCAAGAATAGTTCACCGAACATCCACACAAGCAAGCAAGCTAAACACTTTTTATTAAAAGGAGTTTATGTTAGTCACAGTGATGACCTTTGGCAAGCAGACGTTGATGACTTTCAGTGATAAGACAATATGATAACGAACTTTCTGACAGAGAAAGATGCCGTTTCTAAATAGTGAAAACAAAACAGATAATATACACGATTTTTATACAGAAATATTCAAAGAGAAATAAAACCCTCAAAATAAGATGTCGGTTGAAGGAAATATTTTTATGAGAAATGTTACGAGGTTTAAGAAATTAAAACATCAAATAATTTTCAACTTACTGTGACAAAAGCGCAACTGTAGTGGAATAGCTTAACAGACCTCTAAAGACAAAAATGTGGAAGTATAAAATGAAACCAAAAAATGGGTTGACGTTTTACCAACGGTAATCGGGGTGATACAGGAACAATCTTCAGAGATCACTATCTTTATGACCCAATTTGAAGCAAGCCAGGAAGAAAACAGATGAAAAGTATGGATCAATATATACGGTTACTGGACAATATATACATTTTGAGCGCCTAAATCGAAATATGTAAAACTGTTAGAATTTGAAAAGTGCTACATTCATAGCTTGACAGAAACAAATATTTAAAAACAGGTGTCAATAACTCATGAGCGTAAAAAAAATCAAACAGTTGTGATAATGCATGGAAATGGAGGAATATACACATATCTGGAGTTTGGAAGACATGAAAAAAAACCTGAATCTCAGAATGAAATTGTCACATTCAATATGATGATAACATTGATGGAACACGGTCAAGATATTAAACTTCCTATGATAGATCGGATATTAATTTAGAAAACCAAGAAATGACAGATTAGGTACGGACATTAGATATACAGTATTCTTCCATGAAGATTGCTTGAAAATTATACTGGATGATTTTAAATCAAAATTATTTAATCTATAGGAAAGGTATATATATTATTTAACAATAGAGAGAAAAGTTCTAGTGCTTGCCAAAGATCAAACCCGTGTCATTAAACAAAAAGTTCTGTTTAGTGCAATTAGAAGTAGTAGTGAACACAGACATGCCTATGGAACCGAATAGACAATACAAATTTTAGAATTAAACTTCAACTGCATGATGGTCAGACACACATAGATAAATATTTGACTCAGTTCTATATTGCTGCAAAAACGAATTACTGGGATTCCTAGGCAAATTCAGTGTATTTAGGCTGCAGTATAATTAGCATTGCTTGCTCCTAAGTTTTGAAATGAAATATTATTTCATTTGGCGATAGGATTGAAATATGAGTAAAGCTGAAACATACAGGACTCATATTAAATGAAGAGTTCGTGAAAAGGGAAACCTAGTATCTGAACTCGAACAAAATATAAAAGCAAGTCCAGATAGGCATATCTTGATACAAATAGTGAATATATTTAATTGGTGGCTCATTGTTTTAGTTATGGCTTGTTGGACCTTAAAACCATGACTACGAAAATGTGGATCCAACATGCTCAATGAGGCCAAAACAATATCAGGTTGTTGTTGTTGTTGTAGGGTTTAACGCCATTTTTCAGCACACGATAGGCTATACATGGCGGCCAGTATTAATGGTGGAGGAAGAACCCGGGAAATCCCCGGAAAGAACCACCGACCCTCGAGAAGCTACTGGCAAGCTTTCTCACATATCCACATTGGCCGAATCCGAAACTCGAACCCATGCAGACAGAGGTGAGATGGCAGTGATCCGTAACGGAGAGCGCTTTAGACCACTCGGCCACTCGGGGCCCCACAATATCAGGTAAAAATGATGTTCATTCATTAGTTGATAAACGGAGACATACGAATGTGATCCCCATTTCTGAACGAGAAAATATATCAAATGAAAGTACTATGGCTCAAATAATGCGAGGAACAGACAACTGAGCAGAAAAAGTGGAACAATTGCAGTCTTGGAACTCAAAGCATGACATAAATGACAATGTCGGAAGAAATTTCCGCAAGCTACTCAGATAAAAAGTGGTCTCAGAAATTTACACATTATACTAACAGAAAACAAATTTGTCCGCATGCAAATATGAACCAAAATTCAATAGTACAAGAAAAATCGGACATTTAAAAATAAAGAATAAAGGAATGAACGACCAACAAGTGACCAGGGAAGAGAAATATTTAAAACTTGGACCCGAAGGGCCACAGTAAGGAACAGTTGGTCCAAACCAATTAAGATGAACTATGGGACTACTGAAGGGTATTTTGGAAGTTAGAAAATAAGTGGAAATTGACTTTCCTTGTTGTGTCAAACATGAGCAAATGTTGCGGTTTTCATTGGCAATGTAGTAAAATATTGGTCAGGAAACTCGAACTCTGAGATGGACCTAGTGAAAGCATGTTTTTTACTATGGCCGGAGAATGGTAACTATTAGATAAGAAATGCAGAAGTAACAGTTATTTTAAGGACTGATAGTTTAAACAGTAAGTGTTATTAGCAGACATTCAACAATATGGCATATATAGTATAAACATTTTAAGCAGACACAAGTGTGATCCTATCATTAGATAAAGTTACTGAAATGTAAAAGGAGAAAAGGTGTCATGTGTCATGAAATATAATGAAGAGAAAACCTTGTCCTGTTTAACTGCATTAACTGAAAAATAATTAAAACTGGCAAACAAATTGATGAACTGAAGTGGAGTTAATGGATTTAACTGAACCATTCTCGAACAGAACGGAGAAAACTGGTTAACTTGAAACGCAATGCAAAGAACTGCAACTTGTTTTAAAAGAAGGTTTTATTCTTGGTCATAGTATAAGTGAAACTGGTGTTGGCAGACGTGCAAAGAAAATTAAGCAGAAAATATATTGGCAAACTTCTAAAAATTGTCATAGAAGCTAGAAGCACATTTCATAGGCAAATTATTACAGATAATATATTTACCTTCTTCCTACTTTGGCGAAACCTATACATGAATGTTCTGAAAAGGGTAGTACATTTGTATGGGCTGTGAGTAGTTCTTCGGTGGCATGAAGCATGCACTGATAAATGCATATTTTAAACGGAAAATGATCAATTCATTTTAGACTATCACTTCAAATGCAGCCCAAAGAGCAGTAACTCATTCAGAATGGAAAATGAAAACTGAACGGTGTAAAGGGGAAGGTGACAAATGAAAATACATTTAAATGGACCGATATTCCACATCATTACCCTAGAATTTAATATTACTGGAAACGGTTTACTTCTTTTGTAGTAGGGATATACTATATCTGGAAAAGGAAATGGCAACGGAAAGTTGTTACGTGTTTTTAAAGCTTCACTATCTCACAACTGAATAAACAGTTCACAGCTGCACACTTGGGAATAGCTAGAACTCTATCAAAAAGTGCGACAGTTTTATTATGGTTATGTTCTGAGCAAAAATGTGGAAAACTGGTGCAATGATGTGATGTATGCGCCAGGAGAGAAGCTCCCTTTGAAAGAAAACCACCCATGCAAACCTAACAACTAAGTGCTCCTAAGGAAAGTGTAGATATTGATTTTACAGCTTCACTTCGCAGGACTAAACAAGGAAATTAGCTTCAGCGTTGTCTCTTCTCGGGTCGATGTCAACAACAAGCGGTCTTGTAAACTCAGTCAAAATCGGCTTTGATGTCAATTTTTCTCAGACACACATATGCGCCACTTCGGGTTGAGTAGCATCCGTAAATATAAATTGCCGTTTTGTATACTATTAAGCATAATTCCTAAGTGAAAACGTTAAATCAACAAGAGCACGTGGTGTTAATGAACACTCCAGTGCATACAACGTTTACCAATAGGATGTCCATATATTGGCTCTCATAGTCAAATAGCAAAGCCACCATGTAAATAATCAAAAACTAAAGGTGGAGGTGCAAGCCTGTACGAGCCAAATACAACAGATGTTTAAGTGTTACCACGTATGCTATTCAACGATCCACAAGTCCTGTTGATAAATCCAGGTTAACGATGACGGTTTCTCTTGTGCGCCGAATCATTAATACAAGTTCGTCCCGCATAAAGACCCATCTGAAATGTTTGACTGACTTTTCCATTGCTAGTAAATCAAAATTGGTCATTAGACGCGCATTCTTTTACTAGTTTACCGGGTAGTTAATGACCTTTTCCATCGAACGCTCATTAGAGTCATCCTAGCTGTGATTCCAACGGCAGCTTTTGCAGTTTCTAACAATGCTGAGATGGCTGCAGGAAATGGAAATATTCTTTTGCATTTTTGTCACCTCTGACTTTGAGAACTTTAATCTCAACGACGTGTTCTTTTTTATTTGGCTACATTAGACTAAGTTATATTTGGATCAACGACGGGGGAACATTTCCAGTTAAACTTTGTCAGAGAAAGCCTCAGTGTGATTCAGCAATCGCTTCGTATTGCGCTCTTTCCTTTTCGCAAGCTGCTTTGGGCTAAGACCGACCTTAAGTGATAGGACATTATTATTTTAAAACTCAACAGGTTTAATTACTATGTTAGGAAATTTGAGATAATTATATACATATTGGCGCATCAACGACCATCATTAAGCCAACAGTACCCTCCAGCAACAAAACTTATGAAAATGCGTGTCTACCAAGGACTACCTGAACAACTAACTAAATAAATCGAATACAACGTACGAACGTCGAGCTGGGAAATCTGCAGGCCTGTATCAAAGTTTTTATGCCAGTCCATTTATGTCTATATCTTTTGATGTGAACGTGCGATTTTATTCTAAATAAAGTTAAGCAAATTTTCTTCGATTTATTCCTAATGGCCGTTTAAACACAGGAAAACTTCAGACACTCCTAGCCGGTCAAATATATAATCGCACTACGGGTTTGGTCCTCAGCCCGAACTTCATTTTGATACGCCAGGATCACGTGCTTTGGTGCGTTATGGCCATGTTGGGTACCTATTTGCCATACAAACTGTCTCTGAACAGTGCGTGTGCATGGGAAATGACAGTGTTGAAGCGGTTCAAGACTGCATAAAAGACAACAAACGTAATTTTTGGCCACTGAAAGAATTAGCGCAGGCATTCACAATTTTAATGTTGATAACTCAATTTTACCATCAGCGGCACCTCCTTCACGCCATATTGCATCATCGGTGGAACCATTACGGATTTTTTAAAAAAATGGGTGTTTGACTCCGAAAATAACCTTGCGAATATCTCTGACAAAATCAAAATATATGAATGAAGGGAATTGCATAAGAAAACATCGATGAGCATCTTTGAAACTGTTGTCGATGCTGTAGACATCCAATGTTAAATAGATTGTTGGTGATAATTACAACGTTTTTTATGTTTCCAAAGGTATGCGGTTTACGATCTGTTTGATCCAACGAGTCCATGTAAAACACCATAGAAGGGCAAGCAGATCTTGCATAATCATCGCTGTGTGTGGCAAGTTCAATAACCGCCGTGGCCATGTCAACATTGTCAAGAATTGCTTCAATTTCCTTTCCGTCAATGGAACAACGTGCGCTGTCAAACAACGCCATAATGCTATTGTTCACAAATCAGACCTTTACATCGGCATCCTAATTGTCATCGTCGTCCTGTATCAATTCCCAAGACGGCACCACACGGCAGAAAATACAGAAACGTATCCTGCACTTATAATTCAATTTTTAATAACCTGAGGTACCGATAAATTTTTGGTTCCTTCTAATGCCATCTACGCTTCCCACTGCCAGATGTACAAGTGCTGACTCAGCTATACGCTGTTGAGCAACTTCATTGATAATTTTGTTAATCTCAGCTGGTATTGTACCCGTTGACATTAGTGTAATCGCCTTTGTTGGTACTCGAGTCAATAGTCGTTGTAGTCGATCTCGCATTGATTGAACCGCTTGCAATCCCAGACCTTTTAAAATATCCTCAGCACCATTTTTGATGGTATCAGCAATTCTCATTGCAACTTGTTTTAGCTATTAGCGATCTGAGAAGTTCTACCAAGCTGAGCAACCGTATAGCGAACACCAGCAAGTTAATTTCGTCAACAACCCCAAGATGTTTTCCAGCAGATACGTGCTAAAGTTTTTACAAGTCACATATCTGTTACATGAATGTCTGTGTTCAACTACAACTTTAAGATAATACTACCGTTGGTCTGAAGTTTATACGATGGTATCATTTGTGTTCCAGTCTTGCATTTTTCGCCTGCTTCAGCAGAAAGCAATGATTTATCGCTGTAAATGTTACAGCCTTGTGTTTAAATTTGTTATAGCCACATCCTCAGTATCGTTTGCTCTTTTAAACTGAAAATTTAGGATACCATTAATGTAGGTTCTAACGTTTATGCATCGATATGCAAAGATGTCATGTCGGACCTGTCTTTTCTAATTAAACCACTGTTGTCAGCAAGTTCATACGCTGTTTTGCAAGGATTGCCATGTTTTGTCTACTTAATGCACTGTGGTCACAAGTTTATAAGCCAATTTACAAGAATGTCCAGTCTTGTCCACTTAAAGCACTGTGATGTCATGTCTTGCCTATATTGTCTACTTAAAGCACCGTGGTCATTGAGTTGCTACTCCGATATGTGAGGATGTCCGGTCTTGTCTACTTAAAGTACTGTGGTCATCGAGTTACTACTCCGATATGTAAGGATGTCCGGTCTTGTCTACTTAAAGCACTGTGGTCAGCAATGTTAATGTCTATGTAAAGGTTTATGAAATTCAGATACAGGCTTATAATACAAGCATACGAACGCAGGCCAGACACCGGACATGACAAAGCACTTGCATGTACCTCAAGTTTGTTGACAGAGAAAATAACAATGAGCGTCTGATATAAATAAATATGAGCGATAAAGATAATGAAAGTGAAATGAGTGTTATAAATTATGTGATTATCCATGTTGTAACTTTATAATATATATTTTACTGAGCGACACAAAATCGAACTGACTGGATGCAAATAACTGTACCTCCACTACGTTACACTGAAAGGTAATAATTTTAATATATAAATAGATCCACGGTGCTTTCGTTTTTGTCTTTATGAAAACTGTAGTTATCACTGCTGGATATTATATCATGATATGTACGAAATAATATATGAGTGATAGTACAACCTTCTTATCAATGTGAACATTTCCTTCATTGCTTCCTGTTGCTATATACAGTAGCTTACTTAACTCCGTATCTTCATTTTACGTAATCGGTAATCCCTTAATAATAACCCGTAGTAGGAAAGCTCCTTATGTAGATGTTTAAGTGGGTTCTGAACCATTACATCTAATATACCTGTAACAGGCAAGAATGGGTACGCCCCCTCTCTTCCTCCACCTTATACATGAATATATCTCTTTCATTCTCTCTGTGTCTCTCCCTCTCTGTCTGTCTGTCCGTCTATCTATCTATGTACCTACCTACATGCATATATACATACATACATACATACCGTTTGTTTATTCCATTTTTTCTTTTTTTCTTCTTTCTTTTCGTTAAATCTATATACATTCATTCATATTTTTAGCTACATGTATATGACTGTTTGTAGTTGGAAATACTTTGTCCACAAATCTTTGTACTTCGTGTCTTTCATACCTGTTTTCAGAGTATCGGAATAGGAACATGTATCATAACATCATTAGTGAGAACTGATGACTATAAAACCATAGTGTGTGGGTCCAAAATATATATATATATATATATATATATATATATATATATATATATATATATATATATATATATATATATATATATATATATATATATATATATATATATATATATATATATATTCCTTCTGTCTGCTCTTTTTCCTTCTGTCTCACAGATTCTTTAGTTTTTTTCTTTTTGTAATTTAAATTGTAATTTAAATCATACTTAACAGTTTTTAAGACCCTAATAGTTTGGATCTACTAAAAATCAATAAATGGTGAGCTCAAAAGTTCAAAAGTAACTGAAACCGAAAGGACGAAATTGTGTTTGATGACACATACATTAGAAAAATAAATATACGGTATTATCTCAACTGTTTGAAGGTTTTAACGGTATGTACGATTTATTTATTTATTTTTTTGGTTGGTCGGTATGATCTAAAGGTTTGGTCGGTAGATATGATTTAAAGTTTTTTCGGTAGATACAATCTAAAGGTTTGTTTGGTCTGTACGATTTAAAGGTTTGGTCGGTCGGTACGATCCAAAGGTTTGGTTGGTAGAAACGATCTAAAGAATTGGTCGGTAGGTACGATTTAAAGGTTTGGTCGGTGGACATGATTTGATAGACTGATTTGTGCGCATGTTACACCATAATCAAGGGAGAAGAAATTGTGTATATTGCTTTATAATCACTGCAGATCGTCGGGAAAGGAAAATGAAACGTTTTAATTACCAATAGGACAAACAAAGAGTCAACCTAGTTGCAAATTGTATTCACCATATTGAAAATCAGTACGAATGGAGACAGTATCCGCTGTAGAAGTTCATAAAGAAAGACAGTAATTTCATATGCTTTCATAAATACAATCATTCATGCATTGATGATGGCTAGAGAGATACGCAACGTAGAAGTGATTAACTGTGACGGAGTTGGGAGATTGGTAGTAGTAGTAGTAGTAGTGGTGGTAGTTGTAGTTGCAGCAGTTTTCATTGCCATATATGCAGAACAAGTTGAACAATCATTAGAACTGCTGGTATTTTGTTTTCTTCAGATTCCACTTCAATCATCTCCCCATCTGTCAATGACACCTGTAGCTGTTTCGCAGGTATGGAAAATTCTTCTACACACTTTCAAGTTGATACAAAACAAAAATAAGTATTAACCAATCAGTATCATAGAGCATGTTCCTGTCCCCTCTATACATTGTAAATGTTCCCATAGGTGTGTATTTGATGAAAATTATGTTACGTGCATTCATTCAAATCGAGTATGACCAAATACGGTTACTAGAGCTACAATGAGTCAAGTAAATTGCTTATCCAAAACCAATAAATGTCTTTCAGACCAATGTGGATAATTATTTTCCTCTATCTAACCGATTTTGTTTTTATTAAAACCAATCCTTCAGTTATCTGGAATATGTGTCTGACCCTCGATGAGGTCCGAATATGAAAACTAGATAATTGACATCTTTTATTTCTTCTAATTTTATAGATAACAGTTTTTGTTCACATGATTTTCAGTAAATTTTAAAATATCATCTCAAACTTCACTTTATCTGCGGTTTAATATTTCATCTCATGTTTGTAAACAGGTAAAATACATTTAAAAAAAAAAAAACACAATTTGGTCAGTCTCAGTATCAAAGAGTTGTTTCCTTTCTAATTATCGTCGGAATGATGCCAGGTTTTATCTGCCTCAATGGCTGCTTCTGGGTATCCTCGGGAAAAGGGACTTAACTCCCATTTCCTTAGCATAATAACGTTAATATGATGTTAAAAGTACTGTCAAACACAAGAAACACATAACAAACTTTCTATTTTACACAGTTATACTAAATGTGATACAATATTAAAAGAAAAGAAAAACAACTCTTCAAACTCATTTAGTATGAAAAGATCACTAAGTAATTACATAATAGATGCAGCATAGCTAATTACCAACTTTCGTTTTAGTGTACGTCCTACTGGCCATATCCATGCTAGTGAACTGTTACTTTCTGTTAGTCTGGTGTCACAGTAATCAAGCGACTGAACAAGTTCCATGTGGACGATGCATAGGTGGCTCAGATCATGGAGAATCGAAACCAAGACCAGGTACTAACGGCACATCAAATGTCATCCTTAGAAAGAACAGAAGAAGAAAAAAACGGAGACGCAATAGGGGTAAGTTCAGAAATCATTCTGATTCGATGGCTTGTGTAAGACCTAATTAACGAAATGCACATCTGGTTTGGATATTGAATGAAATGTTTACTTTCAAATCATTATCGCTTTTGAAATAATAATAATAATAATAATAATAATAATAATTATTATTATTATTATTATTATTATTATTATTATCCATTTAATCATAAATATGTGGCACATACTTTCAATTCAATATTTTCGTTTACATATACATAGCGTCAAAAGTTATTCAAGTTGACAAGGATCCTTTCTTGAATCCCTTTCCGTCAGTGGAGGTTTTCCGGCATCATATCTTCGGAAACAGTATATCAATTAAGGCCTTCCTTATCTGAAAATAAAATCTTTTTTCAACACAACTAATACGAATTTTGCCATTGCATGTATGAATAATGCGAGTTTAGACTTCGCATATATCAATAAATAACAAAAGACTGTCTAATGTCCGTTAGCACAAACTTGTTATCGCTACTACTCCTTAACTACTCGGAAGATGGTTATCAAACATTTTACGCAAATTCATCCAGTTAGTCAAGCAATATGGTGCACCATCTGCTATATAAATAGAAAGATAATGTTTAAAAAATTCTTCAAATTTGTTCCAGAGAAAAGCAAATTCAAATACTTAAATCTCCATACGTGAACAGGTGTCGAACATTCGTCAATTAGGTCAAAGATTACTAGTTCGCAAAATGGATTTAATCGGGTGCAGAAAAAGTCTGACTTAAAAATACGGTATATTTATATGATGTACAACTCACATGATGCAAAACCAACCAACACAGTGGAAGAGAGAGGGAGGAAGATTGGCCTTCCAGACATTTTAATATTTACAAATCTATTTTTAATAACATTTTTAAGAACAAGGCATCAAACATAATAGAGCATGTGTGCTTCGCCTAACCAATGAATTTACAGTACGACCTGAGCGTTTAGACAGGATATTGTAGCTGTGCATCATTGGTAGCATGAAACACTAGGAGAAAAAAAAACCATATAAAGTATACACATATCATTATATCGACTACAGTTCCTCTTTATCATGGGTCTCAAACACGCGGACGCATGCGACCCGTGGTATTTCCTGCGGCCCCGCAACAACACCCGGTATTTGTAAAAAAAAATTAATAATGCATTTTTTTTTCTTCACAGTCAGCCAGTGTTGATATAAAAATTTCGATTCTTACATCACTTACTTCTTGTTTCCAACATTTCAGCTGGCTACCTTTTTCATATGAGGTGTTTTCACTCGGGCCGGTGTGAGACCCCTGTGCTAGGTTACATGGTGAAAGTTCAGGCTCAAGGGTTTCATCCAGCTCAAGTTATTTTGTCTCTTTTGCTCTACAGATTTCTACATAGTTTTGTCCCCTGTGGCATAAAGGAGGGGGAGGGAAGAGTGGATTTCGACGAAATGTGTAACAGGTTTAATTCATTTGGAAAACGGGGATTATTTTTCCCTCGTTTTCTTCATAAGTGGAAATTCATCATCGATCAAGACAATATACTTTCGAAACCATAATTATATGCGGATTCATACACCTTGTCACCAATCCCAATTTGATATGCCAATACAGTAGTTGTATATCACATTACTTTATATCATCACTTCAAAAGCCGTGTTATTTAATATGCATTATGTGCTCTGTTCCGTGACTATAGGGCCTGCAATTGAAGCAGAGGTCCCCCATCCATGGCGAATGGGTTTCTTGAATTATCCAGTGTTCACCGCTTAAATACCACTTTTCGCAATTACTTACTTTTGGGTCAGAAGTGTGGCTTAAGAAGCTTGTAGAATGTTTGGTTCAGTAGACATGACATAAAGAGTCTTTCAACCAATTTAATTTTCAGTTTCCCAATACGACCGTGTTCGAGGTGAGCTTCAACCGGAACATGTACACAACACGATATAGGCTACAGTAGTCTGGGCACTCGACCGATATGATATGGAAAATAAAGGAATTTTCGAAACATATACTTGTAGTTTATTACTTTTATTCTGTATTCTCTTATACATGTTTAATTTGTTCATTTTAATTATGTACAGCACATTTCAATAAGGCTAGACATGGTGTTTCGCAAAAGATATTTCTATGTTCACTTGTAATATAGCTTTAATTATGCTTTCTTGCGATTAATTTATAATAAATTTCGATAGATCATTGTGTTACATATTTTAATTTAATTTATGTTTGATTTAATTTAATTGTTCATAAGTTTTAAAATCTTTTTATTTTTAATTTCATTACATGTCAGTGTAATGTAGTTTTGTTTACTAGAACTCGATATTGTTTTCAGAAAATAGTTTGACTTTGACTTTTCATTTGTGAAGACCTAAAGCTGACTTGGTTCCCAACCTTAATTCAGAAATCACTGAGACAAGTAAACAAGTTTTTATTTGTATCCTATTCTCAGAATAAAATGATTGGTTTTTGTCAAGGTCGTACTGGGACTACGTGCTTTTATACGTAAATACTTCTCGAAGGTTCTGGAAAGTTGACCCTCATCCGGGAATTGGTTATACTGTATAATCATTGTTTATAGAGATTTTTCTAAGTTTGGGCTTAAAACACTTGATGTCAAGGTGTTCGTTTCTTTGTGACCAGTTTTGGGAATTACATTTTAATGTTTATTTGAATTATTTGGATTCAAAAGGATTAACTCTTTTTCCTGGAAATATATGAGTGCTCATACAGAATTCTTGGACAAAGACATTTCATTAAATTGTATTAGAAAATTCAAACACCTTATTATTGTTTGTGAATAACACAGAACTGTAGACACAACAAGACAATAATAGCTACAGAATACGTCATCGCCTTCCATATTTGAATTCTACGTCGGGACTAGAATTTGAATTCATTAGAACATTTCATTATTAGGACTTCTAATATTTAATTCGTGGATTATTCTCGGATTATTTTTGGATTTGATTCTTAAAACCGGAAGTTCTTATTTTTAAATTTTTACAGCATTTTTCCAGGGAAAAGATTTATTTGTTAAATTTTTCAAAGCTTCTTCTTTTCACTCTTTCTTTTGTTATTGTTTATTCGAGCCTAAACGAGTAACATAATAATTATTACCAATGGTTTTTGACAACCCACGATTACAATTCCCCATTTGTCGACTAAGAGTTCATAATGAGAGAGAAAAATCACAAATATTCTGAGAGATACTCTGGATCTTTTACCTACACCATGAAGGTTTTAAATCTTGAACGACAGAACCCTGAACTTGATGATAAATGTTTTACAGGATCGGGTCTGTTCCTGTGTTAATGAACCCAAACCGAAAACATCTGTCTTTTGGACAGTCTGTTACTGTATTGAATAAAACTGGGAAGCATCAGTGGTAACTCATTTTATAGATGTAGACACAAATTTACTTCCTCTATACTGTGATTCAATTTAGATTTCTCGTTTTTGAACTTTTTTATTTATATACATAGCCACCTGGTTCGTCCCTATTATCTAGAATGTGCAATTGATCCACTGATTGTGTGTTAAATGAAGCATATACAAAGGTTAAAAGTTATGAATATTTTGCGATAACCTTTTTGTTTCTTTGAACCTGTTAATAAATTGAACGATGATCGAAAGACAAAATAACGTTTTATAAAATGTAATCCGACTCAAAGAGAAATAATACAGTATGGATCGGGAAAAACGAGCGAAGACCACATATTCGAAATGTCAGGAGAGTTTTATATGCGTTATTCTCGTTTCAAAAGATCCGGTAGTCCAGATACTTGTGCCTGACTTTGATCGTGTCACTGGACGTTTTTATAGCTCCAAAGAGTTACCAAAAGTTGTGGAAAACTACTGAACTACAAGTCCGCGTAGCTGTACTCAATATTTCCATCTGCTCCATGACAAAGCACCAGCGCATAAATCCAAGGAGCACAGCATTCAAATTTTGCCACATCGTCCATACAGCCCTGATTTAGCGGAAATTATTATTTTGCCGAATCTCGTATTCAAGAATTCGTTGATGGGCACACGATTTGAAAGCCGTCATGAGGTTGGAAGTGCAAGTTTCCAGTGCATGAACAATATACTAAAAAGTAAATACAAAATGGCATTAATAACTGGATAATCAGACTGAGAAAGTGCACAGAGGTACATGGGGAGTACTTTGTTCACTAATAAAGAACTTTGTCGTACAGCTCAATAACAGTCAAAGCGTTGTAAATACCGCTCATGTAGGACTACGGCAATCTTATATTATAGTAGTCTGATAGTACTTTTCCTGAGAGAGAAAACTACTTGATATCGACTATCACCATCCACATGCAACTAGTTTTCAATTCTTCCAAAATTTATAGATTTTGTTGATTAGGACCCTTGTATAATGAAGATGAGTTTGTCCAATCTGTGGCAATCAAATATATTTAAATGAACGAAAACTACAAAGATACCACATTCTTCATAAAAGAGGAAAACAAAACAGAAAACAGGTACACAGTTCAAGTTACTTTATCCTTTCATCCCCAAAACCAAGTTAACATCCTACGGCAGTAGCCAAAAATGGGGAAGGGGCAAGAAAAGAAAAATGACAAGTGAAAAAGACGAATTTCATGTTTGAGTGCAATGAACAACGCTAACTCATCATCTTCAAATCACATAATACAAGATATTTATCATATAGTATTTTATGTCAAAATTATGACTACTGATGAACTCTGTACAACGTATAGTTTATTATGACTTTCAGATCAGTTTTATACACGTTTCCATATAAGGGGGACCAATAGAATCCTTCATTATGCATCATTACTTGAAATGAAAAGTTCACCCTCTAGATCAGAATTTTGGGCCAGACACTCGGCAAAACCTTGTGTCTAACTCACAATTCTGATCCGTAGGGTGGAATTTGGTATCGATCAACGATGCATTAATGAAGGATTATGTTTTTCACATTACTGAAATACGAAGGATGAGGTCAAAATGCCTTATTGTGACAACCGTTGTAACTTTCAAATAACAAAACAAACACTGAAGATTTCTTCACCTTAACATAGAGTAAAAAGTTACGCTTGCACTTAAGGCCTAGTGTAAACAGGGGCAAGGGGTGGCCTAAGGTGCTCGCCTTTACAGATCACTGACATCTCACATCCGTCGGCCAACGTGAGTAGTGAATAGGGACGATTCAGCGACAATGGGAATTAGCATTACAGATCCCCCTGGGACTGTTTAGCGACTATGTAAATTTAACATTAACCACCCTGGGACTGTTTAGCGACAAGGGAAATTAACATGGGAAATAGATTTTGAGACTGTTGAGCGTCAAGGGGAATTGAACATGGGAATATGGAACTGTATAGCGTCAAGGGAATTTAAACAGGGTGAGACTGTATAGCGTCAAGGGAATTTAAACAGGGTGGGACTGTATAGCGTCAAGGGAAATTGAACATGGGAAAAATTGCTGGGTCACTCTAGGGACAAGGGGAATTGAACATGGGAATAGAGTGTGGGTCTGTCTAGGGACTAGGGGAATTTAACATATGGAAATTGAACATTGTGGGTCTGTATAGCGTCAAGAGGAATTGAACATGGTGGGATTGTCTAGGGACAATGATGGTAGAGGGTCAAACACAACAGAGACAGAAACATACATACACTAGTACAAGCGTGAGATTTATATATAAAGCATTACCAAAACCTGAAATCTTGCTGGGGTGTTCAAAAATTTGCATAATTGTAATGATGCTATAAATAGCTATAATCAAGGAAATGCTCAACGACAAAATGGATGTGACTAAAAGTAACGCTAAAATGACGAAATTGTCCAGAATTTAAAGGAAAATAAACATATCCCCGAAAATTAAGTTACAATGGTTTAGACTAAAATGGATAAAATTAGTAACTACTTACAATATCAACTTGTGTGACGATCGTGGATAAACACCCATGTATCTATTTATAGCCATAATCAGCTAAAATTCATATGAAATCCCACCCCACTATCTATTTATACTACAACTTGTGGGTTATTCCTTTGGAAAACCCCACTATCTTTTTATAGCCACAGCTTGAGTGACGTTCCTGTTTATGAACTCTAGTACATATGTATAGCTACAACCTGTGGAAAACCCCAAGTCCATATTTATAGTATCAAAATTTCCAGCGTCAGTGACGTCACTGTACTGGAAACTAGGGGATAAATGGCAACAGTGTTGCAAGTGGCTGACCTGAATACGCGCTACTGTAGGTAGGTAGGTAGAATGTATTTGATAGGGATAAAGGGAGTTTTATAGGGACAAACAGAGACCAATACACACACACAGACACACACACACACGCACACCACAGAAGGAAGAACAAAAAACAAACCCAAAATATACTATTCACACAGGGAAGAGGAAAAACCCAACAAATATACTATCCAGACGTTCTTACACTAACGCACACACACACACACACAACAGATCGAAGAATAAAACCAAAATTAAAATATAATATCCATACAAACGTACGCTAACGCATACAAACCCCAAATATACTATCCACACAACGTCGCTAACGCGTACAAACCCCAAATATACTATCCACACAAACGTACGCGAACACATACAAACCCCAAATATACTATCCACACAACGTCGCTAACGTGTACAAACCCCAATATTCTATCCACACAACGTCGCTAACGCATACAAACCCCAAATATACTATCCACACAAACGTACGCGAACGCATACAAACCCCAAATATACTATCCACACAAACGTACGCGAACGCATACAAACCCCAAATATTCTATCCCCACAACGTCGCTAACGCATACAAACCCCAAATATACTAGCCACACAAACGTACGCGAACGCATACAAAACCCCAAATATACTATCCACACAACGTCGCTAACGCATACAAACTCAAAATATACTATCCACACGGAAGGGAGGGAAAACAAAACCAAATATACTATCCATACAAACGTACCCGAACCCATACAATTCCCAAATATACTATCCACACAACGTCGCTAACACGGACAAACCCCAAATATACCATCTACACTCGGGAGGAAGAAGAAAAAAACAACCAAATATACGATTTACATAACGTACGCGAATACACACACACACACACACACACACAGGGAAGAGGAAAAAACAAACCCCAAATATACTATCCACACAGAAGGGAGATAATACTAACCCCAAATATACTATCTACACATGGAAGAGGAAGAATACAAATCCCATACCTACTATCCACACGGAGGTGAGATGTAAAAAAAAATGAACCCCATATCTACAATCTACGCAGAGGGAAGAAGAAATAAATAACCCAATATACGCTATCCTCAAAGAGGGAAGAGGAAAAAAGTCATAATATACTAACCACACAGAGGGAAGAAGAAAAGCATTATACACTATCCACATGGAGTGAAGAAATAACCCTTTATATATACTATCAACATAGAATGAAGAAAATAACCCATTATATTCCATTAACACAGAGTGAAGAAGAAAAAGTTTTTTGAAAGCACCTAAACCCTCACATGCAATGACCAACTCTGCCAAGCACCTACACCCTACCCCACCTCCAACACTACAAAACCCATTTAACCCGTTATTTTATGGCATCAGTGTGTGATTTAGGAAACATCAAGACACAAAATGATGGATGAATAGACTGACTATTGTTTACCGACTTGCATGCCTAAAGAGCGTGCGTGAAGGAAAACATCCTTTCATTTCAATTCTAACTAAAACATGTTCCAGAGGGATAGAGATAGATGAAAGAGCACAATTTCATAAAGTGTGAGTAAAAAACAAAACACGTCATCCTTATTATAGAATGTCAAGACTAAGAGACACTTACGTTTTCTTTCTGGTCTATTCTCTTTTAGAAGGTAGTGTGAAATTTCACATCAGGGCCAACGCATCGGCTCACATTGTCAATTTTTCCATTTCCATGTCTTTACTGACACAAGTTCTTCATCATCTTCAATTTCTTCTTCTTCTGAATCCCTCTTCTCTGTTTCGTTTTGTTTCTGTTTCTTCTCTTTACTCGTAGGGCACTCTGAATCCCAGTGTCCTTTCTCCCGACAGCGATATTAGGCATATTCACTTTTGTCTCTCTTTCTTAGACGAAGCAGGTATTCTGGAGACAAATACCCATTTACCTTTGCAGATATAGCAAACTTCATCAGCACTTACACACTTTCGTATGACTCTCATCAAATCAACGACCAAAAGAGTAAGTTTTGTTGCCACTTTCGCCTGTGAATTATGCTTTCGTATGACTTTTAGCAAATATTTGACCAGCAGGTCGATCTGTGCTGACTCTTCCATCTTCTTGATCGTTTGAGAGTGGAATGAATACTCTGACGCTAAGACACTCTCCCTATGTACAGGGACCTGCTGCGTCTGAAGCCTAGTCAAATGTAATTTTGCAATAAGATGAAACGATTTCATTGATAAAGTAAAAAGCAATGACGTACCGTGTCGCCTCACACAAGAGCTGAAGTGTTAGCTCAAATCCGTGTCAGCGATTTCGAAGACGACATAACTGAGCTTTCATCAATGTTCTCCACATATGCCACAAAACCACGAGTCCTGCTTCACGCCAAAAGAAATTTCGTTCAGTCCGTAAAATATAGTATCACATCTGAGAAACGAGAAAACGAACTTCCAGAAAACTGAGAACGACGACTTACACCTACAACGTAAAAATATGAGTTCAAGTAGTGCGTAAAACTTAGTCAAATTAAATTTTTATAGTCAAGACGAAACGATCTCTTTTCGAACAAGAAAGCAGACACCAAGCGACAATGGCGATCCGTGTCACACAACACTTTTCAAAATGTATATTATCAGAGGTTTGTTCTAGCGATCTGCACGGTTAAATTAAATGTTGATGTATTTTGCAATAAGACGGACACAATTTCTATGGGATCGCCCATGGTACGATTGTTCGTGCAGTAGTTTAATTTTTAAAAATATTTTTTTTTTATATAAATCGCCTATAGGATAGACTCAGTAAAGCATGGCCATTCTCGTCACTGTCTGAATAGCTACTCAAGTCAATTCGAAGCGAACGCGGTAAGAAAATAAGTATAGCCAATGAAATGGCTTACAGTGGGTGATGCATTGTTTTGTTCTAGGACTGTGTGGCATAATAATCCCTATGTTCTTGCGTTATTACCATTACAGTGCAGACAGACTGAAATGTGAACTTACAAGCCCTCTTTGTGTGTGTTGTACCATTTCTTCTTACCACATCAAAATACTGAGCGTCACAGTATTGGTTCGCGTTTTCAAGCTGACCATTTTTTTATATCTCACTTGAACTTTTTAACATAAACACTCACACTCACATCGGTAGAGTCAGAACAGACGTGTTACAGTATTGAGGGGCATGTTATCTTTTTTTTCTTTTTCAAACTAATAAATTTGGGGTTTGTATGAAGTAAAGAACCGAAAGTACAGTGAAACTCAAGGATGATGAAGAAATGCCTCTCACTTTGGAAAGGTAGGCGAATGTACTCTGTCATGCACCATCAACTTGAAAAAAATTATAAACAGAGAGAAACCTGAATTCAAAATTCAGTTGTTTTTTTCTTCAAAATTGTTTCGTTTCTTTTTTCTTTTTTTGGAAAAAATCTAAGCACTAATATAGAGTGGAAAAGGGAAAATGCACATACAAGCTTTGATATTTCTGAAAAAATGAGGGGATATTCCTAACGTTCATTACCACCTATATATGCTTGGACTTGTCTGTGACTTATCCACAAAACAAGATGTACATATTTCTGGTCAAGCTGCAAGTGTGTGCGTGTTTTTGAAAATGGTAAAAATTGGATATACAATTTTCTCGTGACACTTATAAAGTGAAGAGTCTGTGCAAGTGTCAAAAGCCAAAGTCATATAAGTTTTGTATTTTGTACGGCTTGTAAAGATTTCCACTTTAGAAAATGTGAAGTATCACAAGTTATTATCACAAACAGAAGTGGAACATAGGGGCTTGCAAGAAAGAAAATAACCCAGACAGTTGGTGTCATCAAGAGTGCTGGAGACGGTACCCGAACTTGCTTGCTTGCTTACTTGAATTAAAGTGATTTTCGCTCTAATGGAGCATGTATCGCTGGTTTAATAACGCACCGCGTGATTTTTAATTACTCCTGGGGAAGGAAAGAGAGCCTCATCCCCCAGGCTTTTATGTACTCACAGACTATTTTTAAATTTAGCCACTTAGGTGTAGGACTAACTAGTCCTTAACAACCTGGCTGAAAGGCTTTAAACATGAGTGGGAATTGTCTCACCACACACTCATTTTTCTGTCCGAGCGTGGTAAAGGAGGAAAAAGGTGCTCAGCAAGAAAGCCGTGGATGTTAAGTACTCACCAAAACGCTAGCCCGTACTTATTTCAAATCAAGTCCCGTTTTTGCTAATGGACAATAAAAGTACCAATAATGTGTTAACCACCTGTGCAATTAGTTCAAATCTAACGAGTCTGTTAAATTTCCTACTTCCTAACATATCTGTCTAATATTAGTACTTAGTGTACATAAAAATAGCCATGCTGATCTTATTTAAATTATTATGTCTAAGCGACATATACCAGTTTGGTCACTGTTAGGTTTAAAAAGTTAAGTTTGTTGCGGTGTTCCAATAGGTCAAGTTTGTTTCGAGAATAGTTTAGTCAAGGAGGGATACCAAGCCAAATATGGTTCCCTATTTAATAATAAGCAATCTTTTGGAGCCCTAAAAAAATCTGTTTTTTTTCTGTTAGAAGGTAACACGTCTCTCTTTTGCTTTCACGTTCTTTCCCGCACTCCTAGTATCATGATTCTTGATATCAGGAAATGCGTAGCCATGATGGGCGGTAATGTAAGCAGCGGCTTCTACCAGTTGACTGAGGGGATATCCAGTGTAGGCTTGTCTGTCGAATTGGGGAAGAATTCTGACCCCTAATCCCCATTGAGAAGGTCTTGGTTTAAAGGTGTCTAGAGATTTGTAGGCAACGTATTGTATGGCTCTAATAAACTGCCCTGCTTTGTTGACGTCATACAATGCTTGATCTAGCCCCATTTCGGTGTACTTCTCAACGAGGTTCAGCGTCCCCCTCCTCCTCCTCAACCGCCTCAATTTCCTCTTCTGGTTCTGATACTAATTCTTCAGTTGAGGTAGATAGTTTCAAATCCGCTGCTATGGTGTCTGTCGCTGTTATTGTTGTTGTGGTTGTTCTTTCAGCTGAGATTGCCTGTAGTATCGGAGTGAGAAAAGAACGTAGTGCCTCCGATAATTACATCTGAGTTTGCCATACCGTTTGTCTAACATAATTGGCCCTTTGTTTTGCCACCATTCTTTCCGGGGCGGGTTGTTTGTTAGGTATAGTCGGCTGTTGACTAGATGTTATTTGTGTTCTCGAGGTGGGTGGAGTGCTAACTGGCTAGGTCTGCATTTCTTGCTTCCGCTGCTGTTGCGTATATTTCTTCCCTCCACACCGAGTTCTGGGCCTAATTCTTTTAATTTCGTTGTACCCGAACTTACATTATCCATATCATCACCAACAAAAAAAAAACGCACAGACCTAAACGAAACACTCACTCACTTTTTACAGAACATTACTATTTTTAAAATTTTGATAAGCGACGGAAACGAACAACTTAGAGTCACACTTTCTAACCAAGATAAAGAAATCATGTGCTGATAGACTCACTTCTGTATTTTTTCTTCTAACTGACTAACATATCATAGGCAATGGAATGTTATTTCTTTTCGAGAGTATGGGGTAGCCCTGAAATTTTTTTTTGTTGGGAACTTGAAGCTATGGCGATCACTTAGGTTATAAGATGGCGGTCTCCTCTGACGACAGGCTTTCTCACAGGATAAGGTCTGCTTCTTCGGAAAGAGAAGAAGAACTCTTTGGTGTCGATACAACTGTTGACAAAGCCTCTGTCAGGTTCATGCTGCTGCTGCTGTTGCTGCTCTCTCTGCTGTTTATGAAGTCTGTACTTCTCCGTCCATTCTTCTTTCTCCTTCTTGAATTCCTCCTTGAAGAGCTCTTCTTTCAGGTCTTCAGTGACTTTCAACATTATGATATTGTCTATCTCTTCAGGTCTCGGTATCAGACTTGTCATGACCCTATGCAAATTCACATAGGCTTCGTTCAACTTGGCTAATCTTGAGCACATCTTCGTAGGAAGATGAGTCGACAATGGATGGACAGACTGGAGACTGACCCGTTTTTATTTTCAAAGCGCGGACGTGAAGGAAATCATTACTACACGGTTTTCGAGTGGAACCGTTCAAATAGTGTTATGCGAGGGACAGAGAGAAGTCAAAGAGCATGAATCAGGATACCTATAGTTAAACAAACCACAAAGGCATTTTTTTCTTCAAAACACAACATTTTTATTCCAAATTACTTAACACTAACAAACAACTCTAACATTTTGTAACAATAATCCAACAATATAACATCAAACATTTTTTTCTAATCACAAAGATTTTTTTCAACTCACACATTATTTTGGACAGGGCTGACAACGTTGTGAATGAAATTGTGATTTCCACTGTTGGAAGTCATTAGGCCATTGATGGACACTACGTTTCCTAGTTAGAGACAAAAGATAAGCATACTGGTCACAAAACCATCGATCTACTTTCTCATCGTTTCTAGAAGAATGACGATCAAAATAAGTCACTAAATGTTCTAAAGAATAGCCCAGACTACGATGATGCAGAAAATACACACAATATTGTCCACACACCAAGGAATATGTGCCTTGTTATTTCACATTATTGAATCGTGTGGTCTGAGCATTTCTTCTCATAAAGTCGATGATATCGTCTTCCAAAGGGGGCAATCCATACGAATCGAAATATTCCACACATCCTTCTTGAGGAAAGTAGACGGCTATCCAGTGGGTTCCTGGGAGATGACTGTCGTCCGTGTTGGTCACATAAGCTTGATGGCCTTGAGGTTTGCGATGAGGGAGTTCATCTTTAGCACAGACGACAGGATTCCAAGAAGCAGTGTACGAATTGTGGTTCAAAAGGTAATAAAGTTCCCAGGTATCCATTTGTGTGTTGTTTTTTTCTTCACAGGTAATAATAAGTCATCAATTCGATCCTGACTTTTTGCTTGAAAATGTCTGAAAAGTAACCGTTTCTTCGCCTTGTCTCCCAACTCTGATCCAAGAGAGCTTCGATGCGATGGATCTCTTGAGTTGTTAATGGAGGACAATAATGTTCACGCAAGCCTTTATACCACTGTTGTAACACGTCTTCTTCCGAGATGAGACTCCAAGCTTCGTCCAGATATTCGTCCAATTTTTCTTCTTGACTCAGCATCAGGCATTTATCGTGTTGAATTTGACATCCATAGCAATCTTTCTTGATCAGTTCCTTAATTTTTTTCTGTCAAGACTATAGCATAACAGGAAACTAAATGTGATTCTTGTTCTGGCCATCTAGACTTCATCATGATGACTTCTTCGTCTTTGTCTTGGGGTTCTCCTTCCTCAGGATCTTCCATTCCATGTCCAAAGAATCCCTACTATATAAACATTGATAAAAGTCTTCCATGACTTCTAATGGTGTAGAATGACTTCTCTCAAACTGTTGGTTTATATCGTATTGTCCAATTCAGCATACAGGAGGACGTTCACCGTATTATCTGCGCGTAGATTTTCTGCAAACTGAAATTCCACACGCATCTGGCCGGATTTTATAAGGTGAAAATGTCACTCGTCGCTGTCTTGACTTACAATTCGTTAGAGAACCGTTTTCGAAAATGGAGTTTCACTGTAACTTTCCCTTTGAAGAATGGAATATTTTGTCCCAGATCTCCTTTTATAGCAATGTTGACAGTGTCTAAATACGACTTATTGACGGGCAAATAGTGAGGATGTACAAATTCACGGTGTACGTGATAGGTGTTTGCACCTTCCTGGTCATTGTTTGTGGTACTATCCACTTTAAAAGGAATGACACGCAGTAACGGCACAGAGGTATGTCCCACCACGTTGTACTCCACCACATCGGAATACACAAAGATCAAATTAAGTCCTTGGTTCAGTTCTACCGGGTTTCCAAAAGCTCTGTAAAAATCCATATTACTGTTGATCTTGGGGCTCAAATTGTTTGCGACCATTTCTGCATGTCCACCCAAAATTTCAAACAAACTACCATTGAACCTGAGGGACAATGTGTCCGTATCTTGAAATTTGATCATGAGACGATGAGCCACTTTATGGTACTCAATCTTCACACTTTTTTTTGGCTCTGTTCAGTGCTTTGTCAAAGGCTAAGTTGAACCTGTCCGCATTAGTGTCCACCAAATGTTCACCACTAAAATAATAACCTGAAGGAATTTTCAGGGTGTAGATAATGAAGGCAGGATTGCTGGCTGGTCTTGTGTCCCCTAAAAACCCGATTTTATTGATTCCTTCCTCCAATTGGGCATTCAGGATTTCCACCTCGAAAGTGTCTTGCTTTTCTGTGATGTTTTTGATTTGTGTTGGGTGAATGATTTCCACTAAAGCCACTTCCCAATGGGCTTCGTGATCTAACTGGATGGTCTGAGATAATTTGACCGTGTAACAGCACAACGTGTTCTTGGGAAACACCTTCATGGAACTGTCACTGGGTAAGGTTAAGTAAAATTGGTTGTTATTGCTCATAATTCCAGAGTTTTGTGGCTCTCCGAGGTGTTACTGGAAGTCAGAGGAGTGTCTCCGCCCAAAATGGGGTTGTTGGAGTAGTGACTGGCACTGACACTGGACACAAGGTTCCCGTTGTTCCCGTTCGAGGAGAATTTCAGGGAGGGATTAGGAAGCAGGTAACCGATTTAACTGCTCAATACAATGCTCCACAATTGTTTGTCTCCTCGTTGCAGACTCAAATTGGCAATGGCTGCACCGATGACACAATACACCACGAAGGTTTGGCAGAAAAAGACGATTTGCGTTTTAGGCACACGTTCTCCATACCACACCCACAAGGGTTGTTTTTGTAAATCTTGCAGAGAAGAATTGGGTGAAGGAGTGATCGCAGTAGCTGAATCTGTGTGAAAGGAAATGATGGTCACTTCTTTTTATAGTCGATGACGTGCGAAGCGTCGATCCAAGAATGAAAACTGGGCGGATATCCTTTCCATCGTACTTTGACTTCTTTGATATGTCGTTTACGGTTTCTGCGTTAGAAAATGCCTTTGATGTCGTACACGTCGTCCTTTTTGGTGACACGACTCGATTTGAAATAAGTACGGGCTAGCGTTTTGGTGAGTACTTAACATCCACGGCTGTCTTGCTGAGCACCTTTTTCCTCCTTTACCACGCTCGGACAGAAAAATGAGTGTGTGGTGAGACAATTCCCACTCATGTTTAAAGCCTTTCAGCCAGGTTGTTAAGGACTAGTTAGTCCTACACCTAAGTGGCTAAATTTAAAAATAGTCTGTGAGTACATAAAAGCCTGGGGGATGAGGCTCTCTTTCCTTCCCCAGGAGTAATTAAAAATCACGCGGTGCGTTATTAAACCAGCGATACATGCTCCATTAGAGCGAAAATCACTTTAATTCAAGTAAGCAAGCAAGCAAGTTCGGGTACCGTCTCCAGCACTCTTGATGACACCAACTGTCTGGGTTATTTTCTTTCTTGCAAGCCCCTATGTTCCACTTCTGTTTGTGATAATAACTTGTGATACTTCACATTTTCTAAAGTGGAAATCTTTACAAGCCGTACAAAATACAAAACTTATATGACTTTGGCTTTTGACACTTGCACAGACTCTTCACTTTATAAGTGTCACGAGAAAATTGTATATCCAATTTTTACCATTTTCAAAAACACGCACACACTTGCAGCTTGACCAGAAATATGTACATCTTGTTTTGTGGATAAGTCACAGACAAGTCCAAGCATATATAGGTGGTAATGAACGTTAGGAATATCCCCTCATTTTTTCAGAAATATCAAAGCTTGTATGTGCATTTTCCCTTTTCCACTCTATATTAGTGCTTAGATTTTTTCCAAAAAAAGAAAAAAGAAACGAAACAATTTTGAAGAAAAAAACAACTGAATTTTGAATTCAGGTTTCTCTCTGTTTATAATTTTTTTCAAGTTGATGGTGCATGACAGAGTACATTCGCCTACCTTTCCAAAGTGAGAGGCATTTCTTCATCATCCTTGAGTTTCACTGTACTTTCGGTTCTTTACTTCATACAAACCCCAAATTTATTAGTTTGAAAAAGAAAAAAAAGATAACATGCCCCTCAATACTGTAACACGTCTGTTCTGACTCTACCGATGTGAGTGTGAGTGTTTATGTTAAAAAGTTCAAGTGAGATATAAAAAAATGGTCAGCTTGAAAACGCGAACCAATACTGTGACGCTCAGTATTTTGATGTGGTAAGAAGAAATGGTACAACACACACAAAGAGGGCTTGTAAGTTCACATTTCAGTCTGTCTGCACTGTAATGGTAATAACGCAAGAACATAGGGATTATTATGCCACACAGTCCTAGAACAAAACAATGCATCACCCACTGTAAGCCATTTCATTGGCTATACTTATTTTCTTACCGCGTTCGCTTCGAATTGACTTGAGTAGCTATTCAGACAGTGACGAGAATGGCCATGCTTTACTGAGTCTATCCTATAGGCGATTTATATAAAAAAAAAAAATTTTTTAAAATTAAACTACTGCACGAACAATCGTACCATGGGCGATCCCATGGAAATTGTGTCCGTCTTATTGCAAAATACATCAACATTTAATTTAACCGTGCAGATCGCTAGAACAAACCTGATAATATACATTTTGAAAAGTGTTGTGTGACACGGATCGCCATTGTCGCTTGGTGTCTGCTTTCTTGTTCGAAAAGAGATCGTTTCGTCTTGACTATAAAAATTTAATTTGACTAAGTTTTACGCACTACTTGAACTCATATTTTTACGTTGTAGGTGTAAGTCGTCGTTCTCAGTTTTCTGGAAGTTCGTTTTTTCGTTTCTCAGATGTGATACTATATTTTACGGACTGAACGAAATTTCTTTTGGCGTGAAGCAGGACTCGTGGTTTTGTGGCATATGTGGAGAACATTGATGAAAGCTCAGTTATGTCGTCTTCGAAATCGCTGACACGGATCTGAGCTAACACTTCAGCTCTTGTGTGAGGTGACACGGCATGTCATTGCCTTTTACTTTATCAATGAAATCGTTTCATCTTATTGCAAAAGTACATTTGACTAGGCTTCAGACGCAGCAGGTCCCTGTACATAGGGAGAGTGTCTTAGCGTCAGAGTATTCATTCCACTCTCAAACGATCAAGAAGATGGAAGAGTCAGCACAGATCGATGTAACAAGATAACCGGGTGGGATATTTCGGATTAACAACAGAACACGTTTTGACGACACAGATATATGGTTTAATGTGGCGATTTATATGAGTAGTGGATTATGAAGATGTGTGCGTATTTATAATCCAAATATTGGATCTATTTAACAAAAAAAACGCACAGTTTCAAAGATGGAAAAAATATACAAATAAATTTAGTTCAGTAACCCTAAAATACAGGATAAATGATTTCACAAATGATTCAATAATGGAAAGATGAATATAGTTCACTCAAATAGTAAACAATGTAAGTGTTTACACATAGTAAAAAAAATGTATTCGCTCAGGTAGCGAAATTATGTCACTAAACAAGAACGGATATACAATCTATCCTTCCAGTCCTGAATAATACACTGGGTCTTACTAACCCAAAATTAGCATACAGCTAAAAATACATGTGTGGAGATGCACTCCGTCACCCGTGCACCATATCCGCTCCACAGCTCCTCCGAATCAATTTCACAACCAATATAGACTCCGGACCCTCGGAATACTATGATCACTTGAAATATTAGACCCTCCGGACACTTGAAATATTAGACCCTCCGGTCCCCCTGGTCCTTTGACGGCTCTACAGCTGGGTCACCTTAGTCACTCTTGACATTCCGGACGCTAGACACTCCGGCACCTTAAACGCTCCGGACACACGGACGTTTCTACCCTCTGACAACACCGGACACCCCGGATATTCCTACCATCAAAAACTCAGCTGAAAATATACCCGATACAGTGTACTACACTTGATACAGACATAACGTAAGGACGTTATACATGGTAAGTTAAAAAGATTATATTATTATGGCAATTACAAAACAGAGGTTCAATAGTAAACCTAACCCTGCTCGATAAGACAATAGTAAACAACTTTTTAAAAAAAAAAATGTAACTTTACATTACCAATACAAATCCTGCACTACGTCGCAACAAGAATAAAAAATGCACGCATTATGGTATGTAAAGAAAACTATAACAAACATGCAAAGGTAAATATGGTACTACACTAGTTATCACTTAAAACCCAAAAATTACCTACCCCTACAGCTGGAGTTGTGCGAATCCTTTAAGCAGGCCGCTTGCTGACAAAACCATTAGTATTGTAAAGGTCCTTTACATGTAGTAACGTATTTATACCTTTAGAATTTTCGTTATTCCTTATCGAAGGCACCTTGCACGTGTGGCATAGGACGAATAGTACTCACGATTTCGAAATACATAGACCATATTATAATCACCCTCGGGTATCGTTGTACAGAGAAAAGAAACGAAACCCGAGTACATGTACTTAATTAACAACATTTACACCATTCCGTGACAATCGACCTGCTGGTCAAATATTTGCTAAAAGTCATACGAAAGCATAATTCACAGGCGAAAGTGGCAACAAAACTTACTCTTTTGGTCGTTGATTTGATGAGAGTCATACGAAAGTGTGTAAGTGCTGATAGTAGTGAATGGGGATACCCTAGCCTCAATGGGAATTAGCATTACAGGACCCCCCTGGGACAATCTAGCCTCAATGGAAATTTAACATGGAGAAAAATCGTGGGACAATCTAGCCTCAAGGGTAATTTAACATGGGAAAAAGTCTTGGGTCACTCTAGCCTCAAGGGGAATTGAACATGGGAAAAAGTCTTGGGTCACTCTAGCCTCAAGGGGAATTGAACATGGGATTTTTTTAAAAAAAAATTTTAAAATTTAAATTTAAATTTAAATTTAAAAAAGGGGTAGGCAATTGAAAAGTCATTCTCTTTTCGAGAAATATGGCTGGCCCTGAAAAGGGCCTTTGGTTTTTCGTCTTCTTCTTCTGCTTCTAACTTCTTCTTTTTCTCAACCAACTTCTTATTTTCTCTCCTACACTCTTTCTCTTCTTTTTTTTCTCCTCTTCTTTCTTCTCTTCCTCCTCTTCTTTCTTCTTCTCTTCCTCCTCTTCTTTCTTCCTCTTCTCATTTTCTTCTTCTTTTTCAATTTTTTCGTTCCATTTGCGTATTCTTATCCTTTCCTCTTCATCCTCCTTCTCCTCCTTTATCTCTTTCATGACACCACTTATCATATCCTTTACCTTTCTTAAGTTATTAATTTCCATCTTTACACGATGGGGACTATAGGAATAGTGGTCTTCAACGAGTCTTATTAACATCTGCTCCATCATTCCTAAATTGTCCAAAACGTCTTGCAATGTTTGCATTTTGTCAATTTGGTTAGAAGCCATCTTCTTTGTAGAATGGTTTGAACGACGAATGCTGTGGGTTCTTATAGTGAAAGCGCGTACGTGAAGGAAAACATCCCCCTAAAACATAAAATTGATCTTACCTAGATCATGACCCAACAACGCGCGGACGTGAAGGAAAACATCCCCTACTTTCTCATTTCATATAATAAAACCAAAACTATACTCTCCACATACGCTAAGAAACAATAAATAAACCCATAATCTACTATTCACACAAACATACCTGAGCTCTTACAAACACAAACACACAAACACATACCCTCACACAATGAAAAAAGAGTTAGTGTTTATATTCACACTACTCTACCTACACACATTGGCAAATTGATCATTATTTCTTTTCTAGAGTATTGGGTAGCCCTGAAAAGGGCTGGGTTTTTTTTTAACTTCATGGACACCTGGTTAATGGTGACACCTTCTAGGCCTGGCGCCACATACACATCTTGTCCCCCAGTTACTTTTTACTTTTTGGGGGGAGAGAGCAGAGGCAGGATATGTGGCTTCAGAATTCCAATTTTGGGTTTCTGGGATTCTGAAATTTTTTCTTCTCTCCTTTTCCTCCTCTTCTTTGTATCTTCTCTCCTCCTCTTTGTATCTTCTTTCCTCTTCTTCTTTATATCTTCTCTCCTCCTCTTCTTTGTGTCTTCTTTCCTCCTCCTCTTTTATCCTTCCCTCTTCCACAATGGCTTCCGCGGCCAGTTCATTTAATATGCGCCTGGCATATTCCAGATGCACATGAAGTTCCAACAGTTTAGACAGTCTCGTGTTCATTTTTGGTGTTGATCAATCAACAAGGGTATCTAGACTGCCGAACGAGTTTCAATTTATAGTGAAAGCGCGGACGTGAAGGAAAACATCCCCTAAAAAAACATAAAATTGATCTTACCAAGATCATGACCAAAAAAAAAAACACGCGCGGACCGAAAAGAAACACTCACTCACTTTTTTATGCTACCCATCACTATTTTAAAATTTTTTATAAATCACTTCAATAGACTATCCACATACGCAAAGCAATCCAATCTAACTCCAAATATACACCTCAAACACCAAAAAAAACCATCATTTTAATCTACTATCCACACCAACTTACGTGAGCACTTACAAACACAAACACACAAACACATACCCTCCCATTTTTTAAAAAAGAGTTAGTGTTTATATTCACACTACTCTACCTACACACATTGGCAAATTGATGGTTATTTCTTTTCTAGAGTATTGGGTAGCCCTGAAAAGGGCTGTTTTTTTTTTTTGTTTGCTATGGCAATCTTTTTTTAGTTTTTAAGAATGCGATGTCCTCTGAGGATAGACTTTCTGGCGATAGGTCTGCTTCTTCGGAAAGAGAAGAAGAACTCTTTGGTGTCGATACGACAATCGACAAAGCCTCTGTCAGCTTCAGGTTGCTGCTGCTGCTGCTGTTGTTGTTGCTGCTGTTGCTGCTGTCTCTGAAGTCTGTACTTCTCTGTCCATTCTTCTTTTTCCCTGTTCATTTCTTCTCTGAAGAGCTCTTCTATCAGTCTTCAGTGACTTTTAACATTCTCACATTCTCTATTTCTTCTGGCTTCGGTATCAGACTGTGTCTGACCCTATGCAAATTCACGTAGGCTTCGTTGAGCTTAGCTAGTTTGGAGCACATCTTCTTAGGAGGATGAGTCGACAATGGATGGTTAGACTGGAAACAACCCCGGTTCTTAAAGTCAAAGCGCGGACGTGAAGGAAAACATCCCCCACACGGTTTTCGAGCCGCAACGTTCAGTGAGTGTCATGAGAGGGATAGTAAGAAATCAAAGAGCATCAATCCAACATTCTTATAGCTAAACAAAAGACAAAGGAATTTTTTTCAAAACACAACATTTTTTATTCAAAAATCACTTAACACTAACCAACAACAACTCTAACATTTTTAACAATAATCCAACAATATAACATCAAACAATTTTTTCAAATCACTAACATTTTTTTCTCAATTGACGATCTACTTTAAACAGGGCTGTCAACGTTGTGAATGAAATTGTGATTTCCACTGTTGGAAATCATTAGGCCATTGATGGACACTACGTTTCCTAGCTTGAGACAAAAGATAAGCATAATGGTCACAAAACCATCGATCTACTTTCACATCGTTTCTAGCAGAAGAACGAGGATCAAAATGAGTCACTAAATGTTCTAAGGAATAGCCCAGGCTGCGATGATGCAGAAAATACACACAGTACTGTCCACACACCAAGGAATCTGTGCCTTGTAATTTCACGTTATTGAATCGGGTAGTCTGAGCATTTCTTCTCATAAAGTCAATGATATCGTCTTCCAAAGGGGGCAATCCGTACGAATCGAAATATTCCACACATCCTTCTTGAGGAAAGTAGACGGCTACCCAGTGGGTTCCTGGGAGATGACTGTCGTCCGTGTTGATCACGTAAGCTTGATGGTCTTTAGGTTTGCGATGAGGGAGTTCATCTTTAGCACAGACGACAGGATTCCAAGAAGCCGTATACGAACTGTGGTTCAAAAGGTAATAAAGTTCCCAGGTATCCATTGTTTTGTGTGGTTTTTTCTCTTCTTCTTCACAGGTAATAATAAGTCGTCAATTCGATCCTGACTTTTTGCTTGAAAATGTCTGACGAATAAACGGTTATTCGTTCTATTTCCTCACTCTGATTCAGGAGAGCTTCGATACGATGGATCTCTTGAGTGGTTAATGGTGGACAAGAATGTTCACGCAAGTCTTTATACCACTGGTGCAACACGTCTTTGTCCGAGATGAGACTCCAAGCTTCGTCCAGATACTCGTCCAATTTTTCTTCTTGACTCAGCATCAGGCATTTATCGTGTTGAATTTGACTGGGATGATCGTTTTGACATCCATAACAATTTTTCTTGATCAATTCCGTCATTTTTTCGACCAAGTGTTTGGCAAAACAGGAGACTGAATGGGCTTCTTGTTCTGGCCATCTCGATTTCATCATGATCACTTCTTCTTTTTCCACGGTCTCCTCACACTTCATGTCCAAAGTTTCTCCACTAGGTAAAGAGGGATAACGGTCTTCCATGGCTTCTAATAATCTAGAATAACTTCTCTCAAACTGTTGATTTCTATGGTATTATCGAATTCTGCATACAGGATGACGTTAACCGTTTCATCAGGGTCTCGGTCTTTAAACTGAATTTCCACACGAATCTGGCCGGATTTTATAGGGTGGAAATGTCCCTCGTCGCTGCCTTGGTCTGGAGTGAAATCGAAAGCCCACAAAGCGTAGCCTCCTGCATAATCCTCGTACGTAATACCGTGACTTGTATTGGTTCCTAACTGTCCGGTGGCTTCGTACAAGGACAAGTACGATCTCAAGTAATTCTTCTTGGTAAAGTCAGGTTCAAAAGGTCGGGTACACAAGGTTTTGCCATCGCGACTGACTTCGATTTTGGACACGCCAAAGTGTTGAAAGTAGAAAGGATTTTTTTCGGCAGCTCCGTTGAAGGCTGTATTCTCGACGATACCAACGATCAAACGTTTGGGTAACTGTCCTTGGAACAGATGATCTTCGATCATGGATCACTGTCCCTTGGGAATGGTGAAGGTTTTCACTTCCACGCGTCGTATAGGATACTTGGCGGTCGTTCTGCTCAACGTCTGACTGATGTCGTTTCCCACTTTAGGTAACACTTCCACACGGCGTACGTAGAGTCTGGCTTCTTGGATTTTGGTTTTGTAACCGTCACTATCAGCCAATAAATGGAAAGCGGTACTGCTACGATTCAGTCTCAGGCGGACATCCACCCCGTTCAGCAAATACTTTTCTTGCAACCACATGTCCAAATGCAAACGATCCATCAGTTCTAAACTTGTGTCGACTCCCGTGATTCTCTTTCTTCGTTCTAGAAATCCATCATTGTTGTCTTTCTTTTCATCAGTTTCCAATATTTCAAACTTGGTAGGTTCGTCAGCTTCCCATACCACACGGGCACTGAGATGAGTGTTCTTGGCATCTATTCCGTACGTCAAGAGATTTTCCAGGTAGGCACGATAAGGGTAAGTATCCATGCTGCTACTGACCAGTTTGTTATTCAAGTACAAGTCCACTCCACTGAACAAGGAATGCATGAAATTGTTGACGGGAGCTACTGCTTCATCGTCTATAGGACCTCCAGTCTTATCTAGAATTTTTACTTTCAGGTACAAGTAACTGCTATTCAGATCGATGTAATCTTCGGGCTGTCCTTTGATTTCAAACTCGATGGGAGCGGAATTCGTCAAAGAGGAGACGGGGTGAAATTCCACCCACTGGGATTCTTGCATGGTCATCATGGTGGGGGGCATGGCAAACAGATCCAGTTCCGACTTGGAACAAGCGCAAGACTCTCGGTGCATCATTTTTTTTTGTTCTTTCTCAATAATCGAAACCGTCTAAGTCTCGAACGGTTCTTCTTTTCTTGGCCTTTCTAGCTTGAAGTCTGGTGAAAGGGTGTTTTCTTCGTCGTCTCTTTCTGCCTTGTCCTTGTTGAATGCCTGACCCGGTAGCGTGCAGGGCATTTATAGGTGTGTCTCGTCGGCCTAAAATATCTTTGCCCGTTTGCAGCAAGACATTTTTGCCTGCCCTCATGAAGGCTTCTTTAGGGTTTTGTTTGTCGATGATGACATTTTGGAGAAATTCTTTGCCTTGCGTCAGTGCAGCATCTTTCAAGGCGTGCAATCCGCGTGTCACCATCGGTTTCAACACCGGGGCCACCGAACGAAAGGCTGATTTTAACATATCTCCTAAACCGTGTCCTCGCTGTCGAGCAACCCCTCGGTACACTGGATACATGACTTAAGAGTCGTGAGAAAACCGTTTTCGAAAATGGAGTTTCACCGTGACTTTTCCTTTGGTGAATGGAATATTTTGTCCCAGATCTCCTTTTATAGCAATGTTGACCGTGTCCAAATACGACTTGCTGACCGGCAAATAGTGAGGATGTACAAATTCGCGATGGACGTGGTAAGTGTTTCCACCTTCCTCGCCAGCGTTCGTGGCAGAATCTACTTTGAAAGGAATGACACGCAGTAACGGTACGGAGGTGTGTCCCACCACGTTGTACTCCACCACATCGGAATACACAAACATCAAATTCAGTCCTTGGTTCAGTTCTACCGGGGCACGAAATAACTTGCTAAAAGACTCGTTGTCGTAAACGATGGGTAATTCGTTTTTCTTGATCATGGCCTTTCTCATGTCCATGTCTCCGCCCAACATGTCAAACAATTCAGGACAAAATAAAATGGACATGATTTTACTTCGTTCAAATTTCATCAAGAAGCGACGAGCTGCTTTGTGGTACTCCATGGTGACACTTTTGTTGACATGCTCCAAAGCTTTCAGAAACACGACATTAAACCTGGAGGTTATGGTGCTGACCAAATGTTGACTACTAAAATAATAGCCTGGGGGAAGGAACAAGTGATAGGTGGTGTACTTTTGATTTTGTGTACGGGTTTTCTTGTCATATTTGACATTGCTATCCATCCACTGTTGCATTTGCTCGTCATGAACTTCCACATCAAAAAAATTTTGATTGGGAAGGATATTGAGGACTTGGGTCGGGTGAATCATTTCTACTAAAGCCACTTCCCAATGGGCTTCGTGATCTAAGGGGATGGCCTGAGGTAATTTGGCTGTGCAACAGCACAACGTGTTCTTGGGAAACACCTCCATGGAACTGTCACTGGGTAAGGTTAAGTAAAATTGGTTTTGGTGACTCATAATTCCAGAGTTCTGTGGCTGTCCGAGGGGTTAGTGGATGTCAGAGGCGTGTCTCCGCCCAAAACGGGGTTCTGGTTGTTGTTGTTGGAGTGGTGACTGGCACTGGCACTGGACACAAGGTTCCCGTGGTTCCCGTTCGAGGTGAATTTCAGGGAGGGATTAGGAAGCAGGTAACCGATGCAACTGCTCAATAAAATGGTTCACAATTGTTTGTCTCCTTGTTGCAAACTCAAATTGGCAATGGCTGCCCCGACGACACAATGCACCACGAAGATTTGGCAGAAAAAGACGATTTGCGTTTTAGGCACACGTTCTCCACACCACACCCACAAGGGTTGTTTTTGTAAATCTTGCACAGAAGAACTAGGTGAAGGAGGAGTGGTCGACGTAGCTGCGTCTGTGTGAAAAGGCATGATGGTCACTTCTTTTTATAGTCGATGACGTGCGAAGCGTCGATCCAAGAATCAAAATTGGGTGGATATCCTTTCCAACGTACTTTGACTTCTTTGACACGTCGTTTGCCCACTTTACGGGTTCTGCGTTCGAGAATGCTTTCGATGTCGTACACGTCGTCTTCTTTTTTGGTGACACGTTGTAACTCGGGCAAATAAAACGTTCCTTTGAGTACTTCTCCGTTCATGTCTTCCAATTTATAGACGGCAGGATGACGGCCATGCACTCGTCCAGTGACGCGAAACAATTCGGTCGTCCAGTTTGGTAAGTAACCTTTGTCGAAAGTGCGTTTGGTTTTGCCAATGCGCACCCAATCTCCTACGGTCAACTCTCCACTTTTCTTGTGGACTGCCCTCGTCGGGGACGTACCGAACAGACGCTCAACCACCAACACTTCGTTGTCGGGAGTCACGTCTTGCGGGGCACGTCCGATGCTTCGATGGTAAGATTGGTTGTACGCTTGCACCAGGTGCGGTAAGATGTCGATGTACTTCAGAGTGTGGTGATGCGTAAAATATTTCCACATGCGTTCTTTCAAAGTGCGTTGAAAACGTTCCACGATGCTGGCTTTGGTTTCGGGATTCTCGGTGGTAAAAAAATGAATGTCACGTTTCTTTAATTCTTTTTGGAAAGCTTGGTTCAGAAATTCGGTGCCTTTGTCCGTTTGCCATCGAAGAGGGTGACGACCGCTTTGTTTCAACACCCGTTGCAGGGCTCGCACTAACTCGCTGCTCGATTTGGAAGTCAAGGGCACGACCCAGGCAAATTTGGAAAAGACGTCGATGACACAAAACAAATATTTGTAGCCACGATTGTAGCTGGCCAAATGAGAGACATCGGCTAAATCGGCTTGCCATTGATGATCGATGCCTTCCACTCGGGTGCGACTTCTGGTAAACTTGCGTCGAATGGGTTCGTGTAAAGTGTAGGTAGCTTGTTCTTGTAGCCATCGTTGCACTTGAGGTAAACGGAGACTTTTCAGTCGCGTTTTGGCAGCACGATACAATTTTTGAACTCCTGCGTAACCTGCAGGATGGGAGGGATCGTAGTAAATGCTGGCTAAGACTTTTTCCATTTTTTTTTGTGTTGGTTGGTGTGTTAATAAGACACCCACTCTTGGAGGATGCTACTCTTTTTCTCTTGGGGTATTTTATTGGATTGCAATGCTTTGCGTGTGCGACCGGCAATAGGTGTTGAAGAGGAGGAGGATGTCTGAGCGGGGGATATCGGTTCTTGTTTCACTTCTGTCTTCACTTCTGTCTTCACTTTCTTTTTCTCTTGTGATGAAGAAGGGGTGGCCATCATCTTTTTAATCCATCCAATTCTGGAGGTAGGTGGTGTTGTTAACTTGCGTACTTTTTCTGGTGGAGTTTGAAACCCTTCTTCTTCTTCTCCTTTTTCTGTCTTGGTCACTGGTACTGGTGGTACTGGTACTGGTACTGGTGATGGTGCTGGACTTTTCATCAAGGTCTTAAAATCTTTCAGAGTGGGTAGAGCTGTTTCGTCTAAAGCTTTCTGGTGAAAGAGTTGCAGTCGTTGCAAGAGTTGACCGTATTTTTGCGATTTTTCTGTTTCGGACAAATCTTGGCGATCCATCAAGGACTGCAATTCGTGTTGTAACTTGGACATCTCGCTCAAATGGGGATTGGGAGGTAAATGCGGGGTGCGTTGTTCTTGCCACCGATGGTATTCCATCCATCGTTTGTAAGGCACTAAAGCTAGTTTTCGTCCTTCCATGGGGTTGTCAGGGGTCGATTCTGAGATCTTGGGACTTCCGAGGGCCTTTTTATCTTGCTCCCACCAGTCCTCCCAACATGGTTCCTAAGACTCCTTTCAGTATGGGACCTAACAAGAGGGGTAAAATACCTCCACGTTGGACCAACATCTTCTTTTCTTGACGAATGGGAATTTTCTTTCGAACCATTTGGCGAAGAACGTGACGATGCTTGCTTAAGCATTGTTTCTGGTGTTTGGACAAAGGAATCGTGCCTTTCAAAACGTTCAAACAACATTCGCACACGGTATCGATGACCTCTTTGGAGGCCGTTTGAATGAGTTTTTTTCGTAGGGGTGGAGAAGCTTTGGACAGGACAGATAACATGTCCCCATGTTTGGCTAAACGTGGTGGCAGTCCTTTCCTTTTCTTTCCTTGGGGTTTTCTGGAGGGTGACATCTTTGAGTCTTCAGGAGCACCAAAAACCACTGATACCCTACTTGGTCACAGGCCTTTTTTATACTGGAACGCGTCGCCACTGATTGTCTTTACGTCGTATCAGTTTGAGGACAGGCATGACACGTCGTGCAGGGGTACGTAACGGACTAAATCGAGCCAGTTCTTGCTTGGACAAATCCAGTAAACTTTGTAACATGCCCGATCTTTCTTGAACTTTGATTTTGGGAGAAGGTACTTTGTGAGCAGCAGCCACTGCCACTAAATTGGAGGGTCCTGCCACTGGGGAAGTTCTTTTTGGGGTCATCAACGGAGAAGTTCTTGGTGTGATCAACGTCTCCAAGTACTCTTCAGTTCTTGGTGTCATCAACGGAGAAGTGGATAAACGTGAGGCTGCCGGAGACGCAGTCACCGCTGTGGCAGGTCGTGGTTTGCGAGTATAAGGTTGCGTCCTGGCCGAAGTGCCTCTCTTGCGACTAGTTTTCTTCTGTGGACATTTCTTTTTCTGGGGACTTTTTTTCTGTTTCTTTTTCTGAGGGCTTCTTTTCTTTTTCCGGGGTGGTGTCTGGTCAGAGGAGGGTCCTGCCACTGGAGAAGTTCTCCTTGGGGACCTGGTCTTTTTCTTCTTGTTGGGGCTTCGTTGGACTTTTTTCTTGGGTATAACTTTGGGGGCATTAGGATCCCATCTTAAGAGAGAGCGAATGATGACCCCTCCTAGAGTACCGCTCCCTCCAGGTTTCAAAATGATTTGTTTTTTGGTTTGAGTGTCGATGCGGGGATCGGCCAGTTGGACCAAAGCGACTTTGTTTCGATCGAAAAAGCGTTTGGTTTGATGAGGAATCTGAATGATTCCTTGGAGTATTTGACGTGCCGTCACCGTGAACCATCGTAAGACTTCTTTGAGACTAGCTTCTAAGACACGAGCTCGTGTTTGTGGATCTTTTTCTCGACTGATGCCATACAAGGCACGAATCAATTTGACGGGAAGATGCGACTGAAGGGACGTCATGTTCACACTGTGTGAGACAGACGAAAAAGGGTCTGAGGTTTTCATAGATTTTTTTTTATGGGGAGTGAAATGAAGTCGAGGACGGAGACGTGTACAGGACAGGCCCTCCGTCTTGGCACCAGTGGTGAAACAAGTGCGTACGAAATCGCAAATCCTCGGGAGTCGTAGGTTTCAAATCGACGAGTAAATAGGCGTGTGGTGTTTGAGTGGTATCGTCGTACGCCTGAGTCAGCCAAGGCGTTCCTAACTGTTTGGCTAAGACTTGCACTTGCGATTTATCTCGAGGGCTTTTAAACAAGACCACGTAATGTGCATTGAGACTGATGGTACGATGGGCTTTACTTTGTTGAAACAAATTTTGGGTGATGTAAACGACACTGGCATTACGGTGATGCCCTTTGCGTGTGAACCACAATTTAATTTCTTCTTCGTCTTCTCCTAACATGTCGTCGAAAATGACCAAATGGGTTTGACGGGAGTCAGAGACGATGCTGTCGTCTTCTTTAGGAATGCCTTCCACAAACACGATGGAATCGCCTTGACTTTCTCGCAAGAGGTTGTACGCCGATTGCCACTCTTTATAACACCACACGATCCGTTGAGGTGGCCGATCGATCAAATGATGTTTATGTTCGATCAAACGTTTGACGAATTCGGTTTTGCCTGAACCGCTAGGTCCAGCAATGAGCATGTTAAAGGGATGGCGAAGATACAAAGCCTCCCAACTGGCACGATCTAAGTGTTCGTCGATGACTTTGACAGTAGAGGAAGAGGGAGCAGAGACAGCAGAGGTAGCCATTGTGTGAGAAATGTCACTTGTGACACGAAAATAAACAAGACAAGAGTTTATATACTTTTTCAGACCACGTTTATTGAATGTTTTTTTTTCAAACATGAATACGAAAGACAAAAATACATAAAAGCCAAAGGCTTAAGTACAAGAATAAAAGGCACATGATAATCATTAACGTGGAATAAACACAAGTGTCTGTACAACAACATGTTTTGGGTAATGTTCTAACCAGTTCTATAGTAGGGGGTAAGGTCACACAAGTGTCCTCCCGAAAGGGTCTTTCAGGCCTGTCCTGGGTGACGGGTTCTTCTGGCACCGTCACTAACACGGGTTGAAAAGTAACTTTTTTCCTTGAACAACTCTCGTGCATACTGGGCCACTTCTTGGGTCCAAGCCTCAAAACCCCATTCTTTCCAGGCACGGACATCTGTCCAATGGGGATGTAAGTCACAAGCTACACACACATCGTCATACACGTCTTGGGTAGCTAAAAGTTGACGAATCTTTTTTTCCTGTTGAGGTCGAGAAGTATCCAGATGAAAACGCAAGGCTTTGAGCAAAAGGAGTTTTTCGTGGCCATTTAAGGCCATTGAGGTGGTAAGTACTGATCGTAAAGAGTCCACAAAGAATCGGCTGGTAAACGAAATCCCAGAAAACAAGTCACTAAGACACACTCCACTTGTCGTCCCAAATTGAATGAATACAGTTCTTGTAATAATCGATGGTAATGATCCACGGTTTGAATATGGTCATTGAGTTCCTTCCACGGAATCTGTTCAATGACATGTGACATAATCCGTGGCATGGCAGCCTGTTTTTATATTCTCTTTTTTTCGGATGCAATACACGTACTTTCTAGCCAGAGATCTTCGTTCTCCAGTAGGGAATCTAAATCTTGCATACTGTAACCGAAACGTCAGAGTTCGTTTAGAAGTTTCCTCTTCCGCTAAGTAGATTGCACGTAACAAATGTTGGTAATCCTTTAACTTGTCTTCCTCAGTGCGTTGCACTAGGTGAATCTCGAAGTAACCATAATTATGAACATGTCGATCATTAGCGACCTCAAAGTTTTGAACAATGTCTGACCATTGAAACAATTTCTGACGAATCAGTTCTCTTATACCATTCAGGTACCAGTGGTTAAAGATCTGGTGACGTAACGGATGCAATTGTTCTTTACGTTTCACTTGTATTTTCACCAGCTCTCGGTAAATCCTTTCTCTCAACTCCTCAGGCAAGCCCAAAATGTTCTCTTGTAAAGTATCCATAAGTATATACACTGTTTTTGGAATCGTTGGGTGGTGTCCAATAGCCTCGTTTAACTTTGTGCCTAATGTAATATCCACTCATAATCAGTCTTCTTGTACTTTGGAACAGAGCATAATTTAAAAACGGATGAATCACTTTGAGTTTGCGTTTCACTTGTATTTTGATCAGTTCTCGGTAAATGCGTTCTCTCAACTCCACAGGCAAAGCACGAATGTTCTCTAGCAAAGTATCCATGAATAGGTCAGTCCGTACAATTCACAATCTTCTCATAGAGAGCAAAAGTAATCCACATAGTGAGTAATTTCTGACCACTGCCATTCAGGGTAACGTCCAAGAATGTCACTGAACTCTTTTGATGTAAACGTTCTAAAGCGATATAATAGGATGAATGCACCCTTGACCCAAAGAAATCTAACACACTGGTTGACTTTTTTCACTTTCCTCTTATGAATTTCTCGACACAAAAGTTCTACAGTGACCCATTGAGATTTCACTCTGGCAAACCGCTGCCAAACTTCTTTGTAAATCTTCTCTTGCAGTTCTTAGGTAATGATTCAATATCGTTTTTGAAATGAAGTTTAAATACTGGTCTCGGTGATGTCCAACATTTGACTCCTAACCAATCTGGTTTCTTCTTCGTCAACGACATAGTAAGTTACTTCAATGTCTCGGTACTACTAAGGGTAAGTAATGACAATTCGGTGACCATCGAGCATGTTCTACGTAGGCCGAATCTTGCGGTTCCCAGTGGTGAAGTGACACACCGCAACTGAAGCACTTGACTTTATCTCCTTCGCCCAAGTAGAAAAATCCGGCTCTGGCTAATTCTTCAGGGGTCGGTCCTCCCAGATACTTTGGCCATTTTCCTTTGAACGATTGAAGACGATTTTCAAAGTCGCAGTATTCCGACAAACGCACAGGGAACGAATATTCGTCTTTCACAGGTTCGTTTCGATGAGGGTTGAGTGACATGGGCAGGAGTTTGCTCAGGGCTGGATGACATCCGTAGCGCGGTAGACGTGAAGGTGAACATTCCCCTTTAAACCCAGTAAAGTGTCCAAGAGGACGAGCGGCATCACTTTCGCATCCCACAGGTTTGACACGCACAGTATCCCTTTCCATGATAGGGGTAGTGACACTAAAGTTCCCATGATGCTTTACGGCATCGCTAAGGTCACAGCGTACAGCATCGTATCCATCGCAAGGCTCACAATCGCATTCCACTTCCGAAGCCTCACACTTGAATTGTGCCTTTCTAAACAACTTGTTCTGTGTTTCTCTGAAAGTATTCATCTTGTTCGCTCGGTCTTGGTAGTCACAATGAACTATCGATCTTGACCATAGCCCCTTTTTACACTAGTCGCAATGCAGTCTCCAGCTTGTACATCTTTCCTTTTTTACGTTTTTTATGTCCTGTTCTGGAAGGTACCGTCTCTAAGGTACCGTCAACATTGTACCGTAGTGTGATGGGTGGAAAGGCCATAGAAAGGTAAGGGCAGTGCGGAGACCATCGAGTATGTTCCAGAATAGCTGAATCTTTATAGATACATAGATCCATTCGTAACTTCAGTCCGCAAGCGAAACACTGTACCTCGTATCCCAATCCTGACTCAGGTCCCAAGTAGACAAATCCTGTTCTAGCTAAAACATGCGAAGAAGGTAATCCTTCCCTATCCGTAGGCCATTTCTGAAACGTGTCCAATCGACGGGCACAATCACAATAGTCAGGTAAGAAGACTGGAAAATGGTAGGGTTTGACTTGGAGTTCTCATCGGGTTTCTCACCCGATTCTTGCTGTGGCGAAGTCGTCTTTCTGGTGGGGGTAACTATCCTCTTACAACCAATGTTTTATACCAACGTGTCCATACGGTAAGGTGAAATGATTGGGAAGTCTCACTCGCTTCTGGTACACGATTTGATAGACTTTTTCCAGGGGCCGACTGACGATGTGGTGAGTGGGTAAACGTACAATCTTGCTCGGTTGATAGGTGGTCACTTTAAAGTTTCCATCCTCTCCCGATTGCAAGGCTTCTTTCAATACCCCAAAATTGACCACTCGACTGGTACGATGATTCAGAGTCAGTCCTTTCACTTTGCACGTCGTGTGCACTTCTCCTTGTTTGTCACGGTATTCGTAGCCGTAATTTTTGGGACCACCACTGACGAAACTTAGAATCTTGTCGTCGGGATGCTCGTCTGTCCAGGCTCCTAAACGGTCTCCTTCGATGTCAGGGTGATGTTGAATCGGGTGATGAATGTAAATGCAACTGTCCGTGTCAAAGTACAGGACGCGTTCTTCTAACAGTTCTAAAGCTTCGTACAATTTTAAGCGAGCATGGGCTGTCACGTAAGCCGCAATGATGACATTTCCAAAAGGGTCGTCTTGTACAAAGTCCAGATCTTCTTCGTAATTGACCAAGATCAAATCCTCTCGAACGACGTCCACGTGTTTCATGTATTTGGTTTTGTCGTGAATCATCTGGAAGAAGCGGGAAGGTTCTGTCAAATATTCCGTCTTGGGTAAACACGGTCGTTGTGCCATTTTACCCCACAAGCAATTTAACATCACTTTGGCAAACGATCGCCTGCCTTCGTTTTTCTCGATGTGGTCAAAAGAGATGCCTTCTTGTTCATAGTATTTCTCTTTGAATTGTATTTGGTCTTCGGGAGTGTGACACCAGGAAGGATAGCCGCTGGCTTCTTGCTTCAGTTTCAAAAAGGCATCCACGTAGTCGGCGAAAATGCCTTTCTGAGTAGGGTCACCCTTGTGGTACTGTTGTGTCTTAGGAAAGTGGCAAATTTCGTACACTTCTAACAGTTGGTATCCCATGTCCATAGCTTCGAACAATTCTACGCTGACCCAGGTTCCCGTCAAGGCACGTTCTTCCTGGGTGTGCTGACAAGGTTGGTCTTGGTTGGCACGTTTCGGCACAAGTACGACACAAGGGAAATATCAGTTTGCCTTGACAATGGTGAGGTAAGACGGGATGGTATAGGTTCGTGGGAGGCAATACTTTACACTTGATCAAGCCTTCGTATTGTCGAATGTTTTTCAGGTCGATGTGTTCCGTCAGCAATTGCGGGTGCCCTACAGGAAAGCGACAATATTTGCACACGTAGGGATACAGCGAACACACGTCCAAGTATTTGATTTTTTCTCCTTTCTCTTCGTCGGCTTGGTACAGCAAACAGGTGGCATTGGTCCTTCCTCCGTACTAACTATCCCTCGGGTTCAGGGGGTCCATGAACTGGTAACTTTCCACGAGGCGTTTAAACTCGGGATCGGTTTTCATACGGTGATCGTACTCGTGTTCCCACATTTCCACCACTTGGTATCCTTCCTGTTCCAACTTTAGGCGGCGCTGACACGTGTCCTGGTACAAGTCTTCCATGCTTCGTTGCAAAAACTGATTTTTAGTGCCACGGTCAGGGTAACAGACGGGACATCCGTGAAATAAGCAACCGTTAAACTCGTACACGATCTTGGGGTTTTCTAAGTCCCAGCCATCTACCGAATACGTTCCGATGGTCTTTTCACCCCCTCCGTTGCGGGCATGCTGAATCCATTTATCTTCCTTGTCGCACAAGTAATGTAACCAACGTAGGGCTTTGACCGAGTATTGACGTTTGACAAAGTTGGTCGTTTGAGGGCTGATGACAGCCACTGTGTTTTCAGGCATGAATCGTTGTCGATACACTAAGGAACACGCTTTGGCAATGGTGCAAGCTTCTTTCAAAGGATCGACCCCTCCGTGTTCCATGAACAGTTCTCGAAATTTTCCACAGCAACGCCGTAAAATGTCCACGTCGGAACGACAATACTTTAGCATTTCTTCCTGAAAGTCGAAAGGGTCCGAGGCGTGAGCCTGGTACCAAGCGTAGAAAGCTTCTCGTTGTTCGGTACGCATGTTCTCGGGGTCGTAATAGTGAGCCTCAGGTAAATGGGGTAGAACGGCGTGTTGATTGGCTTCCGTATTGAAAAAGTGAGGAAAATAACCTTTAGCCATTTCTGTCATTCCAAACGTTTTAGGCATTCGACTCAAAGGCATGGCCAAGTAACTCATCGAATCTTTAAACTGCACTTGTCCCACTTGCATGAAAATGATTTTGGCTCCGTTCAAAGTCACTTTAGGACGCTCGGTACCTTGTTCCGTATAGTATCTGAGAAGAAACTGTCCATCGTATCCGGAGAAATTGTGAGCCATCACTGTGGCATGACGATGACAATCTCCGTAACGTTCGATGTCCTCTTGGCTCCACGTCTTGTCGATGGGATCTAAGACCCATTGGGCAAAATCGGCTAACGTGTTCGGTCCTCGAAATATTTTTTCACGCCCTCCGGGAATCTTGCTGCAGTGAGGGCAATGACTGAAGATAGGTTCTTGAATGCACTTCTCGCACGCTCGATGAGCCACGCAGAAATTAGGAATGTGAATGCCAGTCTCTTGCATGCATTCGAAATCGAAAAAGATGAAATTGCCTTTCTTCTTGTGACCGTCCTCTTCCTCTGGTGGGGGTTGGTATTTTGCACGTAACATTCGTGTTCCAAGTCCACGATGTGGTGACAAATGTGACATTTTTTCTTTCCTCGACATACGTGTGCCTTGGTACTATTGGTACGTATGCCTTGTCCACACGTAGGGCACAATCTCAGGAGTTGACAAGCACATTTCTTCTGTGAACCTTGCGTCTTCAGATGTTGTTGGTAACAGGTAGGGCTGACAAACGTGCGCAGACAAGTTGAACAAGGCACTGGTTCTTCGCTCAGACAGGGTGGAGAGGCCAAACATCCTGGGCATTTCCATCCACAATGCTTGTGTTGCTCTCGATTGTTATAACCATAATCACATTTCTCACAATAATAACCGTATCCCAGGAATGCAGTGATACTGGTAATGGTATCGAAATGTTCATCGTGATGATAAAGGTGAATGTATTTTCCATCCTTAAAATCTTGGCCTCGAAACAACAGAGACCCACGCATTTCTTGAGGGTGCACTTTCAAGGTGTAGCGTGGAGCTAGGGCATCTTGCAATTTCTGCATCTCAGGAATGCCACAGGGTGTGTCTTTGGACAGACCAGCTTGTTGCAACAGGAGTTCTGCTTCGTTTCGTTGTTTGGCTCGGTCCGATTGTCGAATAGTTTTCCAGGCTCTTTTCCTGTCGTGTCGTTCTTGTTGGCATAGGTTCGTCCCACCACGATGGCTCGAGCTAAACACATCTGGTCTTGAGGGTTGTTAATTCGGACGAGACTTGTTTTGGTGTTGCGAAGGTCGTCCACCAATAACATCTTTTTGCGTCCAGTCCCTTGAGGAGGAGAGACGTGGGCCATTTTCAGTGTGGCTTTACCATCGGTGATGTCAAACTGGTCATTAGATTGTTGTACGTGTTGAATCTTGTCCATGACTTTGGAAGGGGTTAGTTCTACGGGTCTGCTAAACTCGATCCAAACAGGGGATTTCAAACCGTCGTGATCTATGGATAGTGTCAAGCGATCGTCTTCTTTGGGTTGACATTGTCGCTTGAGTGCGGTGAGCAAAGAATCCCACATCTCGGTGATAAACCCTTCTGCTTTCTCCAAGGGTACGTCGGCCTTGAAATCTTTAAACTTCACCGTGTATTTGTAAGCCGTGGTTCTAAATTTTCTAGAGGAGCGCTTTTCCGTCTCTCGAATGGAATAGTACTTTTCAGGGTTGACTAAGGGTGGTGAACTTGGTTTAGAGGTTTCAAATTCTGGTTCACTCATGTCCTCTTCAAAATCACTGGCATGAATTTGTGCCAAGATTTCAGCCCTGGTTCGAGGCGATAGATTACGTTTCTGCCTCTTACTTTCTTCTTCTTCTTCTTTCTTCTCGAATGAATAGGATCGTTTCATCTTGAGTGAAAACGTCAAATGACTCAAGTTTAAACACCATAGACTAATTTATAGTCATGGCAGACCAGCGTATATAAAAGAGTGTGTGTCTTGTCCTTTCACTATTCATTTCACTCTCAAGCCGAGCACAACGATGGAAGAGACTAACCAAATCGAACGTTTCGTCAGAGCTTTGCGAGGGGTCATTAGAAAATTCTCTTCAGACCAGCCTACGGACTACTCTCCTTCCTTTCGAGATAAAAGTCAGGATACTTGCTATATCTGTCAGAAGAAAGGGCATTGGTCTTCAGAGTGTCCAGACCGTCAAAAAAGAAAAAAAACAGGGGCTAAAAAAGACAAAAGTCAAGATACCTGTTATTATTGTAAAGAAAAAGGACATTGGTCTCCAGATTGCCCAAAAAAGAAACAAGAGGAGTCAGAAGAAAAGAAGGATTCTTCAGAAGAAGAGAGGGATTCTTCAGAGGAAGAAGAGAGGGATTCTTCAGAGGAAGAAGAGGAAGAAAAAAGACAATTCTATTTACAAGAGGCAAAGAAACAGGAGAAGAAAAGAAGAAGGGAAGAAAATGAGGAAAAGACGGTGAAGAAATTTAAAAAACAGAGAGACTAAACAAGGAGAAAGAAGAAGTCAATGAACTTTTTATTAAAGTGTTCTGTTGTGAATTGTGAATTGGATTGTAACAATGGAGAAAAGAATAAATTAATGATATAAGGTAAGTGTCTTTGAGTTTTGATTTTAAAATAAGAACGTACACTCACGCACTCATGCAAAAAGACACGTACTATAAGGGTAAAATGGGTGGGTTATTTTTTTGAGTTATTGGCAAAATTGAAGGGCTATCTCTTTTCGAGAAATGTGGGTGGCCCTGAAAAGGGCCTTTTTATTTCGGTGTAGGGGTGAGTTTAAGCAATCAACTTTAACTGCCTTAAGCCTTTGCCACGGCCAAGGCCTACTTCTGGACTGCGTAATGTTGTTGATGATTGGGTTGAAATCACTAAGGGTGGTACGGTAGGCTTAGTCACAAGGTTGACGTGTTTAGCTCGGGAAGGTCGTATTCTCTTCGGTCGTAATAAAGAAGTCTGATACATTTGTTTCAGACTTCTTAACTCCGCTAAAATGTCCAACAGTACCGTGACCGTTTGATTTTCACCCTCTTGTTTCTTTGCTGCTACTTCTTCTTGCTGTTGTTTTTTTTCTTACCTCTTCTTCTTGCTGCTGTTGCTGTAGGAGAAAAGCTTGTTCCGCTTCCTTTTGTCGTTGTATAAATTTCTCCAATTCTTCTTTCTGTCTCTGTCTAAAATTCTCCACTTGCGGTAATGAAGAAGGTAACGAAGGTTCCGGAACAAATTCTTGCGAGGAGAGAAAATCCACAAAATCCCAATTCACCTCTTCTGAAAGTAAGTCCGGGTTCCCTTGGGCAGTCTCCCCTGTTGGTGCACCCCAATGGATCGTTTTCTGAGTTTCCGTCATGTTGAATCACTGTCGCATAGATTGACTGCACACAAGCGCTAGCGAATCTATATAGACTACATGACGTCACAGACTGATCTCTTCGGATTGGGTGCGGGCTGACTGAATTTTGTAACGCGTGTTCGGATTGGTGAATGAACTCAATCCGTTTCAATCCTACCTCTACCTATAAATAAGCGCAGTTCAGTGCATTGATTCACCTGTTCTCGTCGCTTCAAGATGTGGACCGATGTGCAATCTTCTACACTTGTGTCTTCCATGATGTTTAGGACGGACATGCTCATGTATGTCCGATCCAAGTGGACCGTTGTCCACAGGACAAACACCAGTCTGTGGATACGTAGGATTTGATGAGAGTCATACGAAAGTGTGTAAGTGCTGATGAAGTTTGCTATATCTGCAAAGGTAAATGGGTATTTGTCTCCAGAATACCTGCTTCGTCTAAGAAAGAGAGACAAAAGTCAATATGCCTAATATCGCTGTCGGGAGAAAGGACACTGGGATTCAGAGTGCCCTACGAGTAAAGAGAAGAAACAGAAACAAAACGAAACAGAGAAGAGGGATTCAGAAGAAGAAGAAATTGAAGATGATGAAGAACTTGTGTCAGTAAAGACATGGAAATGGAAAAATTGACAATGTGAGCCGATGCGTTGGCCCTGATGTGAAATTTCACACTACATTCTAAAAGAGAATAGACCAGAAAGAAAACGTAAGTGTCTCTTAGTCTTGACATTCTATAATAAGGATGACGTGTTTTGTTTTTTACTCACACTTTATGAAATTGTGCTCTTTCACCTATCTCTATCCCTCTGGAACATGTTTTAGTTAGAATTAAAATGAAAGGATGTGTTCCTTCTCGCACGCTCTTTAGGCATGCAAGTCGGTAAACAATAGTCAGTCTATTCATCCATCATTTTGTGTCTTGATGTTTCCTAAATCACACACTGATGCCATAAAATAACGGGTTAAATGGGTTTTGTAGTGTTGGGGGTGGGGTGGGGCGTAGGTGCTTGGCAGAGTTGGTCATTGCATGTGAGGGTTTAGGTGCTTTCAAAAAACTTTTTCTTCTTCACTCTGTGTTAATGGAATATAATGGGTTATTTTCTTCATTCTATGTTGATAGTATATATAAAGGGTTATTTCTTCACTCCGTGTGGATAGTGTATAATGCTTTTCTTCTTCCCTCTGTGTGGTTAGTATATTATGGCTTTTTTCCTCTTCCCTCTTTGAGGATAGCGTATATTGGGTTATTTATTTCTTCTTCCCTCTGCGTAGATTGTAGATATGGGGTTCATTTTTTTTACATCTCACCTCCGTGTGGATAGTAGGTATGGGATTTGTATTCTTCCTCTTCCATGTGTAGATAGTATATTTGGGGTTAGTATTATCTCCCTTCTGTGTGGATAGTATATTTGGGGTTTGTTTTTTCCTCTTCCCTGTGTGTGTGTGTGTGTGTGTGTGTGTGTGTGTGTATTCGCGTACGTTATGTAAATCGTATATTTGGTTGTTTTTTTCTTCTTCCTCCCGAGTGTAGATGGTATATTTGGGGTTTGTCCGTGTTAGCGACGTTGTGTGGATAGTATATTTGGGAATTGTATGGGTTCGGGTACGTTTGTATGGATAGTATATTTGGTTTTGTTTTCCCTCCCTTCCGTGTGGATAGTATATTTTGAGTTTGTATGCGTTAGCGACGTTGTGTGGATAGAATATTTGGGGTTTGTATGCGTTCGCGTACGTTTGTGTGGCTAGTATATTTGGGGTTTGTACGCGTTAGCGACGTTGTGTGGATAGTATATTTGGGGTTTGTATGCGTGTGTGTGTGTGTGTGTTAGTGTAAGAACGTCTGGATAGTATATTTGTTGGGTTTTTCCTCTTCCCTGTGTGAATAGTATATTTTGGGTTTGTTTTTTGTTCTTCCCGTTGTGGTGTGTGTGTGTGTGTGTGTGTGTGTGTGTGTGTGTGTGTCTGTGTGTGTGTGTATTGGTCTCTGTTTGTCCCTATAAAACTCCCTTTATCCCTATCAAATACATTCTGCCTACCTACCTACAGTAGCGTGTATTCAGGTCAGCCACTTGCAACACTGTTGCCATTTATCCCCTAGTTTCCAGTACAGTGACGTCACTGACGCTGGAAATTTTGATACTATAAATATGGACTTGGGGTTTTCCACAGGTTGTAGCTATACATATGTACTAGAGTTCATAAACAGGAACGTCACTCAAGCTGAGGCTATAAAAAGATAGTGGGGTTTTCCAAAGGAATAACCCACAAGTTGTAGTATAAATAGATAGTGGGATTTCATATGAATTTTAGCTGATTATAGCTATAAATAGATACATGGGTGTTTATTCACGATCGTCACACAAGTTGATATTGTAAGTAGTTACTAATTTTATCCATTTTAGTCTAAACCATTGTAACTTAATTTTCGGGGATATGTTTATTTTCCTTTAAATTCTGGGACAATTTTGTCATTTTAGCGTTACTTTTAGTCACATCCATTTTGTCGTTGAGCATTTCCTTGATTATAGCTATTTATAGCATCATTACAATTATGCAAATTTTTGAACACCCCAGCAAGATTTCAGGTTTTGGTAATGTTTTATATATAAATCTCACGCTTATACTAGTGTATGTATGTTTCTGTCTCTGTTGTGTTTGACCCTCTACCATCATTGTCCCTAGACAATCCCACCATGTTCAATTCCCCTTGACGCTATACAGACCCACCATGTTCAATTTCCATATGTTAAATTCCCCTAGACCCTAGACAGACCCACACTCTATTCCCATGTTCAATTCCCCTTGTCCCTAGAGTGACCCAGCAATTTTTCCCATGTTCAATTTCCCTTGACGCTATACAGTCCCATCCTGTTTAAATTCCCTTGGCGCTATACAGTCCCACCCTGTTTAAATTCCCTTGACGCTATACAGTCCCATATTCCTATGTTCAATTCCCCTTGACGCTCAACAGTCCCAAAATCTATTTCCCATGTTAATTTCCCTTGTCGCTAAACAGTCCCAGGGTTTTTCGTCCATGTTAAATTTACATAGTCGCTAAACAGTCCCAGGGTGGTTAATGTTAAATTTACATAGTCGTTAAACAGTCCCAGAGGGATCTGTAATGCTAATTCCCATTGTCGCTGAATCGTCCCTATTCACTACTAACGTGGGTATGTGAGAAAGCTTGCCATTAGCTACCAGTCTGCTGCTGGTTCTTTCCGGGGGGTTTCACGGGTTCTTCCTCCACCAGATATACTGACCGCCATGGCATGTGCTGAAAATGGCGTTAAAGCCCCAAGAAAAATAACAGTGTATACACGTGATGATGCTTAAATATATTTTAGTGTTCAAAGAACTGCGAGTTTTTACATGTATTTTTAATTCAACACAGAGCTTCACTCGTAAACAGCGGTGTATGAGACGGCTACGTTATTGTAATACACAGTGTCCGAATTGTGAATTGCAGATAGTTTGCACAACGATACGAATGTGAACAGGTATTCAGCTCTTATTCATGATATTAATTGAGGCAGGCAAAAAATAATGATATAGTCCTCGATTCAAAGTTGAACTGGGACTGATTGACCCTATATTAATAATAACGAGAATTTGAATTTTAAAAAACAAACAATTACAACAACGGCTTGTTCCACTCTAAATCGAACAGCAAAAGTTGTACATGTAGCTAGGTCGATAGGTGCTAAACGTTCTGTTTATCCATTTCATGTTTTAGGACGTAAATACGATCCAGTTAATGGATATGTTGGTTACTGAGAAAGAACGCTCAAATGACGATAGTGTTTTCGTTACTTGTGGTTCACTATGCTCGCAGAAGAGAGGCAAAATATTGGCCGAATTAGTTTAATTTTCTGGGGAAGGGGAAAGGCGTGTTGTCACGATGTTCTCCACAAATCAGTGCAATGTCATTTTTTTTCTTCAAGTTATATGGGGCTGTAGATTTTTTCCTAAATATTCCAGGCTTCCCCCCTTCGTATCCCCCATTCCCTCATTCAGAATAAATGGTATCTGAGTGCCTTTTCCAATGCTACAATGTGGAATTTCACCACCACCTACCAACACCATAATCTCCCCCTCCCCACCCCCCCACCCCGCCCCAGCTTGATTAAATTATCTTGAGGTCAAAGGTAAACAAATTCTGACAAGAATGAAATTTCCATGTTCCCACCCCCGCCTATAATTAAATGGTCGGTTCCTAACATGTACTATAAGTGTGTTTGTGTGTGTGACAGTGTATCAAGTCGATAAACTATATATAGGATAGGAAATCCCATGGTAAGGATTTTCCAGTTTTGTTGTCACAGATAAAAATAAATTACCTATATGGGCGCATAACTGTAATCATTTGCTATAGCGCATGCAATGGCCAGTGGAAAGTTCTTCGTCTCTGTGCATATAGCAGCAATATTTTCGACGGGAATTTGCTACTCTGTGGCGTTTCCAGTGGAAGGTACTGTATCTATACATAGGATTTTTTTTAAAGCAATTTACAGAATATCAAATATATAAGCATACTTTAAGAAGAAGAAGAAGAAAGAAAAAACAAACAAATTCTTCGTAAAAGTGTCTTAAATTTATTAGTCTTTTTGATTAAATATATTCAAGTATGCATTGTGTAGTAATTTAATTATCTGTGCGACACACATACTTACCGTGTGCGTGTGTGTGTGTGTGTGTGTGTGTGTGTGTGTGTGTGTGAAGCAAGTTAAAGGTTTTGAATTTTATCAATAACCATACTGAAATGACATACATCTTAATATCATCTGATATGTTCAGCATATGTACTAATTTAAAACGTTAATTGAAATTGTATTTCTAAAGAAAAGTAATAGAAAGATGTCGAAGAAACCAATTAAAATGAAAAACAATAAATGCTTTAATAACAACTTTAACTACAGATATATGTGAAGGCAAGATAACAAAAAGTACTTTTAAAAGCAATGATCATATGTATCTCAGCTCCAAAGATATTGTATCCTGCATTGTCGTTTACATGTCATTTTTATACCGAGTCTTAATCTATGTTTTGCACAGTAAAATGAATTGACCTGGTTAATGGTGAACTCCAAACAGCGTAGAGCCAGATCTGCGCGTGTGCAGAGTGCTCCAGCTATAACAGCATAGAGATAGGTTGGCACGTGTATAGAGCGTTCCAACTCTAAACAGCGTAGAGATAGGTTGGCACGTGTTTAGAGTGTTCCAACTCTAAACATCGTAGAGATAGGTTGGCACGTGAATACAGTGTTACAACTCTAAACAGCACAGAGATAAGTTGGCACTTGAATAGAGTGTTCCAGCTCTAAACAGCGTAGATAGGTTGGCATGTGAATACAGTGTTACAACTCTAAACATCACAGAGATATGTTGGCACGTGAATAGAGTGTTCCAACTCTAAACAGCGTAGAGCTAGATCTGCACGTGTATAGAGTGATTCCAGCTCTAAACAGCGTACAGCCAGATCTGCACATACATAAAACAATATTGACTTCAGACAGCGTAGATCTACATCTGCTGTCGCATCAATGAGTTTCATATCAGGATCGTTCTATTTATAATATCAAGGGAACGGCACAGACCCAGATCTACCAACGCATTATTAGACGGAATATGGGAGTCAACACTGTTCTCATTAAGTGGTAAACGTTGTAATGACTCTAACTTCTGACAAGACGTGCAAATTACATAAAATGCAACTAGGTTAATTGACCGTCCTAGGACGGGGAAAAACATTAACAAAAATAATTTTAAAAACTGGCGTGAAAAGAAAGTTAAAACACAAAAATACAAAAGAATAATAGAAAAAACCCTGAAAATTTGTGTTTCGAAATCGCGACCTCTTGTTTTTCAGCCGGAACACACGGACAAATGTGGGTGTTTATATATAAGATAGCGACGGTTAATATACGCGATAAGCTGATTATACACGATGCATAACAATACAAAACACAAATTGAAAACCAGCAATTAAAGGAGTGCGTGGTAATGTCTTGCACAGGGATACCCCACAGTAATAGACGTGGGCCTTGGATTTCCATGCAAATCAAAATAAGTAAAAATGTGCTGAGTGTTATTTTAATTGTTTTAATATACTACTGTCCTTACATGAACATAGCAAAGTTTAAAATAGGAACAACACAAGGTAAATCCCCAACTGATTCCATAAACATACGTGATGCAACGAATTCATAACTGTATACATGAATATTCCATTGGTTAACTTAACTCTGCAATAACTCTTCAATGTTTCTTGTCTTGACTAAAGGTATAATCGAAAATGTTTTCGTATCAATAATAATAATAATAATGATAATAATAACAGTATTGACGTCTTAGGTTTGACCATTCATTTGATGTGTTTTTGTACTCCCATTTATTTGATACTGGTAACAATAATGAGGTGTTTTGTTTTGAAGTCTTTGCTGTTTTCTTTTTGTTTGTTTATTTTCTCGGAAGACGCCTCATGCAACAGTACTGTATACTCAGTTGTACCAGGTTTTAACAATACGTTGTTCTACTTTTTAGGTTGAATGGTTTCGCACTATGACAGGTCTTGTCACAAACATTCCGCATTAATGTATTACTACTAAAACAGATAGCAGTTCAGATTACAATAGCATCATCAAAAGTACTTTAGGGGACATTAGCAGTCGACTGCCCCGGCCGAGGCATACCAAAGACTTATAAACAAACAAAAAAAAAGGTACAAGAAACTGCATCGCTTGGCGCTCAACATTAAGAGGTTAGTATTAGAAATGGTCGGCCTGGTATAAGGATAATGTGACTTGGTGGGACATGATGTTACGTGTCTGCGGCATGATGTTCCAATGCTAGACATTAATATAAACTGACACACGTCAGACATCGTTAAGATATTACTAAAATTGTTCAAGGTACATTACACACACACACACACACACACACACACACACACCAATAGGTTGTCCAGAAATATGCGTATCAACAAAACGTGGGGGAACAAAACAACACAACAAATCGTATAAATGATTCATTTCATTGTTTTCCTCCTCCTCCCATCGTGTGGGGTGATGATTAGCATCAATATTGTTGATCCAAAATGGCCGGCTGTGTTGTATGCGTTGATGTAACCTTGGAAAGGTTGTACTGCTTGAGCATGCATAATGTTTCCTTGACGGTGGTATTTTCATTGAACTTTAAATGAACTCAGTGATTTGTAAATTTGTTATTCGAATACGTGTATTATGGGGAACATTAAAACAGAACACAACAGGTTTTGCATTCGTGTGTTTTGGGAAAATCCATATTCGGCTGTGTTCAACACTAGGTATTTATCTGTATAACAGTCATCGAGCTTGCGGTCGACATTTGCAATATTGATTATAATGCTGGAAAAATTGCTTCAGAGATATTCCAAGATGGTCATTAGTTGAATACTTTAAAAATCCATACTTTGATTCCTTATGTGAAATTATTTGTTTCTGATGTGATTCAATATACCGACTATAGTGTTCTTTCCGAAAAAAAATAATAAAGGCGGCTGATTTACGTCACAAAATATACAATAATATAAACCTTACGCGCAAAGGAAGTTACGCTATCGTTTAAGTGCATAGCCGGTCGTCTATCATTAGAGAAGCGAACAAATACAGGGTAGGATCAAACGATAAACACAGAACTTGTCGTCTCAAACGGCAGTACACGGAGTTTTTTGGGGGGTGGGTGGGTGGGTAGGGTAATAAATTTTTTTCTTCATAGACCCGTACATTAAATTTTCTTCCTTATCATTACAGACTATGCAGAGAAAAACGATACTAAACCGGAAGTAAAGTTTTTCGAGTGTCACGCTATGGCCTGTCTAATTGGATACCAGTTCTGTGATTCGTTTTGGAAACGATGTGACGACTGTGTATTATATGAAAAGGATTGTTTCACATATGGACAGCAACCAAACTGCACCTTCTTTTGTCAAGGCAAGTCTACCTTATTTTTTTATATTATGTTCGACATTTTACGACACAATAAAAGATGTAAATAATTATCTCGTCGTAGACATTCCAAACGATGTTTCTTTATTCTTACTACGGTGGGTGAAACTTAAAGCATTTAATTTATATAATTATTGTATGATACAGTATTTATGGATACAAATCGCATCAGCTGATATAATGTTTTCTTACAAACACGCTATCCTGGGTCAGATCTCCAAATGTAGAATTTTCTAACACTTTCATGGCCGATTGAGGCTAAGATCATGGTACAAAATTCAATTATATTGCATCGGAATTTAATTAAAAAAACATTACGTCCAACATAAGTAATGGAACGAGAGTTTGAAATACATATATATATATATATATACACAGAGAGAGAGAGAGAAACTGTTTATGAATTAGTGTAATGGAGTTGCTATATAAGATTATTAATTATGACAATCATGACATGCAATTTCTTTACCATCTATCATCCTTTCAGAAAAGTGGCTGGTGAAACAGAGCGAAATACTGAAAAATGACAAATGCAAGACTGGTAAGCGATTTGTACTTACGTCAACAATATCTTTAAAAAATAATAGTTGCGAATATTTGCTGTGTCTCGAAAGACGATAGATTTTGGATCTATTGAGAGAGAAGTAGTTCGAATTTATAAACTGATCTGCCTTCAATATAAATATTCATTTTTCAAATCATCCCAAAGGTCACAAAACATTTTGGAACTGTTGATGGCGTGTGAACATACAATGAAAACCTATTTTTCTTCACCATAAAATAATATTAAAAAAATTCAAAACTTAAATGAAATACATTCAAAGTTTATGTATGCAAACTGGAAAAGGAAAATTAAACCATGAATATACCGTATAACAAAAATGTCTCTCTTGAATTCAGTTGGAATTCAAAAAGTCTCTCAGGTAAAAGTAATTTTAAAAAAAAACATTGGAAACGAGCGAAGCATGAAAACTACAACACAAACCTGCTGTGTAGAAAAGGAATTTCAAATTGGTTTATTTTCTGCTGATTTACACCTTCTGTAATGTTCATTTATAGATAAGCCTTTTAACTGCTAAACTAAATACACAGTTCCGTTTATGCAGGACGCGCTTTTTTGCGGGACAAGAGATATAATGAGATAAAGAGTTCTTCTTGACATAATTAATATCTGGACTAGCTTCTGATCTCTCTCGTCAAATAAGACTTTTGAATTAAATTGATATTTTCGCTGCAGGTGAAGGCCAAAACGCCACTCTTCCCTGGATCGTGGCCACAGCCGTTCTCGCCATCCTGTTGCTCGCATGTGTATGCGTACTTTTCCGAAATCAAATAAGATCTTCTCTGCGATGGCTTGGTTTGGAAATACCTAACCAAAGCGGAAAATGTGAAGAAGCAAAAGAACAAGATAACATATATGCTGCTGAAACAGAGACCTTTATTGTACAAGATAACAACTCAAAGGAAGAACAACAACCCACCGATACTAAGAAGACTTCAACAAATGCATATCAGACTTTGGATCCCACTTCCATATGTTCTGATAGGTCAAACAAAAAGAGTAAGTCAAATTGTTGTTGTAAGGACATGCATACACATATACTTGTTGATTTTGAAAACTTGCGTAATTTTGTGCCTTTTTTGTCCATCACATTATTCTAATGAAAACTTAGATTTAGTTTGACTTTTGAATTACATAGAGACACAAAACATATTGTTGCATTTCTTCGCTATTATGTACTTGTTACGTGCAATAAGTCCTTGTAAAGTTTTCAGGGATCAATATAACTATAGACAACAAAGTAGATAACTAGATAACTAGTGATGTTTTGATCACTGATGTTCTATTTTAAGCTGTGATTTTTTTTCAACGCTCTATCCGAGTTCTGCATCGGAATTTAATTAATAAAACATCACGTCCAGCATAAGTAATAGAAAGAGAGTTTGAAAATGGTTATATTTTGAAAATATGCGTGCTTCGTTTAGTGAGCTGTGTTGTCGTATCATATTGTTTTTCCTTTTCTTCCTCTAAGTTTTCCGCCATTACTGGTTAAAACGTGTCGCTTGTGTGTATACCCCGAGAGCGAGAGATTACGAACTGAACGTAGTAAATAACAGATCTGCTAATATGTATTGCTAGATCATCAAATATCAAATCATCTTTGTTTTTCAGACACTCCTTTTCCAAGGCCTGAGACAGATTCTGACGATTAGTTCGTTTTGGACTTAAGGCTGAGGTGTTTTACTTGTTGCAGTGTTGTGCAAAAACTAGAATGACCATAAAATACGATTAATCTTTGAGGACAGATTGATGTTACCTTCAGACAGCGTCAGATGAAAGCATAGTTTGCTCGCATAGATCTTGGCATAAAGAAAGAATACAGAAAATTTCCAAGCAAAGCTAAAACATCGTTTGGCTGACTAAAATGGAAAGAACAGAAAAGTAGTAATTTTGTCAATAATGTAGATTCTGGTGAAATTGCTGAATACACAACATCGTCAAACGAACACGGTAAAATACTTAATGGAACAAATAACGAAATTATACATGATACAAGTATGTTAGTTTCAAAACATTTTATGGATTCAGCAGCTGAAAAAAATGTTTCTACTATTATGTGGGTATAAATGTATAAAAGATAAACTTTGAATTTGGACAGTAATGTCAAAGTGTACGATGAAGAAAGACCATTAAGCTTGGAAGATACGCAACAAACTCCTGTAACTGAATCAGAAATGATCTCCAGTGAGCAAGCAATGACTGCAAAAATGAAGAATTCTCACATCAAGAGATGTAATCAAGCTACACAAGTCAAACTGAGAAAACTTAAAACTAAACATACAAATAGAAGTTTGGAAGATTATCAATATTTTGGATAATAATCGACGAGTCAGACATAATATTAGGTACACTGTATTAATTCTTCAAAGGTCTAAACAAAAATACGGTGATGACAGCACTATGGAACAAAATATAGTTATGAACAATGGCGATGCTATACTGAACTCACCAATCGTGGAGGAAAAGCTGCTAGTGTTTGCTAAATCCCACCTCAAAAAAATAATATGACACCATCAAATTATAAAAGTGTCGATGAATATATCACTCGAATAAAATGATGCGTACGTATATTTCATTATTTAACCAGATACTCCAGCAATATAATATTACCAAACTCGGAAAAGTACATCTATTTATAATATGTATTCAGAAATGCGCTGAAAGCCAATCAATGCTGATATTAAATATCGAATGACTGAATATTGAATCTAAATTATACATTGAAATATATAAACATATATAATGTATGGATCTATGAAAGTTGCAATAAGTGAACACATAAATGAGATGTTTATTTATGCTGCTCCAAGTTGATGTAATTTTTGACACTCCCGTGCACAACCTTGCTTTAGTTTCACACCAACTAAATAAATAAATAAGTAAATATCCTAAATAAATAAATATATATCCTAAATATGAAATGTTGCCAAGATTAATTTTGATGTTAACTACGAAAACAATGGTTTATGTATGATCTGTTCTCACTGTTTGTGATAAGGCACTTCCCACAAAGCAAACGTCTGGTTCATGACAAGACCGTTATTAATTTCAACAAAATTAAGAACTGATCAAATATGGTATACTGAAGTTGTTTACTTTAGAAGACGGTCTTGTTATCTTAGGCTCTTTTGGATGCTACGTTTATCACTATTCTTGAACTGTAAACTAAGTAATGCGTAACTCGGTCATTGAAGATTAGCATGACATGTATACATGCATACGTCCTTGTTTTTTCTCCTGTAGAATCTAGGGTGAGTCGACTGGGCCACGTGTAGGGAAAGAGTTTAAACTTTTTGTTCCAGTTAGATATACACATATTGATATTAATTTAGTGACATATATTGTATTGTTTTAAGTATTGGCTGTTTTTTTTTTTTGTTGTTTTTGTTTTGTGTGACATTTGAAGACTTTGGGTAGTCAGTTTTCATAACGCTACATTATACACATTGGTAACAACACGGGTTGCTTTAACAAGACACATGTAACGGGGCGATGTAATGCTGGTGGTAGTAGACCAAAACAAGTCGACAATATAGGCAAGTCGTATGGGAGCTTTGGGTATCAAGAGAAGAGAAGGTGGGACAGTATCGAAGTGCTAATATTAGGTGTCTATCACATCAGTTGGTAAAGAAGAAAGGGATATCCGCCCGAATGAAAGTTACTACAAACTGTTGTTCTCGACGTTCCCATTCAGCGTAATACGAAGATGTACGTGTATCAACATGATAGTAAAGACGATACATTTCAATGTAAAGTCCGTAGACATGTTGGATATTTACAGAATGGGCATGCGCCCATGCACGTTGTACGCCAAAACTTAATATAAAAGACCCGACTGGAATAAATGCTTTTCTTCACTAGTATAGTTCTCTTTAATATACACCATGAAATCGTGCATTCCTGACACCATTACGAGATGTGAATTTCACAGTACACCGCTAGGTCTTCTGATACGCATCTCACAGAAGAGTTCTAGCTTTGCATGGTTATTTTAACTTTCTGAACTTGAGATGCAACTTCTTCATGAAAAAAACGAGATGAAAATGATTTTTTTAATACATTTGTGGGGTTGATATTTTAAAATTTCATATGTGCTCTTACAGAAAATAATGCTTACAATTTGAAAGTACGCTTCTGTATTTCAATGACAGGCATTGTGTGCATTTCCCTGGAAACAGAAGCAGAAGTGTGCTCCAAATCCCTGAACAAAACCAACGCGTTCTTAATAAAATCTTACATCATATAAATGCACAATTCCGATATTTTGTGTTTATGCCAGTAGTTAAGGGGGATCTTATAGGGTCAATGGGACTTATCATTAAAAATACCCTTGGGACAATATAGGGTCTATGTAAATTTAACATGGAGAAAAATCGTGGGACAATATAGGGTCTATGGGAATTAACATGGTCAAAAACCCCTGGGACAATATAGGGTCTATGAAAATTTAACATGGCCAAAAAAACCCTGGGACTGTATAGGGTCTATGTAAAATTGAAACAGGGAGAGTCTCTATCTCTAAAAAATAAAATAAAAAAGGGGTAGGCAATGGAAAGGCTATCTCTTTTCGAGAAATATGGCTGGCCCTGAAAAGGGCCTTTGGGTTTATGTTAATATTAATATTAACATAGATGGCATCTGTTACATCTTCTTCTTCTTAAACTCCTTCTAACTGCCGGTCCATACACAAGTACCCTCTTGAGACATCCTTGTCTTTCTATATAAACTCTCCTCATCCATAGACTTGTATCTGTCCTATCAACAACAGTCCACTTGGACCAGACATACATGAGCATGTCCGTTCTGAACATCATTGTTGACACAAGGTTTGAAGATTGAACGTCGGTCCACATCTTGAGGCTACTAGAAACAGGTGAATCAATGCAGTCAACGGCGCTTACTTATAGGTACAGGTAGGATTGAAACGGATTGAGTTCATTCACCAATCCGAACACGCGTTACAAAATTCAGCCAGCCTCATCCAATCCGAAGAGAGCAGTCTGTGACGTCACTTAGTCAATATAGATCTGCTAGCGCTTGTGTGCAGTCAATCTATGCGACAGTGATTCAACATGACGGAAACTCAGAAAACGATCCAATGGGGTGTACCAGCAGCGGAGACCGCCCAAGGGAACCCGGACTTACTTTCAGAAGAGGTGAATTGGGATTTTGTGGATTTTCTCTCCTCGCAAGAATTTGTTCCGGAACCTTCGTTATCTTCTTCATTACCGCAAGTGGAGAATTTTAGACAGAGACAGAAAGAAGAATTGGAGAAATTTATACAACGACAAAAGGAAGCGGAACAAGCTTTTCTCCTACAGCAACAGCAAGAAGAAGAGGTAAGAAAAAAACAACAGCAGCAACAGCAAGAAGAAGAAGTAGCAGCAAAGAAACAAGAGGGCGAAAATCAAACGGTCACGGTACTGTTGGACATTTTAGCGGAGTTAAGAAGTCTGAAACAAATGTATCAGACTTCTTTATCACGACCGAAGAGAATACGACCTTCCCGAGCTAAACACGTCAACCCTGTGACTAAGCCTACCGTACCACCCTTAGTGATTTCAACTCAATCATTATCATCATCATCAACATTACGTAGTCCAGAAGTAGGCCTTGGCCGTGGCAAAGGCTTAAGGCAGTTAAAGTTGATTGCTTAAACTCACCCCTACACCAAAAAAGGCCCTTTTCAGGGCCACCCACATTTCTCGAAAAGAAATACAATTTCAATTTGCCAATAACTCCAAAAATAAACCCCACCCATTTTACCTTATAGTACGTGTCTGTGTATGAGTGCGTGAGTGTAGCTTCTTATTTTAAAATCACAACTCAAAGACACTTACCTTATATCATTAATTTATTCTTTTATCCATTTTTTACAATCCAATTCACAATTCACAACACAACACTTTAATTAAAAGTTCATTGACTTCTTCTGTCTCCTTGTTTAGTCTCTCTGTTTTTTGAATTTTTTCACCGTCACACGCTTTTCCTCTTCTTCTTCTTCCTCCTCGCTTTCTTCCCTTCTTCTTTTTTTCTCCTGTTTCTTTTTCTTCACCTGTCTTCTTTCTTCCTCAGAAGAATCCCTCTCTTCCTCCGAAGAATCCCTCTCTTCTTCTGAAGAATTCCTCTTTTCTTCTGATTCCTCTTGTTTCTTTTTTGGGCAATCTGGAGACCAATGTCCTTTTTCTTTACAATAATAACAGGTATCTTGACTTTTGTCTTTTTTAGTCCCTGTTTTTGTTCTTTTTTGACGGTCTGGACACTCTGAAGACCAATGCCCTTTCTTCTGACAGATATAGCAAGTATCTTGACTTTTATCTCTAAAGGAAGGAGAGTAGTCCGTAGGCTGGTCTGAAGAGAATTTTCTAATGACCCCTCGCAAAGCTCTGACGAAACGTTCCATCTGGTTAGTCTCTTCCATCGTTGTGCTCGGCTTGAGAGTGAAATGAATAGTGAAAGGATAAGACACACACCCTTTTATATACGCTGGTCTGCTATGACTATAAAGTAGCTCATGGTGTTTGAACTTGAGTCATTTGACTTTTTGCTTTCAAGATGAAACGATCCTATTCATTCGAGAAGAAAGAAGAAGAAAGTAAGAGGCAGAAACGTGATCTATCGCCTCGAACCAGGGCTGAAATCTTGGCACAAATTCATGCCAGTGATTTTGAAGAGGACATGAGTGAACCAGAATTTGAAACCTCTAAACCAAGTTCACCACCCTTAGTCAACCCTGAAAAATACTATTCCATTCGAGAGACGGAAAAGCGTTCCTCTAGAAAATTTAGAACCACGGCTTACAAATACACGGTGAAGTTTAAAGATTTCAAGTCCGAAGTACCGTTAGAGAAAGCAGAAGGGTTCATCACCGGAGTGTGGGATTCTCTGCTCACTTTACTCAAGCGACAATGTCAACCCAAAGAAGACGATCGCTTGAGACTTTCCATACAACACGACGGTTTGAAATCCCCTGTTTGGATCGAGTTTAGCACCCCTGCAGAATTGACCGCTTCCAAAGTCATGGACAAGATTTAACACATGCAACAGTTTGACATCACCGATGGAAAAGTCACATTGGACATGACCCACGTCTCTCCTCCTCAAGGGACCGGACGCAAAAAGATGTTATTGGTGAACGACCTTCGCAGCATTAAGCGTAGCCTTGTCCAAATTCACAATCCTCATGACCAGATGTGTTTAGCCCGTGCCATCGTGGTGGGACGAACCTATGCCAACAAGAACGACACGGCAGAATGGAAAAGAGACTGGGAGAACATTCGACAATCGGACCGAGCCAAACAACGAAGTGAAGCAGAACTCCTGTTACGACAAGCTGGCATGTCCAAAGACATACCCTGTGGCATTCCTGAGATGCAAAAATTGCAAGATGCCCTAGCTCCACGATACACTTTGAAAGTGCACCCTCAAGAAGTGCGCGGGTCTCTGTTGTTTCGAGGGCAAGATTTTAAGGACGGAAAATACATTCACGTTTATCATCACGATGACCATTTCGATACCATTACCAGTATCACCGGATTCCTGGGATACGGTTATTACTGTGAGAAATGTGACCATGGTTATAATAATCTAGAGCAACACAAGCATTGTGGATCGAAATGCACAGGATGTTTGGCCTCTTCACCCTGTCTGTTCAGGAAAGAAAAAATGTCACATTTGTCACCACATCGTGGACTTGGAACACGAATGTTACGTGCAAAAATACCAACCCCCACCAGAGAAAGAGGACGGTCACAAGAAGAAAGGCAATTTCATCTTTTTCGATTTCGAATGCATGCAAGAGACCGGCATTCAAATTCCTAATTTCTGCGTGGCTCATCGAGCGTGCGAGAAGTGCATTCAAGAACCTATCTTCAGTCATTGCCCTCACTGCAGCAAGATTCCCGGAGGGCGTGAAAAAATCTTTCGGGGGACGAACACGTTAGCCGATTTTGCCCAATGGGTCTTAGACCCCGTCGACAAGACGTGGAGCCAAGAGGATATCGAACGTTACGGAGATTATCATCGTCATGCCACGGTGATGGCTCACAATTTCTCCGGATACGATGGACAGTTTCTTTTGAGGTACTATACGGAACAAGGCACCGAGCGTCCTAAAGTGACTTTGAACGGAGCCAAAATCATTTTCATGCAAGTGGGACAAGTACAGTTTAAAGATTCGATGAGTTACTTGGCCATGCCTTTGAGTCGAATGCCTAAAATGTTTGGAATGACAGAAATGGCTAAAGGGTACTTTCCACACTTTTTCAATACGGAAGCCAATCAACACGCCGTTCTACCCCATTTACCTGAGGTTCACTATTACGACCCCGACAACATGCGTACCGAACAACGAGAAGCTTTCTACGCTTGGTACCAGGCTCACGCCTCGGACCCTTTCGACTTTCAGGAAGAAATGCTAAAGTGTTTGTGGAAGGCATTCCTAAAGAAGACGACGGCATCGTCTCTGACTCCCGTCAAACCCATTTGGTCATTTTCGACGACATGTTAGGAGAAGACGAAGAAGAAATTAAATTGTGGTTCACGCGCAAAGGGCATCACGGTAATGCCAGTGTCATTTACATCACCCAAAATTTGTTTCAACAAAGTAAAGCCCATCGCACCATCAGTCTCAATGCACATTACGTGGTCTTGTTTAAAAGCCTTCGAGATAAATCGCAAGTGCAAGTCTTAGCCAAACAGTTAGGAACGCCTTGGCTGACTCAGGCGTACGACGATGCCACTCAAACGCCACATGCCTATTTACTCGTCGATTTGAAACCTACCACTCCCGAGGATTTGCGATTTCGTACCCACTTGTTTCACCACTGGTGCCAAGACGGAGGACCTGTCCTGTACACGTCTCCGTCCTCGACTTCATTTCACTCCCCATCAAAAAATCTATAAAAACCTCAGACCCTTTTTCGTCTGTCTCATACAGTGTGAACATGACGTCCCTTCAGTCGCATCTTCCCGTCAAATTGATTCGTGCCTTGTATGGCATCAGTCGAGAAAAAAATCCACAAACACGAGCTCGTGTCTTAGAAGCTAGTCTCAGAGAAGTCTTACGATGGTTCACGGTGACGGCACGTCAATTACTCCAAGGAATCATTCAGATTCCTCATCAAACCAAACGCTTTTTCGATCGAAACAAAGTCGCTTTGGTCCAACTGGCCGATCCCCGCATCGACACTCAAACCAAAAAACAAATCATTTTGAAACCTGGAGGGAGCGGTACTCTAGGAGGGGTCATCATTCGCTCACTCTTAAGATGGGATCCTAATGCCCCCAAAGTTATCCCCAAGACAAAAGTTCAACGAAGCCCCAAGAAGAAAAAGAAAAAGACCAGGTCCCCAAAGAGAAGAACTTCTCCAGTGGCGGGACCCTCCTCTTACCAGTCACCACCCCGGAAAAAGAAAAGAAGCCCCCAGAAAAAGAAACAGAGAAAAAGTCCCCAGAAAAAGAAAAGTCCACAGAAGAAAACTAGTCGCAAGAGAGGCACTGCGGCCAGGACGCAGCCTTACACTCGCAAACCACGACCTGCCACAGCGGTGACTGCGTCTCCGACAGCCTCACGTTTATCCACTTCTCCGTTGATGTCACCAGGAACTGAAGAGTACTTGGAGACGTTAATCACACCAAGAACTTCTCCGTTGATGACCCCCAAAAGAACTTCCCCAGTGGCAGGACCCTCCAATTTAGTGGCAGTGGCTGCTGCTCACAAAGTACCTTCTCCCAAAATCAAAGTCCATGAAAGATCGGGCATGTTACAAAGTTTACTGGATTTGTCCAAGCAAGAACTGACTCGATTTAGTCCGTTACGTACCCCTGCACGACGTGTCATGCCTGTCCTCAAACTGATACGACGTAAAGACAATCAGTGGCGACGCGTTCCAGTATAAAAAAGGTGTGTGACCAAGTAGGGTATCAGTGTTCTTTTGGTGCTCCTAAAGACTCAAAGATGTCACCCTCCAGAAAACCCCAAGGAAAGAAAAGGAAAGGACTGCCACCACGTTTAGCCAAACATGGGGACCTGTTATCTGTCCTGTCCAAAGCTTCTCCACCCCTACGAATAAAACTCATTCAAACGGCCTCCAAAGAGGTCATCGATACCGTGTGCGAATGTTGTTTGAACGTTTTGAAAGGCACGATCCCTTTGTCCAAACACCAGAAACAATGCTTAGGCAAACATCGTCACGTTCTTCGCCAAATGGTTCAATAGAAAATTCCCATTCGTCAAAAAAAGAAGATGTTGGTCCAACGTGGAGGCATTTTGCCTCTCTTGTTAGGCCCCATACTGAAAGGAGTCTTGGGAACCATGTTGGGAGGACTGATGGGAGCAAGATAAAAAGGCCTTCGAAAGTCCCAAGATCTCAGAATCGACCCCTGACAACCCCATGGAAGGACGAAAACTAGCTTTAGTGCCTTACAAACGATGGATGGAATACCATCGGTGGCAAGAACAACGCACCCCGCATTTACCTCCCAATCCCAATTTGAGCGAGATGTCCCAGTTACAACACGAATTGCAGTCCTTGATGGATCGCCAAGATTTGTCCGAAACAGAAAAATCGCAAAAGTACGGTCAACTCTTGCAACGACTGCAACTCTTTCACCAGAAAGCTTTAGACGAAACAGCTCTACCCACTCTGAAAGATTTTAAGACCTTGATGAAAAGTCCAGCACCATCACCAGTACCAGTACCAGTACCAGTGACCAAGACAGAAAAAGGAAAAGAAGAAGAAGAAGAAGGGTTTCAAACTCCACCAGAAAAAGTACGCAAGTTAACAACACCACCTACCTCCAGAATTGGATGGATTAAAAAGATGATGGCCACCCCTTCTTCATCACAAGAGAAAAAGAAAGTGAAGACAGAAGTGAAACAAGAACCGATATCCCCCTCTCAGACATCCTCCTCCTCTTCGACACCTATTGCCGGTCGCACACGCAAAGCATTGCAATCCAAGAAAATACCCCAAGAGAAAAAGAGTAGCATCCTCCAAGAGTGGGTGCCTTATTAACACACCATCCAACACAAAAAAATGGAAAAAGTCTTAGCCAGCATTTACTACGATCCCTCCCATCCTGCAGGTTACGCAGGAGTTCAAAAATTGTATCGTGCTGCCAAAACGCGACTGAAAAGTCTCCGTTTACCTCAAGTGCAACGATGGTTACAAGAACAAGCTACCTACACTTTACACAAACCCATTCGACGCAAGTTTGCCACAAGTCGCACCCGAGTGGAAGGCATCGATCATCAATGGCAAGCCGATTTAGCCGATGTCTCTCATTTGGCCAGCTACAATCGTGGCTACAAATATTTGTTTTGTGTCATCGACGTCTTTTCCAAATTTGCCTGGGTCGTGCCCTTGACTTCCAAATCGAGCAGCGAGTTAGTGCGAGCCCTGCAACGGGTGTTGAAACAAAGCGGTCGTCACCCTCTTCGATGGCAAACGGACAAAGGCACCGAATTTCTGAACCAAGCTTTCCAAAAAGAATTAAAGAAACGTGACATTCATTTTTTTACCACCGAGAATCCCGAAACCAAAGCCAGCATCGTGGAACGTTTTCAACGCACTTTGAAAGAACGCATGTGGAAATATTTTACGCATCACCACACTCTGAAGTACATCGACATCTTACCGCACCTGGTGCAAGCGTACAACCAATCTTACCATCGAAGCATCGGACGTGCCCCGCAAGACGTGACTCCCGACAACGAAGTGCTGGTGTTTGAGCGTCTGTTCGGTACGTCCCCGACGAGGACTGCCCCCAAGAAAAGTGGAGAGTTGGCCGTAGGAGATTGGGTGCGCATTGGCAAAACTAAACGCACTTTCGACAAAGGTTACTTACCTAACTGGACGACCGAATTGTTTCGCGTCACTGGACGAGTGCATGGCCGTCATCCTGCCGTCTATAAATTGGAAGACATGAACGGAGAAGTACTCAAAGGAACGTTTTATTTGCCCGAGTTACAACGTGTCACCAAAAAAGAAGACGACGTGTACGACATCGAAAGCATTCTCGAACGCAGAACCCGTAAAGTGGGCAAACGACGTGTCAAAGAAGTCAAAGTACGTTGGAAAGGATATCCACCCAGTTTCGATTCTTGGATCGACGCTTCGCAAGTCATCGACTATAAAAAGAAGAAGTGACCATCATGCCCTTTCACTCAGCAGACGCAGCTACATCGACCACTCCTTCTTCACCTAGTTCTTCTGTGCAAGATTTACAAAAACAACCCTTGTGGGTGTGGTGTGGAGAACGTGTGCCTAAAACGCAAATCGTCTTTTTCTGCCAAATCTTCGTGGTGTATTGTGTCATCGGGGCAGCCATTGCCAATTTGAGTTTGCAACAAGGAGACAAACAATTGTGGACCATTTTATTGAGCAGTTGCATCGGTTACCTGCTTCCCAATCCTTCCCTGAAATTCTCCTCGAACGGAAACCACGGGAACCTTGTGTCCAGTGCCAGTGCCAGTCACCAGTCCAACCACAACCAGAACCCCATTTTGGGTGGAGACACGCCTCTGACGTCCAGTAATAACCCCTCGGACAGCCACAGAACTCTGGAATTATGAGTCACCAAAACCAATTTTACTTAACCTTACCCAGTGACAGTTCCATGGAGGTGTTTCCCCACAACACGTTGTGCTGTTACACGGCCAAATTACCTCAGGCCATCCCCTTAGATCACGAAGCCCATTGGGAAGTGGCTTTGGTAGAAATGATTCACCCAACACAAATCAAAAACATCACTGAAACTCAAAACACTTTTGACGTCGAAATTCTGGACCCAACAGTGCAGCAAACCATGACGGACACTTCTCAACATAAATCACTTCCCAAGACCCCAATACCCCGCAGCAGTGACACTTCTCCTCCTCTTTACGTGTATCACTTTAAAATTAACTCAGGCCATTATTTTAGTGGTCAACATCTGGTGGAGGCCATCGCTGACAAATTCTATGCAGCCTTTGACAAAGTTCTGACCGGACTAAAAAAACGTGTCACCATGGAGTACCACAAACTGTCTCACCGTCTACTCATCAAATTTGAAAGTGAGGAAAAAAGTATACGTATTAAATTTTGCCCTGGATTGTATGACATTCTGGGTGGAGACCTCAATTTGGTCACGGATAAGCATACCAAAACGATTAAAATGACAGAGATTGACAACGACGGGCATTTTGCGAGGTATTTTCGTTTCCCGGTAGAACTGAACCAGGGACTGAATTTGATCTTTGTGTACTCCGATGTGGTGGAGTACAACGTGGTGGGACACACCTCCGTACCGTTACTGCGTGTCATTCCTTTCAAAGTAAATTCTGCCATGGCCACTGAATAGGAAGGTGGAAACACTTACCACGTTCACCGCGAATTTGTCCATCCTCATTATTTGCCCGTCAGCAAGTCGTATTTGGACACGGTCAACATTGCTATAAAAGGAGATCTGGGACAAAATATTCCATTCACCAAAGGAAAAGTCACGGTGAAATTCCATTTTCGAAAACGGTTCTCTCACGACTCGTAAATAAGTCATGTATCCAGTGTACCAAGGGGTTGCTCGACAGCGAGGACACGGTTTAGGAGACATGTTGAAATCAGCCTTTCGTTCGGTGGCCCCGGTGTTGAAACCGATGGTGACACGCGGATTGCACGCCTTGAAAGATGCGGCACTGACACAAGGCAAAGAATTTCTCCAAAATGTCATCATCGACAAACAAAACCCTAAAGAAGCCTTCATGAGGGCTGGCAAAAATGTCTTGCTGCAAACGGGCAAAGACGTTTTGGGTCGACGAGACACACCTATAAATGCCCTGCACGCTACCGAATCAAGCATTCAGCAAGGACAAGGCAGAAAGAGACGACGAAGAAAACATCCTTTCACCAGACTTCAAGCGAGAAAGATCAAGAAAAGAAGAAGAACCGTTCGAGACTTAGACGTTTTCGATTATTGAGAAAGAACAGAACAAAAAAATGATGCACCGAGAGTCTTGCGCCTGTTCCAAGACGGAACTGGATCTGTTTGCCATGCCCCCCACGATGATGACCATGCAAGAATCCCAATGGGTGGAATTTCATCCCGTCTCCTCATTGGCCGATTCCGCTCCCATCGAGTTTGAAATCAAAGGACAGCCCGAAGATTACATCGATCTGAATAGCAGTTACTTGTACTTGAAAGTCAAAGTTCTAGATAAGGATAATGGTACAGTAGGAGACGATGAGAATATAGCTCCTGTCAACAATTTCATGCATTCCTTGTTCAGCTCAGTGGACTTATACTTGAATAACAAACTGGTCAGTAGCAGCATGGATACATACCCTTATCGTGCCTACCTGGAAAATCTCTTGACGTACGGAATAGATGCCAAGGATACTCATCTCAATGCCTGTGTGGTATGGGAATCTGATGAAGCGGGCAAGTTTAAGATAGGTGACGCAGGTACCAATGATGGCTTTGGGGAAAGAAAAAACAGAATCAAAGATGGAAAGAGTTTAGAACTGATGGATCGTTTACATTTGGACATGTGGTTGCAAGAGAAATATTTGCTGAACGGGGTCAATGTCCGCTTGAGACTGAATCGCAGCAGTACCGCTTTCCATTTGTTGGCCGATAAAACTGCTGGCAATCCTAAAAGCAAAATCGAGGAGGCCAAACTCTACGTACGACGGGTGGAAGTGTTACCTAAAGTGGGAAACGACATCAGTCAAACGTTAAGCAGAACAACCGCCAAGTATCCCATACGACGCGTAGAAGTGAAAACCTTCACCATTCCCGCTAACCATCATTCCATGATCGAAGATCATCTGTTCCAAGGACACTTACCCAAGCGTTTAATCCTTGGTATGGTAGAGAATTCAGCCTTCAACGGAGCCTTCGATGAAAATCCTTTCCACTTTCAACTCTTCAACGTGAAGAAAATCGAAGTCAGTCGCGATGGCAAGACCTTGTGTACCCGACCTTTCGAACCTGACTTTACCAAGAAGAATTACTTGAGATCGTACTTGTCCCTGTACGAAGCCACCGGCCAGTTAGGAACCAACACCAGTCATGGCATTACGTACGAGGATTACGCAGGAGGCTATGCTTTGTGGGCTTTCGATTTCACTCCAGACCAAGGCAGCGACGAGGGACATTTCCACCCTATAAAATCCGGCCAGATTCGTGTGGAACTTCAGTTTGCAGAACCACTGGACGAGACAGTGAACGTCATCCTGTATGCAGAATTCGATAATACCATAGAAATCAACAGTTTGAGAGAAGTCATTCTAGACTATTAGAAGTCATGGAAGACTGTTCTCCCTCTTTACCTAGTAGAGAAACTTTGGAGATGGAATGTGAGGAGACCGTGGAAAAAGAAGAAGAAGTGATCATGATGAAGTCAAGATGGCCAGAACAAGAAGCCCATTTAGTCTCCTGTTTTGCCAAACACTTGGTCGACAAAATGACGGAATTGATCAAGAAAAATTGTTATGGATGTCACAACGATCATCCCAGTCAAATTCAACACGATAAATGCCTAATGTTAAGTCAAGAAGAAAAATTGGACGAGTATCTGGACGAAGCTTGGAGTCTCATCTCGAACAAAGACGTGTTGCACCAGTGGTATAAAGACTTGCGTGAACATTCTTGTCCACCATTAACCACTCAAGAGATCCATCGCATCGAAGCTCTCCTGAATCAGAGTGAGGAAACAGAACGAATAACCGTTTATTCGTCAGACATTTTCAAGCAAAAAGTCAGGATCGAATTGACGACTTATTATTACCTGTGAAGAAGAAGAAAACATGGATACCTGGGAACTTTATTACCTTTTGAACCACAGTTCGTATACGGCTTCTTGGAATCCTGTCGTCTGTGCTAAAGGTGAACTCCCTCATCGCAAACCTAAAGACCATCAAGCTTACGTGATCAACACGGACGACAGTCATCTTCCAGGAACCCACTGGGTAGCCGTCTACTTTCCTCAAGAAGGATGTGTGGAATATTTCGATTCGTACGGATTGCCCCCTTTGGAAGACGATATCATTGACTTTATGAGAAGAAATGCTCAAACCACCCGATTCAATAATGTGAAATTGCAAGGCACAGATTCGTTGGTGTGTGGACAATACTGTGTGTATTTTCTGCATCATCGCAGCCTGGGCTATTCCTTAGAACATTTAGTGACTCATTTTGATCCTCGTTCTTCTGCTAGAAATGATGTGAAAGTAGATCGATGGTTTTGTGACCATTATGCTTATCTTTTGTCTCAAGCTAGGAAACGTAGTGTCCATCAATGGCCTAATGATTTCCAACAGTGGAAATCACGATTTCATTCACAACGTTGTCAGCCTTGTTTAAAGTAGATTGTACATTGAGAAAAAATGTTAGTGATTTGAAAAAAATTGTTTGATGTTATAGTGTTGGATTATTGTTAAAAAATGTTAGAGTTGTTGTTTAGTGTTAAGTGATTTTTGAATAAAAATGTTGTGTTATGAAAAAAATGCCTTTGTGGTTTGTTTAGCTATAAGAATGTTGGATTGATGCTCTTTTTTTCTTACTATCCCTCTCATGACACTCACTAAACGTTGCGGCTCGAAAACCGTGTGGGGGATGTTTTCCTTCACGTCCGCGCTTTGACTTTAAGAACCGGGTTATTTCCAGTCTAACCATCCATTGTCGACTCATCCTCCTAAGAAGATGTGCTCCAAACTAGCTAAGCTCAACGAAGCCTACGTGAATTTGCATAGGGTCAGACACAGTCTGATACCAAAGCCAGAAGAAATAGAGAATGTGAGAATGCTAAAAATCACTGAAGACCTAATAGAAGAGCTCTTCAGAGAAGAAGTGAACAGGGAAAAAGAAGAATGGACAGAGAAGTACAGACTTCAGAGACAGCAGCAACAGCAGCAACAACAGCAACAACAGCAGCAACCTGAACCTGACAGAGGCTTTGTCGATTGCCGTATCGACACCAAAGAGTTCTTCTTCTCTTTCCGAAGAAGCAGACCTATTGCCAGAAAGTCTATCCTCAGAGGACATCGCATTCTTAGAAACTAAAAAAGAATGCCATAGCAAACAAAAAAAAACAGCCCTTTTCAGGGCTACCCCAATACTCTAGAAAAGAAATAACGATCGATTTGCCAATGTGTGTAGGTAGAGTAGTGTGAATATAAACACTAACTCTTGCTTTTAAAAATGTGAGGGTATGTGTTGGTGTGTTTGTGTTAGTAAGAGCTCAAGTAAGTTGGTGTGGATAGTAGATTAAAATGATATCTTTTCTTAGTGTTTGAGGTGTATATTTGGGGTTAGATTGGATTGCTTTGCGTATGTGGATAGTCTATTGAAGTGATTTATAAAAAAATTTTAAAATAGTGATGGGTAGCATAAAAAGTGGGTGAGTGTTTCTTTTAGGTCCGCGCGTTGTTGTTTTTTTGGTCATGATCTAGGTAAGATGAATTTTATGTTATTAGGGGGATGTTTTCCTTCACGTCCGCGCTTTCAGTATAAATTGAAACTCGTTCGGCAGTCCAGCTACCCTTGTTGATTGATCAACACCAAAAAATGAACACGAGACTTGAGAAACTGTTGGAGCTTCATGTGCATCTGGAATATGCCAGGCGCATATTAAATGAACTGGCCGCGGAAGCCATTGTCGAGGAGGGAAGGATAAGAGAGGAGGAAAGAAGAAACAAAGAAGAGGAGGAGAGAAGATATAAAGAGGAAAGAAGAAACAAAGAGGAGGAGGAAAAGGAGAGAAGAAATTTCAAAATCCCAGAGAGCGAAAATTGGGATTCTGAAGCGACATATCCTGCCTCTGCTCTCTCCCCCCAAAAGGTAAAAAGTAACTGGGGGATAAGATGTGTATGTGGCGCCAGGCCTGGAAGGTGCCACCATTAACCAGGTGCCCATGAAGTTCCCAAAAAAAACAGCCCTTTTCAGGGCTACCCAATACTCTAGAAAAGAAATAACGATCGATTTGCCAATGTGTGTAGGTAGAGTAGTGTGAATATAAACACTAACTCTTTATTAATAGTGGAAGTGTATGTGTTTGAGTGTTTGTGTTTGTAAATGATGAAGTAAGTTTGTCTGAATAGTAGATTATGGGTTTATTTATTGATTCTTAGCGTATGTAGAGAGTATAGTTGAGGTTTATATTATATGAAATGAGAAAGTAAGGGAATGTTTTCCTTCACGTACGCGCGATGTTCGGTCATGATCTAGGTAAGATCAATTTTATGTTATTAGGGGGATGTTTTCCTTCACGTCCGCGCTTTCACTATAAGAACCCACAGTGTTCGTTGTTCAAACCATTCTGCAAAGAATAAAAAGAAGATGGCGTCAAACCAAATGGACAAAATACAAACCTTGCTAGACGTTTTAGACAACTTAGGAATAATGGAACAGATGCTAATAAGACTGGTTGAAGACCATTATTCCTATAGTCCCCATCGTGTGAAGATGGAAATTAATAACTTAAGAAAAGCAAAGGACAAGATTAGTGGTGTCATGAAAGAGATCAAGGAGGAGAAGGAGGATGAAGAGGAAAGAATAAGAATACGCAAATGGAACGAAAAAATTGAAAAAGAAGAAGAAAATGAAAAGAGGAAGAAAGAAGAGGAGGAAGAGAAGAAGAAAGAAGAGGAGGAGAAGAAAAAAAGAAAGAGAAGAAGAGTGTAGGAGATAAAATAAGAACTTGGTGGAGGAAAAGAAGAAATTAGAAGAAGAAGAAAACCCAAAGGCCCTTTTCAGGGCCAACCATATATCTCGAAAAGAGATAGCCTTTCCATTGCCTACCCCTTTTTTTATTTTATTTTTTATTTTGTTTTTTATAAAAAAAATAGAGACTCTCCCTGTTTCAGTTTTACATAGACCCTATACAGTCCCAGGGGTTTTTTGGCCATGTTAAATTTACATAGACCCTATATTGTCCCAGGGGTTTTTGACCATGTTAATTCCCATAGACCCTATATTGTCCCACGATTTTTCTCCATGTTAAATTTACATAGACCCTATATTGTCCCAGGGGTTTTTGACCATGTTAATTCCCATAGACCCTATATTGTCCCACGATTTTTCTCCATGTTAAATTTACATAGACCCTATATTGTCCCAAGGGTATTTTTAATGATAAGTCCCATGGACCCTATAAGATCCCCCTTAACTACTTATGCCGTGTACCAAACACATAAAATATACACAAGTACTGCAGGTTTTCGCATCTTCATAAAAATGCTGGAAATCGTCAGATTGACACTAACGCAATGAGCATCTAATAAGGAACTTCGGTTTTGAAAGATTACTTTTGATTTCCTGGTGGCTGAAACTCTTGTTCAAACTCAGCTCCAGTATAATCATTTCTAGACCTGACATAACGAATAACATTAAAACGATGAATTAATATCATAATAATAGCGCCATTTGGAATTACGCATCATCCGTGTACTTTAAACAAACTAAAATCTTTAAGAAATAAAAGGCGTCGGTTTCAACTGTGTTATTTTTGTATCCATATGTTTTTCATACTATTATACCTCCAAATTTCGTAAATAAGATAGAGTATTGAATGTATTACAGAGAGTATTGAATGTATTCAATAGAGTATTGAATGTATCACATAGAGTATTAAATGTATTACATAGAGTATTGAATGTATTCAATAGAGTATTGAATGTATTCCACAGAGTATTGAATGTATTCCATAGAGTATTGAATGTATCACATAGAGTATTAAATGTATTACATAGAGTATTGAATGTATTCAATAGAGTATTGAATGTATTCCACAGAGTATTGAATGTATTCCATAGAGTATTGAATGTATTCCATAGAGTATTGAACGTATCACATAGAGTATTAAATGTATTACATAGAGTATTGAATGTATTCCACAGAGTATTGAATGTATTCCATAGAGTATTGAATGTATTCCATAGAGTATTGAACGTATCACATAGAGTATTAAATGTATTACATAGAGTATTGAACGTATCACATAGAGTATTGAATGTATTACATAGAGTATTGAATGTATTACAGAGAGTATTGAATGTATTCCATAGAGTATTGAATGTATCACATAGAGTATTAAATGTATTACATAGAGTATTGAATGTATTCAATAGAGTATTGAATGTATTCCACAGAGTATTGAATGTATTCCATAGAGTATTGAATGTATTCCATAGAGTATTGAACGTATCACATAGAGTATTAAATGTATTACATAGAGTATTGAATGTATTACAGAGAGTATTGAATGTATTCAATAGAGTATTGAATGTATCACATAGAGTATTAAATGTATTACATAGAGTATTGAATGTACTCAATAGAGTATTGAATGTATTCCACAGAGTACTGAATGTATTCCATAGAGTATTGAATGTATTCCATAGAGTATTGAACGTATCACATAGAGTATTAAATGTATTACATAGAGTATTGAATGTATTACAAAGAGTATTGAATGTGTTACATATAGTAAATAATGTTTTCCATAGAGTATTGAATGTATTCCGTAGAGTATTGAATGCATTAAATAGAGTATTGAATGTATTACATATAGTAAATAATGTTTTCCATAGAGTATTTAATATTATCCATAGAGTATTGAATGCATTAAATTGAGTATTGAATGTATTACATATAGTAAATAATGTTTTCCATAGAGTATTTAATATTATCCATAGAGTATTGAATGCATTAAATAGAGTATTGAATGTATTACATATAGTAAATAATGTTTTCCATAGAGTATTTAATATTATCCATAGAGTATTGAATGCATTAAATTGAGTATTGAATGTATTACATATAGTAAATAATGTTTTCCATAGAGTATTTAATATTATCCATAGAGTATTGAATGCATTAAATTGAGTATTGAATGTTATACGTAGAGTATTGAATGTATTACATAGAGTATTGAATGTGTTCTATAGAGTATTGAATGTGTTCCATGTGAAAGACGATCTCAGAGAATCTCCCGGTTTTGCCGATTTGATGAATCATTCAATGCATACACCCGAATAACACGTTGTTCATTTAACAGGCGAAAATCTAGGATATGCATCTTCTTCTCATTAGTTACTCGAAAAATATTACGGATCGCTGATGTTTACATTTGCTTTATGAAACCACAGTTCCAAAATATGATTTTGAATAAAGGCCACTCAGTTTTTACTATAAATATATGTCAAGGGATTTATTATTTTCAATGACATCATCATTTCTAAATATAACATGAATAGTGATACAGAGAAGGCATTCCCCTGATTTTCCACACCGGTATGGATGGTAGGATACACTTTATTTTCGGCTAACACAAATATATCGTAAAAACTCTGGCCACAGTGTATGGTAAACTTGTCCTAGATGCATCGTCTACACGTTGTTTACCTCGCCGTTAAGATACTATAAATAGAGTAAGATAGGTCAATTTTGGCATACATAAACACTGGGTTTTTGAGTCACCATATGGAAAATTTAGTTTCACTTTCTATAAATTGTGTACACGATTGTGCTTTTCATTTCTATATCAGAATTTAAAACATTCAGCAAACAAAGAAGAATAGTTATGTTTTTTGAGAACATATATATATATATATATATATATATATATATATATATATATATATATATATATATATATATATATATATATATATATATATATATATATATATATAGAGAGAGAGAGAGAGAGAGAGAGAGAGAGAGAGAGAGAGAGAGAGAGAGAGATATGCGTGTGTGTACACCCGCCTCACAAAGAAAAAGTATTTTAAATTTAAAGCGCCAGAAAGCTACACTTATTGTCGAATGCCTCGTGTTTTGGTCAAAATAAGTTAAAACCTCTATTACCAAAGGAAAGTTTGTCTATATATCCATCCATCTATCTATCTATCTCTCTCTCTATATATATATCGATCGATCTATCTATCTATATATTTATCGATCGATCTATCTGGCTATCGTTATTATTATTATTATTATCATTATTATTATTATTATTATTATTATTATTATTATTAACACTACCACGACGTTGATACATAGGATATACAATCCCAGGACACCAAGCTTAAATCAAATATGTTATAGGAACTAAATTTGAGAGGCAAAGATGAAAACATCTGAGACTTCAATAAACCAGTGATGATGAAGATGATGAAGATAGAGTTGCTGGAGGTATGGTCGTTGTCGTTGGTATGATTTTTTTGTGTAATAAAGTCATTGCTGCATGGATTGTTTTCTACTACTGATCCTTTTTCTTCACCTCCTTTTCCCATCATACCCACCTCCGCCATCAGCGCAATGAACATCATCCACATCACCAAAAAGGAAGGTGGACGAAGTTAGGGTGGCACGGGATCGGAATGTGGTAGGAGTCAGAACAGATATTGGAACCATGGCAAGCGTCTTATGAGAAATTTGTCAAGGGAAATAATCCAAATTAGAAATTCCGAAGCCTGCCACGGTTAAACGTGTTCTCTCCTCTTTCCCCCCAAAAATATATGTTTGTCCATGAGTGCGGCTATCAAAGGAGAGTGCTAATATTTGGAATGATGATTAAACAAGAGGTTGAGTTGATGACGACGAAGGTTTTGAATCCTGAATGTATCAACGGAGTGTGGGTATGGTGGAGATGGGTATGGTGTATGTGAGTGTGGTGGAGATGGGTATGGTGTATGTGAGTGTGGTGGAGTGGATATGGTGTATGTGAGTGTGGTGGAGATGGGTATGGTGTATGTGAGTGTGGTGGAGATGGGTATGGTGTATGTGAGTGTGGTGGAGTGGATATGGTGTATGTGAGTGTGGTGGAGATGGTTATGGTGTATGTGAGTGTGGTGGAGATGGGTATGGTGTATGTGAGTGTGGTGGAGATGGGTATGGTGTATGTGAGTGTGGTGGAGATGGGTATGGTGTATGTGAGTGTGGTGGAGATGGGTATGGTGTATGTGAGTGTGGTGGAGTGGATATGGTGTATGTGAGTGTGGTGGAGATGGGTATGGTGTATGTGAGTGTGGTGGAGATGGGTATGGTGTATGTGAGTGTGGTGTAGTGGATATGGTGTATGTGAGTGTGGTGGAGATGGGTATGGTGTATGTGAGTGTGGTGGAGATGGGTATGGTGTATGTGAGTGTGGTGGAGTGGATATGTGGAGGGCTATGGTGGAGTCGGAAATAAAACACGTACGGCTTTTTGTGAGATCTTCCATCTCAAGTTTATATTGTCTCGGAGTTTCATCTCCATATATATATATATATATATATATATATATATATATATATATATATATATATATATATATATATATATATATATATATATATATATATATATATATATATATATATATATATATATATATATATATATATATATATATATATATATATATATGGAGATGAAACATACATACATACATAACTAGTGAATAGGGATACCGTAAGTACAATGGGAATTAGCATTAAAAACACCCCTGGGATCATATACGTACAATGGAAATTTAACATGGCGAAAAATCGTGGGTCAATATACGTACAAGGGGAATTAACATGGCGAAAAATCGTGGGTCAGTATACGTACAAGGGGAATTTAACATGGGGAATAGAGTTTGGGCTTGTTTAGGGACAAGGAGATTTTTTTTTTTTTTTTTTTTTAAATTTTTTTTTAAAAAAAGGGGTAGGCAATGGAAAGGCTATCTCTTTTCGAGAAATATGGCTGGCCCTGAAAAGGGCCTTTGGGTTTATGTTAATGTTTCCATTAACATAAAGGGCACCGCATTGGTCTTCTTCTTGTCCTTAGGCTGCGTCTCACTGTTGGTCCGTAAATCAGCACTCTTTTCAGGCATCCTTGTCTTTCGACGTAGATCCTACGTATCCACAGACTGGTGTTTGTCCTGTGGACAACGGTCCATTTGGATCGGACATACATGAGCATGTCCGTCCTGAACATCATGGAAGACACAAGCGTAGAAGATTGCACATCGGTCCACATCTTGAAGCGACGAGAACAGGTGAATCAATGCACTGAACTGCGCTTATTTATAGGTAGAGGTAGGATTGAAACGGATTGAGTTCATTCACCAATCCGAGCACGCGTTACAAAATTCAGTCAGCCCCGCATCCAATCCGAAGAGAGCAGTCTGTGAAGTCACGTAGTCTATATAGATTCGCTAGCGCTTGTGTGCAGTCAATCTATGCGACAGTGATTCAACATGACGGAAACTCAGAAAACGATCCATTGGGGTGCACCAACAGGGGAGACTGCCCAAGGGAACCCGGACTTACTTTCAGAAGAGGTGAATTGGGATTTTGTGGATTTTCTCTCCTCGCAAGAATTTGTTCCGGAACCTTCGTTACCTTCTTCATTACCGCAAGTGGAGAATTTTAGACAGAGACAGAAAGAAGAATTGGAGAAATTTATACAACGACAAAAGGAAGCGGAACAAGCTTTTCTCATACAGCAACAGCAGCAAGAAAAAGAGGTAAGAAAAAAACAACAGCAAGAAGAAGTAACAGCAAAGAAACAAGAGGGTGAAAATCAAACGGTCACGGTACTGTTGGACATTTTAGCGGAGTTAAGAAGTCTGAAACAAATGTATCAGACTTCTTTATTACGACCGAAGAGAATACGACCTTCCCGAGCTAAACACGTTAACCCTGTGACTAAGCCTACCGTACCACCCTTAGTGATTTCAACCCAATCATCATCAACATTACGCAGTCCAGAAGTAGGCCTTGGCCGTGGCAAAGGTTTAAGGCAGTTAAAGTTGATTGCTTAAACTCACCCCTACACCAAAATAAAAAGGCCCTTTTCAGGGCCACCCACATTTCTCGAAAAGAGATAGCCCTTCAATTTTGCCAATAACTCAAAAAACAAAAATAACCCACCCATTTTACCCTTATAGTACGTGTCTGTGTATGAGTGCGTGAGTTTAGCTTCTTATTTTAAAATCAAAACTCAAAGACACTTACCTTATATCATTAATTTATTCTTTTCTCCATTTTTACAATCCAATTCACAATTCACAACAGAACACTTTAATTAAAAGTTCATTGACTTCTTCTGTCTCCTTGTTTAGTCTCTCTGTTTTTTTGAATTTTTTCACCGTCACACTCTTTTCCTCTTCTTCTTCCTCCTCGCTTTCTTCCCTTCTTCTTTTCCTCTCCTGTTTCTTTTTCTTCACCTGTCTTCTTCCTTCCTCAGAAGAATCCCTCTCTTCCTCTGAAGAATCCCTTTCTTCCTCTGAAGAATCTCTCTCTTCTTCTGAAGAATTCCTCTTTTCTTCTGATTCCTCTTGTTTCTTTTTTGGGCAATCTGGAGACCAATGTCCTTTTTCTTTACAATAATAACAGGTATCTTTACTTTTGTCTTTTTTAGCCCCTGTTTTTTTTTTTCTTTTTTGACGGTCTGAACACTCTGAAGACCAATGCCCTTTCTTCTGACAGATATAGCAAGTATCTTGACTTTTATCTCGAAAGGAAGGAGAGTAGTCCGTGGGCTGGTCTGAAGAGAATTTTCTAATGACCCCTCGCAAAGCTCTGACGAAACGTTCGATTTGGTTAGTCTCTTCCATCTTTGTGCTCGGCTTGAGAGTGAAATGAATAGTGAAAGGACAAGACACACACCCTTTTATATACGCTGGTCTGCCATGACTATAAATTAGTCTATGGTGTTTAAACTTGAGTCATTTGACGTTTTGCACTCAAGATGAAACGATCCTATTCATTCGAGAAGAAAGAAGAAGAAGAAAGTAAGAGGCAGAAACGTGATCTATCGCCTCGTACCAGGGCTGAAATCTTGGCACAAATTCATGCCAGTGATTTTGAAGAGGACATGAGTGAACCAGAATTTGAAACCTCTAAACCAAGTTCGCCACCCTTAGTCAACCCTGAAAAATACTATTCCATTCGAGAGACGGAAAAGCGCTCCTCTAGAAAATTTAGAACCACGGCTTACAAATACACGGTGAAGTTTAAAGATTTCAAGGCTGAAGTGCCGTTAGAGAAAGCAGAAGTGTTTATCACTGGGGTGTGGGATTCTCTGCTCACTTCACTCAAGCGACAATGTCAACCCAAAGAAGACGATCGCTTGAGACTTTCCATACAACACGACGGTTTGAAATCCCCTGTTTGGATCGAGTTTAGCACCCCTGCAGAATTGACCGCTTCCAAAGTCATGGACAAGATTCAACACGTGCAACAATCTAATGACCAGTTTGACATCACCGATGGAAAAGCCACATTGGACATGACCCACGTCTCTCCTCCTCAAGGGACCGGACGCAAAAAGATGTTATTGGTGAACGACCTTCGCAGCATTAAGCGTAGCCTTGTCCAAATTCACAATCCTCATGACCAGATGTGTTTAGCCCGTGCCATCGTGGTGGGACGAACCTATGCCAACAAGAACGACACGGTAGAATGGAAAAGAACCTGGAAAACTATTCAACGTTCCTATCGAGCCAAACAACGAAACGAAGCAGAACTCCTGTTGCAACGAGCTGGCCTGTCCAAAGACACACCCTGTGGCATTCCTGAGATGCAAAAATTGCAAGATGTCCTAGCTCCACGCTACACCTTGAAAGTGCACCCTCAAGAAATGCGCGGGCCTCTGTTGTTTCGAGGCCAAGATTTTAAGGACGGAAAATACATTCACCTTTATCATCACGATGACCATTTCGATACCATTACCAGTATCACTGCATTCCTGGGATACGGTTATTATTGTGAGAAATGTGATTATGGTTATAACAATCGAGAGCAACACAAGCATTGTGGAATGAAATGCCCAGGATGTCTGGCCTCTTCACCCTGTCTGAGCGAAGAACCAGTGCCTTGTTCAACTTGCCTGCGCACGTTTGTCAGCCCTGTCTGTTACCAACAACATTTGAAGAGACAAGGTTCACAGCAGAAATGTGCTTGTCAACTGCTGAGATTGTGCCCTACCTGTGGACAAGGCATATGTACCAATACTGCCAAGGCACACGTATGTCGAGGAAAGAAAAAATGTCACATTTGTCACCACATCGCGGACTTGGAACACCAGTGCTACGTGCAAAAATACCAACCCCCACCAGAGAAAGAGGACGGTCACAAGAAGAAAGGCAATTTCATCTTTTTCGATTTCGAATGCATGCAAGAGACCGGAATTCACATTCCTAATTTCTGCGTGGCTCATCGAGCGTGCGAGAAGTGCATTCAAGAACCTATCTTCAGTCATTGCCGTCACTGCAGCAAGATTCCTGGAGGACGTGAAAAAATCTTTCGGGGACCGAACACGTTAGCCGATTTCGCTCGATGGGTCTTAGACCCCATCGACAAGACGTGGAGCCAAGAGGACATCGAACGTTCCGGAGATTGTCATCGTCATGCCACGGTGATGGCTCACAATTTTTCCGGATACGATGGACAGTTTCTTCTCAGATACTATACGGAACATGGCACCGAACGTCCTAAAGTGACTTTGAACGGAGCCAAAATCATTTTCATGCAAGTGGGACAAGTGCAGTTTAAAGATTCGATGAGTTACTTGGCCATGCCTTTGAGTCGAATGCCTAAAACGTTTGGAATGACAGAAATGGCTAAAGGGTCCTTTCCACACTTTTTCAATACGGAAGCCAATCAACACGCCGTTCTACCCCATTTACCTGAGGCTCACTATTACGACCCCGACAACATGCGTACCGAACAACGAGAAGCTTTCTACGCTTGGTACCAGGCTCACGCCTCGGACCCTTTCGACTTTCAGGAAGAAATGCTAAAGTATTGTCGTTCCGACGTGGACATTTTACGGCGTTGCTGTGGAAAATTTCGAGAACTGTTCATGGAACACGGAGGGGTCGATCCTTTGAAAGAAGCTTGCACCATTGCCAAAGCGTGTTCCTTAGTGTATCGACAACGATTCATGCCTGAAAACACCCTGGCTGTCATCAGCCCTCAAACGACCCACTATGTCAAACGTCAATACTCGGTCAAAGCCCTACGTTGGTTACATTACTTGTGCGACAAGGAAGACAAGTGGATTCAGCATGCCCGCGACGGAGGGGGTGAAAAGACCATCGGAACGTATTCGGTCGATGGCTGGGACTTAGAAAACCCCAAGATCGTGTACGAGTTTAACGGTTGCTTATTTCACGGATGTCCCGTCTGTTACCCTGACCGTGGCACTAAAAATCAGTTTTTGCAACAAACCATGGAAGACTTGTACCAGGACACTTGTCAGCGACGCCTAAAGTTAGAACAGCAAGGATACCAAGTGGTGGAAATGTGGGAACACGAGTATGATCACCGAATGAAAACCGATCCCGAGTTTAAACGCCTCGTGGAAAGTTAACAGTTCATGGACCCGTTGAACCCGAGGGATAGTTTGTACGGAGGAAGGACCAATGCCACCTGTTTGCTGTACCAAGCCGACGAAGAGAAAGGAGAAGAAATCAAATACTTGGACGTGTGTTCACTGTATCCCTACGTGTGCAAATATTGTCGCTTTCCTGTAGGGCACCCGCAATTGCTGACGGAACACATCGACCTGAAAAACATTCGACAATACGAAGGCTTGATCAAGTGTAAAGTTTTGCCTCCCACGGACTTGTACCATCCCGTCTTACCTCACCATTGTCAAGGCAAACTGATGTTTCCCTTGTGCCGTACTTGTGCCGAAACGTGCAACCAAGACCAGTCTTGTCAGCACACCCAGGAAGAACGTGCCTTGACGGGAACCTGGGTCAGCGTAGAATTGTTCAAAGCTCTGGACATGGGATACCAACTGTTAGAAGTGTACGAAATTTGCCACTTTCCTAAGACACAACAATACCACAAAGGTGATCCCAGTCAGAAAGGCATTTTCGCTGACTACGTGGATGCCTTTTTGAAACTGAAGCAAGAAGCCAGCGGCTATCCTTCCTGGTGTCACACTCCCGACGACCAAATACAATTCAAAGAGAAATACTACGAACAAGAAGGCATCACTTTAGACCACATCGAGAAAAACGAAGGCAGGCGATCGTTTGCCAAAGTGATGTTAAATTGCTTGTGGGGTAAAATGGCACAACGACCGTGTTTACCCAAGACGGAATATTTGACAGAACCTTCCCGCTACTTCCAGATGATTCACGACAAAACCAAATACATGAAACACGTGGACGTCGTTCGAGAGAATTTGATCTTGGTCAATTACGAAGAAGATCTGGACTTTGTACAAGACGACCCTTTTGGAAATGTCATCATTGCGGCTTACGTGACAGTCCATGCTCGCTTAAAATTGTACGAAGCTTTAGAACTGTTAGAAGAACGCGTCCTGTACTTTGACACGGACAGTTGCATTTACATCCATCACCCGATTCAACATCGAAGGAGACCGTTTAGGAGCCTGGACAGACGAGCATCCCGACGACAAGATTCTAAGTTTCGTCAGTGGCGGTCCTAAAAATTACGGCTACGAATACCGTGACAAACAAGGAGAAGTGCACACGACGTGCAAAGTGAAAAGACTGACTCTGAATTATCGTACCAGTCGTGTGGTCAATTTTGGGGTATTGAAAGAAGCCTTGCAATCGGGAGAGGATGGAAACTTTAAAGTGACCACCTATCAACCCAACAAGATTGTACGTTTACCCACTCACCACATCGTCAGTCGACCCCTGGAAAAATCTATCAAATCGTGTACCAGAAGCGAGTGAGACTTCCCAATCATTTCACCTTACCGTATGGACACGTTGGTATAAAACATTGGTTGTAAGAGGATAGTTACCCCACCAGAAAGATGACTTCGCCACAGCAAGAATCGAGTGAGAAACCCGATGAGAACTCCAAGTTCAAACCCTACCATTTTCCAGTCTTCTTACCTGACTATTGTGATTGTGCCCGTCGATTGGACACGTTTCAAAAATGGCCTACCGATAGGGAAGGATTACCTTCTTCGCATGTTTTAGCTAGAACAGGATTTGTCTACTTGGGACCTGAGTCAGGATTGGGATATGAGGTACAGTGTTTCGCTTGCGGACTGAAGTTACGAATGGATCTATGTATCTATAAAGATTCAGCTATTCTGGAACATACTCGATGGTCTCCGCACTGCCCTTACCTTTCTATGGCCTTTCCACCCATCACACTACGGTACAATGTTGACGGTACCTTAGAGACGGTACCTTCCAGAACAGGACATAAAAAACGTAAAAAAGGAAAGATGTACAAGCTGGAGACTGCATTGCGACTAGTATAAAAAGGGGCTATGGTCAAGATCGATAGTTCATTGTGACTACCAAGACCGAGCGAACAAGATGAATACTTTCAGAGAAACACAGAACAAGTTGTTTAGAAAGGCACAATTCAAGTGTGAGGCTTCGGAAGTGGAATGAGATTGTGAGCCTTGCGATGGGTACGATACTGTACGCTGTGACCTTAGCGATGCCGTAAAGCATCATGGGAACTTTAGTGTCACTACCCCTATCATGGAAAGGGATGCTGTGCGTGTCAAACCTGTGGGATGCGAAAGCGATGCCGCTCGTCCTCTTGGACACTTTACTGGGTTTAAAGGGGAATGTTCACCTTCACGTCTACCCCCCTACGGATGTCATCCAGCCCTGAGCAAACTCCTGCCCATGTCACTCAACCCTCATCGAAACGAACCTGTGAAAGACGAATATTCGTTCCCTGTGCGTTTGTCGGAATACTGCGACTTTGAAAATCGTCTTCAATCGTTCAAAGGAAAATGGCCTAAGTATCTGGGAGGACCGACCCCCGAAGAATTAGCCAGAGCCGGAATTTTCTACTTGGGCGAAGGAGATAAAGCCAAGTGCTTCAGTTGCGGTGTGTCACTTCACCACTGGGAACCGCAAGATTCGGCCTACGTTGAACATGCTCGATGGTCACCGAATTGTCATTACTTACCCTTAGTGGGACCGAGACATTGAAGTAACTTACCATAATCTGTTCATGGATACTTTACAAGAGAACATTCGTGCTTTGCCTGTGGAGTTGAGAGAACGCATTTACCGAGAGCTGGTCAAAATACAAGTGAAACGTAAAGAACAATTGCATCCGTTACGTCACCGTGTTTGAACCACTGGTACCTGAAGGCTATACAAGGATTGATTCAATTGAAAGTGTTCCATCGGACAGACATTGATGAACGATCCTCTAGTTTTAAAAAGGATTGGTTTGTTATGGACGATTCTACCTACATCATTGTAAACTTACTGCATCGAATTCCAGAGGAAGAGTTAACGAATTACCAACATCTTGAACACAATGTCAACTTAGTGAAAGAGGAAACTTCTGAACGAATTGTAATGTGCAAATTAGTGACTAAAGGATTTAAATTCGACACTGAAGTAAAACCATGTTTGTGCAAACAGTACATTTCTTGTGTCAGACCAAAGAGGATTTAGTATGACCTATTCATGGATACTTTGCTAGAGAACATTCGTGCTTTGCCTGTGGAGTTGAGAGAACGCATTTACCGAGAACTGATCAAAATACAAGTGAAACGCAAACTCAAAGTGATTCATCCGTTTTTAAATTATGCTCTGTTCCAAAGTACAAGAAGACTGATTATGAGTGGATATTACATCAGGCACAAAGTTAAACGAGGCTATTGGCCACCACCCAACGATTCCAAAAACAGTGTATATACTTATGGATACTTTACAAGAGAACATTTTGGGCTTGCCTGAGGAGTTGAGAGAAAGGATTTACCGAGAGCTGGTGAAAATACAAGTGAAACGTAAAGAACAATTGCATCCGTTACGTCACCAGATCTTTAACCACTGGTACCTGAATGGTATAAGAGGACTGATTCGTCAGAAATTTTTTCAGTGGTCAGACCTTGTTGAACACTTTCAGTTTGGGGATGATGATGGACTAGACGTTCGTAATTTTGGTTACTTCGAGATTCACTTACTGCAACGTATTGAGGAAGACGAGTTAAAGGATTACCAACATTTGTTACATGGAATCTGCTTAGAAAAAGGCGAAACATCTAGACAAACTCTGACGTTTCAGTTACAGTATGTAACATTTAAATTCCCTACTGGAGAACGAACATGTTTGGTTAGAAATTACCTTTATTGCTTCCGAAACAAAGACACTATAAAATCAAGTTGCCATGCCACGGATTATGTCACATATTATTGAACAGATTCCGTGGAAGGAACTCAATGACCATGTTCAAACCGTGGATCATTACCATCGATTATTACAAGAACTGTATCCATTCAATCTGGGACGACAAGTGGTGTGTGTCTTAGTGACTTGTTTTCTGGGATTTCGTTTACCAGCCGATTCTTTGTGGACTCTTTACGATCAGTACTTACCACCTCAATGGCCTTAAATGGTCACGAAAAACTCCTTTTGCTCAAAGCCTTGCGTTTTCATCTGGATACTTCTCGACCTCAACAGGAAAAAAAGATTCGTCAACTTTTAGCTACCCAAGACGTGTATGACGATGTGTGTGTAGCTTGTGACTTACATCCCCATTGGACAGATATCCGTGCCTGGAAAGAATGGGGTTTTGAGGCTTGGACCCAAGAAGTGGCCCAGTATGCACGAGAGTTGTTCAAGGAAAAAAGTTACTTTTCAACCCGTGTTAGTGACGGTGCCAGAAGAACCCGTCACCCAGGACAGGTCTGAAAGACCCTTTCGGGAGGACACTTGTGTGACCTTACCCCCTACTATAGAACTGGTTAGAACATTACCCAAAACATGTTGTTGTACAGACACTTGTGTTTATTCCACGTTAATGGTTATCATGTGCCTTTTATTCTTGTACTTAAGCCTTTGGCTTTTATGTATTTTTGTCTTTCGTATTCATGTTTGAAAAAAAAATATTCAATAAACGTGTTCTGAAAAGTATATAAACTCTTGTCTTGTTTGTTTTCGTGTCACAAGTGACATTTCTCACACAATGGCTACCTCTGCTGTCTCTGCTCCCTCTTCCTCTACTGTCAAAGTCATCGACGAACACTTAGATCGTGCCAGTTGGGAGGCTTTGTATCTTCGCCATCCCTTTAACATGTTCATTGCTGGACCTAGCGGTTCAGGCAAAACCGAATTCGTCAAACGTTTGATCGAACATAAACATCATTTGATCGATCGGCCACCTCAACGGATCGTGTGGTGTTACAAAGAGTGGCAATCGGCGTACAACCTCTTGCGAGAAAGTCAAGGCTATTCCATCGTGTTTGTGGAAGGCATTCCTAAAGAAGACGACAGCAACGTCTCTGACTCCCGTCAAACCCATTTGGTCATTTTCGACGACATGTTAGGAGAAGACGAAGAAGAAATTAAACTGTGGTTTACGCGCAAAGGGCATCACCGTAATGCCAGTGTCGCTTACATCACCCAAAATTTGTTTCAACAGAGTAAAGCCCATCGTACCATCAGTCTCAATGCGCATTACGTGGTCTTGTTTAAAAGCCCTCGAGATAAATCGCAAGTGCAAGTCTTAGCCAAACAGTTAGGAACGCCTTGGCTGACTCAGGCGTACGACGATGCCACTCAAACACCACACGCCTATTTACTCGTCGATTTGAAACCGACGACTCCCGAGGATTTGCGATTTCGTACCCACTTGTTTCACCACTGGTGCCAAGACGAAGGGCCTGTCCTGTACACGTCTCCGTCCTCGACTTCATTTCACTCCACATAAAAAAATCTATAAAAACCTCAGACCTTTTATCGTCTGTCTCACACAGTGTGAACATGACGTCCCTTCAGTTGCATCTTCCCGTCAAATTGATTCGTGCCTTGTATGGCATCAGTCGAGAAAAAAATCCACAAACACGAGCTCGTGTCTTAGAAGCTAGTCTCAAAGAAGTCTTACGATGGTTCACGGTGACGGCATGTCAAATACTCCAAGGAATCATTCAGATTCCTCATCAAACCAAACGCTTTTTCGATCGAAACAAAGTCGCTTTGGTCCAACTGGCCGATCCCCGCATCGACACTCAAACCAAAAAACAAATCATTTTGAAACCTGGAGGGAGCGGTACTCTAGGAGGGGTCATCATTCGCTCTCTCTTAAGATGGGATCCTAATGACCCCAAACTTCACCCCAAGAAAAAAGTCCAACGAAGCCCCAAGAAGAAAAAGACCAAGTCCCCAAGGAGAACTTCTCCAGTGGCAGGACCCTCCTCTTACCAGACACCACCCCGGAAAAAGAAAAGAAGCCCCCAGAAAAAGAAACAGAAAAAAAGTCCCCAGAAAAAGAAAAGTCCACAGAAGAAAACTAGTCACAAGAGAGGCACTTCGGCCAGGACGCAACCTTACATTCGCAAACCACAACTTGCCACAGCGGTGACTGCGTCTCCGGCAGCCTCACGTTTATCCACTTCTCCGTTAATGACACCCAGAACTGAAGAGTACTTGGAGACGTTGATCACACCAAGAACTTCTCCGTTGATGACCCCCAAAAGAACTTCCCCAGTGGCAGGACCCTCCAATTTAGTCGCAGAGGCTGCTGCTCACAAAGTACCTTCTCCCAAAATCAAAGTCCAAGAAAGATCGGGCATGTTACAAAGTTTACTGGATTTGTCCAAGCAAGAACTGGCTCGATTTAGTCCGTTACGTACCCCTGCACGACGTGTCATGCCTGTCCTCAAACTAATACGCCGTAAAGACAATCAGTGGCGACGCGTTCCAGTATAAAAAAGGCTTGTGACCGAGTAGGGTATCAGTGTTTTTTGGTGCTCCTAAAGACTCAAAGATGTCACCCTCCAGAAAACCCCAAGGAAAGAAAAGGAAAGGACTGCCACCACGTTTAGCCAAACATGGGGACATGTTATCTGTCCTGTCCAAAGCTTCTCCACCCCTACGAAAAAAACTCATTCAAACGGCCTCCAAAGAGGTCATCGATACCGTGTGCGAATGTTGTTTGAACGTTTTGAAAGGCACGATTCCTTTGTCCAAACACCAGAAACAATGCTTAAGCAAGCATCGTCACGTTCTTCGCCAAATGGTTCGAAAGAAAATTCCCATTCGTAAAAAAAAGAAGATGTTGGTCCAACGTGGAGGCATTTTACCCCTCTTGTTAGGTCCCATACTGAAAGGAGTCTTGGGAACCATGTTGGGAGGACTGGTGGGAGCAAGATAAAAAGGCCCTCGGAAGTCCCAAGATCTCAGAATCGACCCCTGACAACCCCATGGAAGGACGAAAACTAGCTTTAGTGCCTTACAAACGATTGATGGAATACCATCGGTGGCAAGAACAACGCACCCCGCATTTACCTCCCAATCCCAATTTGAGCGAGATGTCCCAGTTACAACACGAATTGCAGTCCTTGATGGATCGCCAAGATTTGTCCGAAACAGAAAAATCGCAAAAGTACGGTCAACTCTTGTTAACAACACCACCTACCTCCAGAATTGGATGGATTAAAAAGATGATGGCCACCCCTTCTTCATCACAAGAGAAAAAGAAAGTGAAGACAGAAGTGAAGACAGAAGTGAAACAAGAACCGATATCCCCCGCTCAGACATCCTCCTCTTCAACACCTATTGCCGGTCGCACACGCAAAGCATTGCAATCCAAGATAATACCCCAAGAGAAAAAGAGTAGCATCCTCCAAGAGTGGGTGTCTTATTAACACACCAGCCAACACAAAAAAAAAAATGGAAAAAGTCTTAGCCAGCATTTACTACGATCCCTCCCATCCTGCAGGTTACGCAGGAGTTCAAAAATTGTATCGTGCTGCCAAAACGCGACTGAAAAGTCTCCGTTTACCTCAAGTGCAACGATGGTTACAAGAACAAGCTACCTACACTTTACACAAACCCATTCGACGCAAGTTTACCAGAAGTCGCACCCGAGTGGAAGGCATCGATCATCAATGGCAAGCCGATTTAGCCGATGTCTCTCATTTGGCCAGCTACAATCGTGGCTACAAATATTTGTTTTGTGTCATCGACGTCTTTTCCAAATTTGCCTGGGTCGTGCCCTTGACTTCCAAATCGAGCAGCGAGTTAGTGCGAGCCCTGCAACGGGTGTTGAAACAAAGCGGTCGTCACCCTCTTCGATGGCAAACGGACAAAGGCACCGAATTTCTGAACCAAACTTTCCAAAAAGAATTAAAGAAACGTGACATTCATTTTTTTACCACCGAGAATCCCAAAACCAAAGCCAGCATCGTGGAACGTTTTCAACGCACTTTGAAAGAACGCATGTGGAAATATTTTACGCATCACCACACTCTGAAGTACATCGACATCTTACCACACCTGGTGCAAGCGTACAACCAATCTTACCATCGAAGCATCGGACGTGCCCCGCAAGACGTGACTCCCGACAACGAAGTGTTGGTGTTCGAGCGTCTGTTCGGTACGTCCCCGACGAGGGCTGTCCCCAAGAAAAGTGGAGAGTTGACCGTAGGAGATTGGGTGCGCATTGGCAAAACCAAACGCACTTTCGACAAAGGTTACTTACCTAACTGGACGACCGAATTGTTTCGCGTCACTGGACGAGTGCATGGCCGTCATTCTGCCGTCTATAAATTGGAAGACATGAACGGAGAAGTACTCAAAGGAACGTTTTATTTGCCCGAGTTACAACGTGTCACCAAAAAAGAAGACGACGTGTACGACATCGAAAGCATTCTCGAACGCAGAACCCGTAAAGTGGGCAAACGACGTGTCAAAGAAGTCAAAGTACGTTGGAAAGGATATCCACCCAATTTTGATTCTTGGATCGACGCTTCGCAAGTCATCGACTATAAAAAGAAGTGACCATCATGCCCTTTCACACAGACGCAGCTACGTCGACCACTCCTCCTTCACCTAGTTCTTCTGTGCAAGATTTACAAAAACAACCCTTGTGGGTGTGGTGTGCAGAACGTGTGCCTAAAACGCAAATCGTCTTTTTCTGCCAAATCTTCGTGGTGTATTGTGTCATCGGGGCAGCCATCGCCAATTTGAGTTTGCAACAAGGAGACAAACAATTGTGAACCATTTTATTGAGCAGTTGCATCGGTTACCTGCTTCCCAATCCCTCCCTGAAATTCTCTTCCAACGGGAACCTTGTGTCCAGTGCCAGTGTCAGTCACCACTCCAACCAGAATCAGAACCCCATTTTGGGCGGAGACACGCCTCTGACGTCCAGTAACCCCTCCGACAGCCACAGAACTCTGGAATTATGAGTCACCAAAACCAATTTTACTTAACCTTACCCAGTGACAGTTCCATGGAGGTGTTTCCCAACAACACGTTGTGCTGTTACACGGCTAAATTACCTCAAGCCATCCCGTTAGATCACGAAGCCCATTGGGAAGTGGCTTTAGTAGAAATGATTCACCCGACCCAAGTCCTCAATGTCATTAACAACCAAACCTTTTTTATGGTGGAAGTTCATGACGATCAAGTGCAAAAGCACTTGAATAATGTCAAATATGATCTCAAAAAATATAATGAAACAACTCGAACGTGGACCTACCAGATTTTGATTCCCCCAGGCTATTATTTTAGTCGTCAACATTTGATCAGCACGATAAGCTCCAGGTTTAATGCCGTGTTTGGGAAAGCGTTGGAGCTTGCCTCAAAAAAGGTCACCATGGAGTACCACAAAGCAGCTCGTCGCTTATTGATGAAATTTGAGCCGAGTAAAACCGTGTCCATTTTATTTTGTCCTGAATTGTTTGACATGTTGGGCGGTGACATGGAGCTGAGGAAGATAGTAGAACAAAAAGTCGAATCAGCAGTCATTTCTGACAACGATTCTTTTGCCAAGTTTTTTCGTACCCCGGTAGAACTGAACCAAGGACTGAATTTGATGTTTGTGTACTCCGATGTGGTGGAGTACAACGTGGTGGGACACACCTCCGTGCCGTTACTGCGTGTCATTCCTTTCAAAGTGGATTCTACCACGAACGCTGACGAGGAAGGTGGAAACACTTACCACGTCCACCGCGAATTTGTCATCCTCGCTATTTGCCTGTCAGCAAGTTGTATTTGGACACGGTCAACATTACTATAAAAGGAGATTTGGGACAAAATATTCCATTCACCAAAGGAAAAGTCACGGTGAAACTCCATTTTCGAAAACGGTTCTCTCACGACTCGTAAGTCATGTATCCAGTGTACCGAGGGGTTGCACGACAGCGAGGACACGGTTTAGGAGACATGTTAAAATCGGCCTTTCGTTCGGTGGCTCCGGTATTGAAACCGATGGTGACACGCGGATTGCACGCCTTGAAAGATGCGGCACTGACGCAAGGCAAAGAATTTCTCCAAAATGTCATCATCGACAAACAAAACCCTAAAGAAGCCTTCATGAGGGCTGGCAAAAATGTCTTGCATCAAACGGGTAAAGACATTTTGGGCCGACGAGACACACCTATAAATGCCCTGCACGCTACCGAATCAGGCATTCAGCAAGGACAAGGCAGAAAGAGACGACGAAGAAAACACCCTTTCACCAGACTTCAAGCTAGAAAGGCCAAGAAAAGAAAAACCGTTCGAGACTTAGACGTTTTCGATTATTGAGACACAGAAAAAAATGATGCACCGAGAGTCATGTGCTTGTTCCAAGACGGAACTGGATATGTTTGCCATGCCCCCCACCATGATGACCATGCAAGAATCCCAGTGGGTGGAATTTCACCCCGTCTCCTCATTGACCGATTCCGCTCCCATCGAGTTTGAAATCAAAGGACAGCCCGAAGATTACATCGATCTGAATAGCAGTTACTTGTACTTGAAAGTGAAAGTGATGGAAGGAACACCCCCCGCTATCATAGACGCTGATGAAGCAGTAGCTCCCGTCAATAATTTCATGCATTCCTTGTTCAGCGAAGTGGACTTGTACTTGAATAACAAACTGGTCAGCAGCAGCATGGATACTTACCCTTATCGAGCGTACCTGGAAAATCTCTTGACCTACGGAAAAGAAGCCAAGAACACTCATCTGGATGCTTGCGTGGTATGGAAACCTGACCAAGCGACTAAGTTCAACGGCATTACACTTGCTGGGGATGCTTCAAATCCAACGGGATTTGTAGAACGACAAAAGAAAATTGCTGGAAGTCGTAGTTTAGAACTGATGGATCGTTTGCATTTGGACATGTGGTTACAAGAAAAGTATTTGCTGAACGGGGTGGATGTCCGCCTGAGACTGAATCGCAGTAGTGCTGCTTTCCATTTGATGGCTGCTGCTGATGCCACTTACAAAGCCATCATCCAAGAAGCCAGACTCTACGTGCGTCGTGTGGAAGTGTTACCTAAAGTAGGTTACGACATCAGTCAGACATTGAGCAGAACAACCGCCAAGTATCCGATACGACGCGTAGAAGTGAAAACGTTCACCATTCCTGCTGGACAGCGATCCATGATCGAAGAGCATCTGTTCCAAGGACAGTTACCCAAACGTTTGATTGTTGGTATCGTCAAGAATTCAGCTTTCAATGGTGTCTACAACGAAAATCCTTTTGAGTTTAAGCATTACAATGTGTCCAAGATTGAAGTCAGTCACGATGGCAAGACCTTGTGTACCCGACCTTTCGAGCCTAACTTTGGTGGCGCGAAGAATTACTTGAGATCGTACTTGTCCCTGTACGAAGCTACCGGACAGTTAGGAACCAACACCAGTCACGGCATTACGTACGACGATTATGCAGGAGGCTACGCTTTGTGGGCTTTCGATTTCACTCCAGACCAAGGCAGCGACGACGGACATTTCCACCCTATAAAATCTGGCCAAATTCGTGTGGAAATTCAGTTTGCGAGTCCACTGGATGCAGGGAACACAGTGAACGTCATCCTGTATGCAGAATTCGATAATACCATAGAAATCAACAGTTTGAGAGAAGTCATTCTAGATTATTAGAAGCCATGGAAGACTGTTATCCCTCTTTACCTAGTGGAGAAACTTTAAAGATAGAATGTGAGGAGACCGTGGAAAAAGAAGAAGAAGTGATCATGATGAAATCGAGATGGCCAGAACAAGAAGCCCATTTAGTCTCCTGTTTTGCCAAACACTTGGTGGAAAAAATGACGGAATTGATCAAGAAAAATTGTTATGGATGTCAAAACGATCATCCCAGTCAAATTCAACACGATAAATGCCTAATGTTAAGTCAAGAAGAAAAATTGGACGAGTATCTGGACGAAGCTTGGAGTCTCATCTCGAACAAAGACGTGTTGCACCAGTGGTATAAAGACTTGCGTGAACATTCTTAGCCACCATGAACCACTCAAGAGATCCATCGTATCGAAGCTCTCCTGAATCAGAGTGAGGAAACAGAACGAATAACCGTTTATTCGTCAGACATTTTCAAGCAAAAAGTCAGGATCGAATTGATGACTTATTATTACCTGTGAAGAAGAACAAAACACACACAAATCAATGGATACCTGGGAACTTTATTACCTTTTGAACCACAGTTCGTATACGGCTTCTTGGAATCCTGTCGTCTGTGCTAAAGATGAACTCCCTCATCGCAAACCTAAAGACCATCAAGCTTACGTGATCAACACGGACTACAGTCATCTCCCAGGAACCCACTGGGTAGCCGTCTACTTTCCTCAAGAAGGATGTGTGGAATATTTCGATTCGTACGGATTGCCCCCTTTGGAAGACGATATCATTGACTTTATGAGAAGAAATGCTCAAACCACCCGATTCAATAATGTGAAATTACAAGGCACAGATTCCTTGGTGTGTGGACAGTACTGTGTGTATTTTCTGCATCATCGCAGCCTGGGCTATTCCTTAGAACATTTAGTGACTCATTTTGATCCTCGTTCTTCTGCTAGAAACGATGTGAAAGTAGATCGATGGTTTTGTGACCATTATGCTTATCTTTTGTCTCAAGCTAGGAAACGTAGTGTCCATCAATGGCCTAATGATTTCCAACAGTGGAAATCACAATTTCATTCACAACGTTGTCAATCCTGTTTAAAGTAGATTGTCAATTGAGAAAAAAATGTTTATGATTTGAAAAAATTGTTTGATGTTATATTGTTGGATTATTGTTAAAAATGTTAGAGTTGTTGTTTAGTGTTAAGTGATTTTTGAATAAAAAATGTTGTGTTTTGAAAAAAAAAGCCTTTGTCTTTTGTTTAGCTAGAAGAATGTTGGATTGATGCTCTTTCATTTCTTACTATCCCTCTCATGACACTCACTGAACGTTGCGGCTCGAAAACCGTGTGGGGGATGTTTTTCTTCACGTCCGCGCTTTGACTTTAAGAACCGGGGTTGTTGTTGTTGTTGTTGTTGTGGGGTTTAACGCCATTTTTCAGCACGATAGGCCATACATGGCGGCCAGTATTAATGGTGGAGGAAGAACCCGGAAAACCCCGGAAAGAACCACCGACCCACGAGAAGCTACTGGCAAGCTTTCTCACATGCCCACATTGGCTGAATCTTAGACTCGAACCGCCGCAGACAGAGGTGAGATGGCAGTGATCCGTAACGAAGAGCGCTTTAGACCACTCGGCCACTCGGGGCCCCAAGAACCGGGGTTGTTTCCAGTCTAACCATCCATTGTCGACTCATCCTCCTAAGAAGATGTGCTCCAAACTAGCTAAGCTCAACGAAGCCTACGTGAATTTGCATAGGGTCAGACACAGTCTGATACCGAAGCCAGAAGAAATAGAGAATGTGAGAATGTTAAAAGTCACTGAAGACCTGAGAGAAGAGCTCTTCAGAGAAGAAATGAACAGGGAAAAAGAAGAATGGACAGAGAAGTACAGACTTCAGAGACAGCAGCAACAGCAGCAACAACAACAGCAGCAACCTGAAGCTGACAGAGGCTTTGTCGATTGTCGTATCGACACCAAAGAGTTCTTCTTCTCTTTCCGAAGAAGCAGACCTATCGCCAGAAAGTCTATCCTCAGAGGACATCGCATTCTTAGAAACTAAAAAAGAATGCTATAGCAAACAAAAAAACAGCCCTTTTCAGGGCTACGCCAATACTCTAGAAAAGAAATAACGATCGATTTGCCAATGTGTGTAGGTAGAGTAGTGTAAATATAAACACTAACTCTTTTTTAAAAAATGTGAGGGTATGTGTTTGTGAATAAGATTGTGTGTTTGTGTTTGTAAGTGCTCAAGTATGTTGGTATGGATAGTAGATTAAAATAATGTTTTTTTGGTGTTTGAGGTGTAGATTTGGGGTTAGATTGGATTGATTTGCGAATGTAAATAGTCTATTGAAGTGATTTATAAAAAATTTTAAAATAGTGATGGGTAGCATAACAAAAGTGAGTGAGTGTTTCTTTTAGGTCCGCGCGTTGTTGTTTTTTGGTCATGATCTAGGTAAGATCAATTTTATGTTTTTTTAGGGGGATGTTTTCCATCACGTCCGCGCTTTCAGTATAAATTGAAACTCGCTCGGCAGTCCAGCTACCCTTGTTGATTGATCAACACCACCAGAAGAATGAACACCAGAACTGTGAAACTGTTAGAACTCCAGATGCACCTGGAATATGCCAGGCGCATACTAAATGAACTGGCCGCGGAGGCCATTGTCGAAGAAGCAAGAATGAAAGAGGAGGAGGAAAGAAGAAGAAAAGAAGAGGAGGAGAGAAGAAACAAAGAAGAGGAGGAGGAGGAAAAGGAGAGAAGAAGAAATTTCAGAATCCCAGAAACCGAAAATTGGGATTCTGAAGCCACATATCCTGCTTCTGCACTCCGAAGAAGAAAGGTGAAAGGAGACTGGGGAAGAAGATGCGTGTGTGGCGCCAGACCAGGAAGGTGCAACCATTAGATAGGTGCATCTGGAGTTCAAAAAAAAAACAGCCCTTTTCAGGGCTACCCAATACTCAAGAAAAGAAATAACCATCCATTTGCCAATGTGTGTAGGTAGAGTAGTGTGAATATAAACACTAACTCTTTTTTCATAGTGTGAGTGTATGTGTGTTTGTGTTTGTGTTTGTAACTGCTCAAGTAAAGTTAGTCTGAATAGTAGTTTCTTTATTGTTTCTTAGCGTATGGGGAGAGTAAAGTTAGGGTTTTATTATATGAAATGAGAAAAGTGGGGATGTTTTCCTTCACGTCCGCGCGTTGTTTGGTCATGATCTAGGTAAGATCAATTTTATGTTTCAGGGGAATGTTTTCCTTCACGTACGCGCTTTAAGTATAAGAACCCACAAAGTTTGATGTTGGAACCATTCTAAGGAATAACCAAGACAAAATGACTCAAGTATCAGTTCTATTTAATCTATTGAGAGACATCTATTTCTGGATAATGGATGTAGACTATGTTTTAGGAAGAATAGAAGAGGAATGGAGGCATGGAGATATGAAAGACTTTGTAACGAGTCAAGTTCAAGACCTAAAGACAGCAAGAGATATCATAGCAGGGATGATTAAAGAAGAAGTCAGTAAGTCAAGAGGCTTCATTAACCCACCTTACTTCAGAGTGGGAAGTTTGAAGGAAGCACTGGATAATGTCATCAAAGTCCGGTGCTTCCTAGAAAAAAATATTGTACTGGACAGAGTGGAGAAATGTAAAATGGGGATTGGAAAAGGTGAAGAAAGGGGAAGATCTGATGAGAAAAGTAATGGAGGAAGAAGTAGAGAAGATTAAAGAGAAATGGAGGGAAGAAAGAAAAGATGTGGAAAACAAAAAGAAACAGGCAGAGTTTGAGAGGTTGAATCAGAATTGGATAAAAGTTCAGGAAAAGTTTAGAGCTCTAGGTCATCCTGACTGGATGCCCGAAAAGGAGAAAAAGAAGACAGGAATAGTGACAAAAGTGAGAAGATGGTTGAAGAAGTGGAAGTGTTAGAAGAAACCCAAAGGCCCTTTTCAGGGCCCCCATATTTCTCGAAAAGAGAATGACTTTTCAATTGCCTACCCTTTTTTAAATTTAAATTTAAATTTAAATTTAAAAAAAATTTTAAAAAAAAAAATCCCCTTGTCCCTAAACAAGCCCAAACTCTATTCCCCATGTTAAATTCCCCTTGTACGTATATTGACCCACGATTTTTCGCCATGTTAATTCCCCTTGTACGTATATTGACCCACGATGTTTCGCCATGTTAAATTTCCATTGTACGTATATGATCCCAGGGGTGTTTTTAATGCTAATTCCCATTGTACGTACGGTATCCCTATTCACTACTTACATACATACATACATACATACATACATACATACATACATACATGTAGTTCATTCATTATTTTGTTTCCTTTTCCCAAGAACTGTTTCTTATTTTCTTCTTGCCTTCATTTTGTTGTGCGGGAAAGTATTTTGTTTCATCATTAAGTTACTGTTTGCTTGTTTTGACTTTCGACTCATTTCTAAATTTCAATATAACCAGGGTCTAGGGGTCCCAAACTCTCAAAGTGTCCCGGGCTTCGCTCAACTTCTGAAGGGGCCTATGTCACACTATTGTCTATGCGCATCGAAATACACAACATCAATTACCTTAAGCCTTTCCTCGATCATAGCGTGTATGCAGGAGGACGCGTCACCATGCCCGCTGATGTGCAATGTTTTTGTGTGTGTGATTTGGGTATTTAACGTAGCTTTAATAATTTTTCAGTCATATCGCTACGATGTGACAGTTTATAGTGATGTCTAGTTAGCTGTTAGTACCATTTCTGTAAGTCTTTGGTATGACTCGGCCGGGTATCTAACCCACGACCTGCCGCATCCGAGGCGGACGTCCTAACCACTAAGCCACCGGGGTGGAAAGCAATGTTTTTGTAAGGAGAGAGATAACGAATGCAAATAAATGAAGATGACAATAGACAAACTGAGACTTATCATTTATTTTGCAATTTAAGCCCTGGTTAGGTGAACAGTGGTGCTTTTTTCAGGTAGTTGGAGTGGTGATGAATCTGTGTGAGAATTGGAATAAAGGGAAGGAAGCTGGTTGCATATTGCTGACTCGCTGAATTTTAAAAGATGTTGCTACACTATACACTGAGACAGACAGAGAAAGCAATCTCTGCCACTAGTGACACGACGCATTTCAGAATATTGTAGATAAAAAATAGACCGCCAATTGCATTAACCTAAAAAGGAATCATATGGACAGTCAACTTAATAAGCATTTAAAAGTGAGATTTTTACCTTGAAATATCTGAGTAAATTTAAGTTACTTTTTGTTTATTTGTCAACCTAACATAATCGTTTGTTGAGTAATGTATATAAATCAAGCCAAAATCGTGTGAATAGATTTGACGTAGACGTCTTGCTTATTGTATACTATTGGTTAATAAAGAGCATTTTTATTGCTGTGAAAATATATTTTCTTACCGTATTTGAAAAGATCAAAGTGCTTGAAAATATAAAGCCAAGTAATATATCTTAGCCTCGAAAATGGCCAATAATTGATAGGAACAGAAAATAATCAATATATTTTTTAGAACTTTTTTAAATCTCGTATTCCTGTCAATTTATTGGAGACAAGTATTAAATATTGTTGACACAAGATACATAAAGGTACAAAGCTACGGTCTAGTGGTATAAAGCTACGGTCTAATGGTACAAAGCTACGGTCTAGTGGTATAAAGCTGCGGTCTAATGGTACAAAGCTACGGTCTAGTGGTATAAAGCTATGGTCTAATGGTACAAAGATACGGTCTAGTGGTATAAAGCTACGGTCTAGTGGTATAAAGCTACAGTCTAATGGTATAAAGCTACGGTCTAGTGGAACAAAGCTACGGTCTAATGGTATAAAGCAACGGTCTAATGGTACAAAGCTATGGTCTAATGGTAAAAGCTACGGTCTATTATATACTACATTTTTCAGATATGTTGTGGAGATATTTAATTAGTTCAATACGTCAGCGATATTATCGGTATGAAGAAATAATTTGTATTTTGATAATTATAAAATTATTTTTCAAATTTCAATCTTGACGAAAGATGTACACTATGCTCTTGAGAGGATGCAGGTTTATTTATGACGTTTTATGGTGATAACATTGACATAAGCATCCTAAACCCCGAAAGCAAGATGGCTGATACAGTACGGTAGGAAGATGGGACAATTTACCTTTTTGATGTGAGTAAATACACACATTTGTATTCGGCTAAAATCATAGCACAATTTCAAGACCTCGTAAAGTTCACAAATTAAATCTACTGCGATTCGACAAAAACGGAAGTTTTCTAGAACAGAGTTATATTTAAAACAAGAAACAGTAACTCCGTATACGAAACGTCGGCTTTGGAATCAATCACAGGAATGACGAAATTTGACATGGAATTTTTCAATGAATTTAAAGGAATCGAAGAAACGTTACAAATCGCTGAAAATAAAAGTACCTGTTGTAGATGGCTGTTCTGTTGGCTTGATTATAACACCTACAAACAATTTACCAAGCGTAAAGCATTTTCCTGATGTTTGCACCGTTTTAAATAATTAACAAAAACCAAGAATTAACACATCGTTTATACGATCCTGATGATCCAGTTGCAGACATAAATGAAAACAAAATAATCCGATTTCAAGGAATTGTTGACCAAGCAAATAACCTATATATTGCTCATAACTAGCGAGAGAAAGCTTGCCATACAAAAGCGTTCATCAAGTATGCATTGCTTCTCTAATTTTCGTATATTGTTTAATATCTTAAATGTTTAAAAGTTGTTATACTAGCTCACAATGCAAAAAGAGTTAATACTATCCTAAAACGATAATGCAAGTAATATAATTTATTCCGTTCGTTTAAATGTAATTTTCATTTTATTCTGCTTGCAATTCGTTCAAGTTATCAACTGGAATCAATTTACCCATCAGAGATGCCACTCCTGATATGTCTACATGAGACAGCTAAGTAAAACAACTATAGGAAGTTCGTGAAAGCAAATAACAACGTTGAAAACAAAATACGGAAAATCTTTGAGCAAATCTTTACGGAATGTTTTGTAATCAATAAATTCGTTCCTTTAATATCTAGCGTAAAACAGTTGTTATAACTATTATATGTTTATCTCACTGTTAGACGATTAAAAAACGATGCAAAAAGGGTGGGGGACAAAATAAGGGAGAGAAGTACAGCTGAACTACAACGGTAAGTTAGCAATATAAATTGACTATATTATAGAGTTAACAGTTTTAAAGGCATCTATTTTTAAATTGGGTTCCATTATTTTTTGGCTATGGCATTTGATCATTTTTACATTGGTTTTCACTAGTTCTCATGTATCTTGTGTCAGATTTATTGTTTTGTGTCTTTGCATTTAAAATTCCAACTTTTGCCAAGTGGAACATTTTGTGTTTTCCTTGTTGCAATACCACCTGATTTATGCATTTCTATTCATGTTTTCCCTCCTTTTGCCTCCAAATTGAATTGTACTACTAATAGCAAGGGGAACTATGTAATGGCTCTTTTATTTTTTTTATTTTGGACATGTCTTGGAATACTTTCCTCTTTCAGCATGTTCTTAAAATTAGCTCAAGGTGAAACGTGTTTAGTTTAAAGATGGTGCTGAATAACATAAAAGAATCTTAAAATTATATTTACATCAACTATTAAGTGTGTTGCAATATGAATGGAAGGTGATGAGAGTGAACTTGAGGACATTTCTGAAGGTGGATAGCAACTAAAAAAGAGAAACTTCACAAAAGAAGAAAGATCCAGATGGAGCTGAACTTGGAAAACAGCTTGTAAAACGTTCGCATGAATTTAAAAAAGCCGAAGCAGAAAAGTTAAAACGAATTCTAGAGCAGAACAATGACTGAAAACTAAGATTCTAACTGAAAGAACTGTATATGAAGCAAGTGACTCAAACATAGCCATTTACATGAACAGTCGTATGGATGTTGCCTTCGAGTTATGATATATATACTCAAAAGCATACAAAACGAGATATTTGTTAAAAACGCATATACGTGATAAACAACATGAGATCAATCACATCTAGTTCCATTGGGTGTGTCAAAAGAACAGAAACGAACAAGTTTTCGAATTCATACATTAGCTTTAGCAAATAAACGTTAAGAGAGATAAACAGCATAAATCAAAATATGTACATTGCATCATTTAATTCAGCTTTCAACACTAATACATAATGCCTTGAAAGACAAATTTAGAACGTCCATAAATTCAACATCAAACATGAATACTGTAGAAGTCATAAAGTTGATTATTTTGAATGCATTGTCCCAGTTTACAACTAATTATCTACGAGACAAAATAATTAAGTAAACGACGTGAAGATGAGTGATGGTGGACATAAGGAAGAAAAATTTATTTCGATACCTAAATCTAAGCCAAAGAAAGAAAATCGAACAAATATTGAAAACAAGCCAGAAGAGCTCCTAGTGTAATTCATAAATCTGAAGTAAACGAGGAGACGGAGTAGTAAAGGCAAGACTAAAACTTATCTGTTTCTTAAATCTAAATGGGAATGACAATATTAAATGCTGTATTGCTATATTCAATATTACTACCTTTCGACAACGAAATTACTTTTAAGTTAATGAAGATCAAGGAAATTAAGATCAACCTTTGCAAAACAGACTGAACATGGCATAAATTCTAAATGAAAGTACAAGAAAGCATACTAGTTTCAGTCTGAGTCGAGCTCGTTATGCAAAGTGAATCAGGTGGTATGGGTGTTACAGCTGCAGGGTGTTAGTCTGGTACAAGGTCCTCATGGCAAATGAATCAGGTGGCATGGGTGTTACAGCTGCTGGTTTAGGAATCGGAAGAACAGCAATAGGACTTATCATGCCAATAGCCTTTAATATGTTTGGTGAAACTTTATTTGGGTTTGTTAAAAAGGTTATTAAAAACAAGCTAGTAAACAGTAAACGTTTGTTACATGCCCTACACGTAATTTAAGCAATACGGATGCATCAATATTGCTTAATTTACTTATAGGGCATGTTGCAAACGTTTACTGTTTACTACCTTGTTTAATATGTCAGGACAGCAAGAGTTACGGAGTACAATAGTCACAAAATCGATAAAACAAGACAGTGAGGGAGAGAGATGGCCTAACAAAAAAACCCGCAAACAGTGAAAGAAAACTCCTCTTTTAGAAGAGAACAGGAAAAAATGATAACGAGATTTTAGATGAGCTTGCAGGACAAAAAAGCTACCATGATACAACGTAAATCACGAAGATATAACTGATAAAGATATACCATGCAAGTATTTCATTATTGCTTGCATGAATTTCAACTGATTGAATTGAAATGTTTCATCGCCGTAAAAGTGAATTCTGAGAAAAAGAGACTTTTTGTAAATATGGTAAGTATCAAAATACATTACAGAGAATAGGTTTTTTAGTTTGCTACACCGGGTAAAAACAATTTGTTCTTGGGTAGTAAGTGTTATTTCCTAATTGTTTATGCCTTAAAAGTATAGAAAATGGATAGTATTCCCCACAAACGTTGCTTTTGTGACCAGGACTATGACATTTTGAAATTTACCTATTTTCCAGAACATTCCAGATAGATCCAGTGTTGGGTAAACTTGGAGTATCTTCTAGAACTTTCCAGTAACATAAATAGAAAAGAGAGCCATGAAGTTCACTATCCCAAGAATTTGGCGGAAACCCACTGACCACTCAAGCAACTGCTACTTCTGTATGGTGGACCCTTCCAGACGTCGGATTGGCAAGAATGCACCTGCTATCACGTATCCGAACCTACCTTCATCCATCTCCCTGGTGACACACTGCCCTGAGCTTCCCGTACTCGCTCCTCCAGAGAGAGAGAGAGAGAGCAGTCTTCTTTAAAAGAGGCAGCAAGTCAGAGAGCGAGGAAGATGTTGTAGAACCAGATGGCAATTTCAGAGGTAGAGCTGAGGAGAGAAACTTATACTACCCCAACCAAAAGGACCTCAGTGACTTGATCAGAGATTTTGGTCTCACCAAGTCCAATGCCGAGCTTTTGACGTCTAGGCTCAAGCAGTCGAACTTGTTGGATGAAAGTGTGCAAGTCGCAGATCAGAGGAAGCGTCATCAAGCTTTTTCCAGCTTCATCACCCGTCAAGATGGGCTCTGCTTCTGCCACAATGTGACCAGTCTGTTCGAGGCAATCGCAATCGCCTGTATCCAGAATGAGTGGCTCCTGTTCATTGACGGCTCATCCAGGAGTCTCAAAGCCGTGCTGCTCCATAATGGGAACAAGCATCCGTCTCTTCCACTGGCTCACTCGGTGCAACTCAGAGAGGATTACAACAGCATCAAGACCTTGCTGAAAGCCTTGAAGTATGATGAGTACGGCTGGAAGGTCATCGGAGACTTCAAAATCGTTGCATTCCTGATGGGTCTCCAAGGAGGTTTTACCAAGTTTCCCTGCAAGATTTGCCTTTGGGACAGCAAGGACACCAAGGCGCACTACCACAGGCGGAACTGGCCACAGCGGATAGAGTTCTCCGTGGGGAGGAACTACGTCAAGTGGGAGCCACTGGTGTACCTCCGGAAGGTGTTGATGCCACCACTGCACATCAAACTGGGACTTATGAAACAAATTGTCAGAGCTCTAGATAAGGAGTCGGCAGCCTTCAAGTACCTTCAAGACTTCTTCCCTAAGCTGTCTTCGTCGGTCCACAGATAAAGAAGATCCTGGAATGAAGTGAATTCTCCAAGAAGTTCAATAGTAAGGAGAAGGTGGCTTGGAACCGCTTCGTCGCAGTGGTTCGGGGCTTCCTGGGCAATCACAAGGCCGAAAACTATGTGTAGCTGGTTGAGAGTCTGGTGAAGAACTACGGCACAATGGGCTGCAGGATGTCCTTCAAAGAACATATCCTTGATGCTCATCTTGATAAATTCAAGAAGAACGTTGGAGCGTACTCTGAGGAGCAAAAGCGAGCGCTTTCACAAGGATATACAGGACTTTGAACGCCGCTACCAAGGACAGTATAACGAGAACATGATGGGAGACTTCATTTGGGGGCTGATTCGTGGAAGTGATTTACAGCATAATCGTAAATCTCGAGAAAATACTCACTTCTAAATCTTTTGTGATCATTTTTGTATTACTTTAGTATAAATACATATTAATTTTGTTTCATATCTTTTTTGTTCGTTATGTGAACGAAAAGACACAAATTCTCCCGCTTTCTCACTGGAAATAGGTAAATTTTAAAATATCACTGTCCTGGTCACAAAACAAAGCTTGTGGAGAATAATAGCCTTTATCTATACCTTTTAGGCATAAGCAATTACGAAATAACACTTACGACCCAGGGACAAAAATTGTGTTACATAGTGATTACAATATTTAATATATTGAAAGAAACCAATATATTGTATTATATCAACGACAAGAATGAGACGGACACTGTTTTAATTGTTGATCGTTTTATAACCTTGAAATGTATGTGAATAAGTTCAAAGAATGAATGACTGGTAATAACGAGAATAAAGAAAGTATTTATATTGAGTGCTTGAAATACAACTCAAAAGTTCTAATAACTCCGAACAATAACTATCACCAACAACAATTTTCCACGAGATGTATAAATTTTTCATTAAACGGAAACGAGGCTTGCAAATTTATATCACACGAGAGAGAGAGAGAGAGAGAGAGAGAGAGAGAGAGAGAGAGAGAGAGAGATGTTTGGGGATAAGGAGGGATTAACATTAGGGTATTTTTATTATTGTCAATCCCAATGACCAACAAAGTGAAAGAAGGGGGTTGGCATTTTAACATTTTCATTTTTAATTAATAATCGGTTTTTAGAACCTTATTTTAGGTTAAGAAAAAAAATACAATAAATAGATTACAGTATGTGTGCCTCGACATATAGTGTCGACCGGCTATTGCAAATTTCTATAATTGATAGTATAAACTCTATAGATAACACCCAAGGAGAGGGTACATATATGAACCAGGTTATTGTAGGTTGCTTGGTTAAAGTTCAGTTTCAACGGTTTCATCAAGCGCAAATTCTGTTTCTCTCTCACTGCAGATTTTTGCTTATTTTGTCCATTATGCATGAGGGGAGGGGAGAAAGGATTGCGATGATATTGTTTGCCATGTTAAATTCATTTAGAAAATAGGGATCATTAACATTTTGTCATTATTTTCTTACGTCATTAACGATCAATCAGGGGAAATTCATCATGGATCTATAGAATCGATAGCATACAATCTGATATACCAATACTGTTGGTATAACAAATGGCTCTATACTAATACTTTTAAAGACATGTGATATATATATATATATATATATATATATATATATATATATATATATATATATATATATATATATATATATATATATATATATATATATATATATATATATATATATATATATATATATATATATATATATATATATATATACATATACATATAATGAAATTATTCAATGACATATATTCTTTACCTGTCAAAAATATTGCTTCACAGTGACATTGCATATGTTTAATGAGTTGCTAGGCGTATAGAGGGTTTGCACAAAAGAAACGTACGCCACTTTGGTTACTCCCAGTACATAATAGATGAGATAAGCATGTACAGTTTAAAAAATGGATACGAATATAATCAGGTATATAAGGCATACAATGTATGGCTGTACCTATGTATACTTCCCTAGGTCCAAAAGTTAGGATGTAGCGAAGGAAGTCTCCAGAAAGTATTTCAGAATTGTTAGAGTATAATCACCAGTACATAGAGATATTTATGTAAATTTTAAATTTTATTTTTAACATCTATATCTCCATGGAGTCAATATTGGCTTGCATTAACACATTAACCCCTGGAGGTTTTTACCTAGTGTGTTAGAAACATCGTTTTTCATTGGCTATTTGGCTCGGGCATGAGCAGAAGGGTAAAAGTTGGATTTTGTATTTTTATTTTATTTTTATTTACTTTTTTTATTATTCATTTTTTATTATTATTTTTTTCTTAACGGACCCATTATTATAGTATCGAGACCACTTTTTATTCCAAATGCCCATCTTATTCTACTTTTTGCAAAGGTTCGTCTGTCTGTTTGCAGTTCATACCGGTCTGCCTTAGATCTGAGACCAAAAAGTCTAAAATCCGGACACAAAATCGGATTCCGACCATGGGCGAATTTTGGGTAGAAAAAAATCGGGTCCAAAAAATGAGGTTTTCCCTCTTTATTTTGTAGTGCAACTAGAAATTCCATATTTTTTGGTATCATTGTAGAGCTACGTCTGTCTACCTTTCTATAATACCACCCACTTTAGTGTATCATACATGACCTTGACGCTACAGAGCTCGGCAGTAGGCTACTACCTCCTGTCACTTAAACTCGTCACAAGGGGTTCATGTGTTAAGTAGTAACATCATGCATCTCTATGTGCATATATTTTATCTCTGGCAGAGTATATTAAGAATGATAAAGTGAAAACCTGTGTCAGGATATGTAATAAGCATATGCTACCGATATAACGTCTTCACTCGCCTATAGGTAGAGTCAAAATATAAACAACACAAATCCTGATCTGCCGTAGCATAATGCGCTTGCAGATCAGGGTCTATGCTGCTTGTCCTTCTGATTACTCCTTACAAACTACACAGACCCAGATTTGTCAGCGCAATATGCGACGGCAGATCTGGGCATGTATGGGTCTTAGTAGTTTGCAGTTGGACTTGTGTTATGAGTACATACGGTAAACGCCTACTATTCAGATAAAATGTAACTGTGAGATGATACAAAATCAACTGTAACATGGATTAGCCGATGTTACATAGCCTTTGCTAGACCATTGATCAAGGATATAGCATGGTACAAAGTAATTCGATGTTAACCCTAAGATAATTGCAAGGTTAGTTTAAACCTGTGTTACATCGTCTTTCCTAGGTCTTGAGTAAATATACGTTCATGTTAGAGTATAATTGTAAGATCATTCAAAATCATCAGTTGCAGTGATGCTAGGCTAGCTTGATCCAATGCCATATAGTCTTTGTTAAGTTTTTAATTTAGAAAGAAAGTATGAGATGATATAAAGTCAACCCCAACACAGCTGCAAGTTCAGTTTGAGGTCATGCTACATTGGCTTAAGAAGTAACTGAGATTATCGTCATCTTCTTTAGAATGTTATCATCATCGTCATCTTTAGAATCATCATCATCAACATCATCATCTTTCGAATGATGATGATAATGATGATGATGATGATGATCATCATCATCATCATCATCATCTTTAGAATTGTATAAGAATACAGCCAATCTAGCAATACGGTCCATTAACTGTTAGTATTCTATTCTAAGGTAGCGCTCTACAGTTTCGCATTTTGCATAGGGGTTAGATTTTTTAAGAGAAAGAATTTCCTCGATTTTCAACACATGTCATACTGGCAATTAAAAAAAATCCTTATATATCTTAGATAGTGTTAAAAGAACTATTAATTCCCTTTCCTTTGTTGTATAATTGATGGGTGTAATTTGGGTTATAGAGTTTACAGCTTACTTCAGATGTGCATCTATATATAAAAATCTGCTAGCTCCGTCTGCCCATTTTCACTTCCTGGACTTCAGAGGTAAATTGTATTTTTAAAAAAAATAGCGGATAACTTCTTTATATTTTATATATTTGGTAATTCATTCATTGCACTTTCAGAAACTGGTATTGTCTAGTCTGACAAACTTCGTTCTCCCTAGAACTATTTCAATAACTGCTAAAGGTATTGCACTTTATACTAATTCAAGCTAATCAATTGAGCACATGGGAGCAGGCGTTTAGGTTAGATGTGTGCTTAGGTCATGTACAATTTCCATAAGAACAATATCCAATGAAATTTCAGTACAGTACATGAAATTAACTTAGAGCTATGTCAACATTCTCTCCATTGTCCATGTTGCAAATGCAAACAACTTCACCTTATAATTGTCACTCTCTCAGAAGTTCCTAATGTCGAGCGCCCCCATAAAGCATTGGTTGATTATGGCAACGGATGCCTAATTGGTAGGAGGTGAGGATATCATGCTAAATATTCTGCTAAATATTCTGCTAAATATCTGCTCGAATCCCTATTCGGCAGCTTCGAAATCCGTACCATACAATATTATATTGTACAACTTAGAAATACAAATATATTATATTCAGCAGTTTAGAAATTTCACAATAAATATGGTATATTCTACAGCTTATCCCCACTAACCATATTACGACTGACTTTGAATCGATTTGATCATTACTTTCTAGCATTCTACTAAATTAATCAAAGGTTTAACATAGACAAAGTGACGTAGGCTCCAACTATCGGCTTTTTGGCTAACGTTAAGTAGAAAATGTAGCCCTACTCCTAAACCTGACTTGTATTCTCTCTAATTCCAGTTCCAAAGAACTGATTGAAATATCATATGCTTTTAGGCCATTTAACTCCATAATATATCTCATTTGACCTCGAGAATATAGCTTTTCTGTTGCTTTTACTCTGTATTCTTCTCATGTTGTCAACTGCTGCATTTTTAAATACCAGATTCAATCATAAGGAAAATGGTGTTATCTCTAAGCAGTTCTAATTCCGCCTTATTTATTTTCAAACTGGATCATGAGCTAAGCCAGGTAAACTAAAATAATGCGCTGGGTCTAGATTATAAATATTCATGCATACATTTCTAATTTCTTTGAAAATGTCGCATAAGAATAAAGTACTATTTATAAATAGTAGTCAAAAAAGTCCCCAAGAAAGTTCAATTTAAAATGTTTCATGCATAATTAACATACATTGTGGCGGCAGCTAACTCATTACCTTTGGGTGCTTCAAAATGTATTATTCTTTCTGTGAATCTAGTTGAAATATCTAGCAAATTGTTCTAGTGAATTGTTCATAAATCGATAACCATTTATGAATCTAATTGCTCTTTTATTAAATCTTTTTTGCCTTTATTTTCAAATCTGTCGATTATTAATTCCTTATCAAACAAAATGTATTTTTCATAATTATTTGGTATTATTAACACTTCTTGATCTAGATTGGAGGTCTTTATGCAGTAAGCTTTTATGTAAACTATAGGTTTGTTTATTTAATTGATTTAATATATAGACAAAAATCGTGATAGTTTATGTTTTGCTGGATTTCTTTTGCGTCCATGATGTATTCTGATTCTGTTTACGTCGTATTATTGATTATATGATACTTTCAAAGTCGCAATGCAGAACAAAAGGAACATTGGGTTGGCAGGGTAGTTATTAAATGTAACGATAAAACCCTTTCAATGTATTGTGTCCATTGTGTATCCATTTAACTGCTTGATCTTTTCTTTTTTATGATGAGTCAGATTAAAAATAATTCAGACATTTCTTACAAAAACGTATTTAATTCATTTGCTTGCTTGAGGTGATATTAATATTGACGAAACTTGTATTTCACATTAATGGTAATTGTTTCCATCAAATATAATGAATATATACTTGGCTGTATCTTTCTTTTTCTGTAATCCTAATCGGGTATATAAATTTTCCTATTTTTTCGAAGACATTACAGATTCTTTGTTAATTTTATTTATGTCCTGAATATTTTTGGACATTTATTAAACCAGTGCTTATAATTGTCAAGGTTGGGTGGTCTTCACAGGTGATTTTTTCATGTATTTATAACATAGTCTATGACACAGACAAATATATCTTATCCTTCTTTTTAAAATAAATATACGCCTTAAGTAATTGTTGGAGATATGAATTTGAAACGTTTAGTACCTATCCCTCAGATGTTTAAATTTCATTTTACAGTGTTACAATTAGTAACTAACCTTATGGTCACCTAGGACAAAGGTCATACTATTTCAAAAAGTGCGACATTTCACTATTTTGTGTCAACATTTGAAACATACCAGCATTGTTGTTGTTGTTGTTGTGAGTTTAACACCATTTCTCAGAACATGATAAGCTATTCTTGGCGGCCAGTATATCCGGTGGATGAAGAAGCTGGGAAAACCCCTGGAAGAGCCACCGACTCAATCTTTCTCATAGTTCCCTATAACCCACGTTGACAGAAGTGATTTGTAAAGGCGAGCGCTTCGACATCTCGCCCCACCCCACCCCCAACATACCAATTGTTGAAAATAGTTATTACTCTTCACGTTATGGAATATTGTTTCTATTTCTCATGTTAAAACAAGAAGCGTTGTATCACACACTGTTTCTATTTCTTATGTTAAAATTATAAGCGTTGTATCACACACTATTTTTTATTTCTTATGTTAAAATAAGAAGCATTGTATCACACACCGTTTCTATTTATTACGTTAAAATAAGATTTGTATCACACAGTTTCTATTTCTTAGGTTAAAATAAAAAGCGTTGTATCGCACTGTTTCTATTTCCTTGGTTAAAATAAGCGTTGTATCTAAAACTGTTTCTATTTCATATGTTAAAAAACAAGCTTGTATCTAGTGGGCCAGTGTGGTTGCCTTTTTTGTCGTCCTTCAAATGTTTATAGATTTTCCTGTTGATATGAGGATGAGGTTTCCTTTAAGTGCGTAGTAGAAATGTGATGAAATGCACTCTTAAAATGGCACTTTAGATGGGTCCATGGGTACCTTATTTTTGCACTCATGCAGGAATAACTAGGTACTAGTTGATTAATATTATCAAGCATATTATCACGAACTAAGGAGGGCAAACTTCTGAATTTTCCTTAAAGCAATATTAATCAGTATTATAGTTCGTCTTCAACAAGTTATTGTCAAGGACGTAATGGTCACCGCATTGTATGTGAAATATCTCCTGTTTAGTTCAGTAAAGGTTCTTAATTGGAACGAAAATCGTTAGTTTAGTAACTTTCACTCTTTGGAATAAAAGAGGGGAAGGAAGAACTTTAAAGGGAGAGTCATAGAAGGATCAGTCTTACCAAGCCAATCGTTTTGCTGTATCCGTTTCTTTGTTCCCTGACGAGTTTCAAAAGTATATGTGTTGATTTGTATACAGCTTTATTCGTGTAGCGAGTGGCTTTAAAGATTAGTGAACATTCTCAAGATTAGTGAACATTCTCAAGATTAGTGAACATTCTCAAGATCGAAATATGTTAAGTGATGTTAAAATAGCAGTTGATTTTAAATATATTCCCTTACAACTTTGCAATTATGACGGCCTAAAATGAAATCGCCGGTCACAAAATATGCTTCGTCCCATAGTCTTCGCTACACAGATGTATGATCAAAACAAAAAGTATGACTGATGAATGTATGGCTCGTTTCTGGATTTCGGTTAGAACACACGCAGTCAACCATGACTATATATCTTGCATACGAATGTGGTGGTATTGATGTTGATTTGTTTCTCCAAAATATCCCACTAGGATATTTAACTTTTGTTACAAATGTAATGGGGTTTTTTTTTGGGGGGGGGGGTCAACACATAAAATAAAAGGAACGCTCCACTACTATTAGTGCACTTTTTGGTTGAAAAGGAAGAAACCTTGAAGAAAATAAATTGGCAGTGGCATAAATCGGTTAGCTTGTCTATTTGTAAAAAAAAATTGTTTTATGTCTAGCAGTTGTGGCGTAATTCTAAGTTTGGGATATTTTTGTCTTGTCCGTTGAGACGAATCGGATTTCTAGGGTTAGGCAATCTCTATATCATGAAATTTTGTTGTGAACCCGACGAAAAAGACTGTATGATGATGTATCACCAGAGAAATGTTCATCAGACCTACTCCCTTTTTATGGGACGCAATGTCTAGTATCGATACAAAAGCATGCCAAGGTTCATGAAGATATCTTGGATAAGTTCAGGAAAAATTATATAAATAAATATGTGGTCGACGGAGTGCCAATCTTACTCCGGATTTTTTTTCGGGGGCGGGGGTACTTTTTTGGAGGGGGTGTATAAATACACAGTTTGGTCTATTTCTAATTTAGCATGAAACAAATCCTAAAATAATTATAAATGCTTTCTATTTCTTTTATTTATTTATTTTCTCATGCCCGGGCAGATAGTTATACAACTATAGTGCAGCACTAGCAGTTGACAGGTTATTAAAGTAGATTTATTTAAAGGGAGGTGTGAAAATGTACTTCTAGTATCATGCTTGCAAACCTTATTGATAGTGGATAATACTGTATGGGTACACACATCTTCACTAGTCAAGGATCCGATATGTTAACCCTATCTACGCCTTGGCGGATCGATCAGATATTGGATTTCAGAGTTGCCTCCCTTAGTATGTAATGCCAACAAACCAATAACGTGTAAAATCGGTGCTTTGTACATCTGCTGTAAATGGTTGAACCATGGACTTTAAAAGGACACTCTGTAAGTTTGACATCAAAGTATGATATCGTACCTGAGGGAAGTCATTACAGGTGTATTTGAGGGAAAGGGTGTATTTGTAAAATTACGGATCGGCAGTGAAAAATTGCTTATGTACGAGTCCATTCCAGCTGTGTGCTCCCCTTCTCTCCAATCATGTAGGAACAATGTTCAAATCGTAATTAAGTTTATTTTTGGGGGATACGGTGGCATGCCGCCTCATCCAATAAAATTCACAAACCTGGAGCACCGAAATATCTTATCAATCCACCAAGGTGTAGATAGGGTTAATATATCGGAACTTTTGTTAGCAAAGATGGGGGACACAGGTGGCCGAGTGGTCTAAGGCGCTCCTCTGTACAGATCTAACCGCAAGGGTTCAAGTCTCGGCTCGGCCGACATGCATATGTAAACAAGCGTTCCAGTAACATTTGTTGTTTCTAAGTTTTTATATTTATGTATTATTTTGAAATAAATTATATGATTCCATTGGTTCAATTGACATAGTTGCGCACGGCCTGTAATTGAACAGGTCAGTGGGTTCGCGAGTAGCATCCCTTTACCCGTGTCTTGAATAATACATGCCCAATGACTTGCGAGTAGTTATTGCCAAAATTCCCCAATGCAGATCCCGTAGATTTATTTGCATTAAGAATCAAGAGAGAACAGACCTTTATTGACTTTAAGGATGCAGGGTAGATTAACACAGGGTCTCTTAAATTATGTAAATGTCAACACATAAGCTTGCGCACTAACCAAAGATAATACATAGGAAAAAATTGATTCTGTACCGATTTGGGATTGAAACATTCTTAACCAACTAAAACTTCTTGCTCAATTCTACTTCTATTTTGTCCACATGATTTCTTAGCAAATAAGAAACAGCAATATATTTCTACATTTGAATTTACTGTTGGATTGACGAAGAATTTGCAATGAATAAATAGTTCTAAGCATTTGCAACTTCTTGCTCAATCCCTGGTTTTTTAATAGTCTTGGATGTCCAAATGGCACCTATGGGCGTACATTCCATGCAATGGGGGCACACTACAGATATTAGGAACTTCTGAGAGAGTGACAAGTGTATGGTGAAGTTGTTTGCGTTTGCAACATGCACAATGGAGAGAAGGTTGGTATACCTCTATGTTACTTTCATGTACAGTAGCTGAAATTTATTTGGATATAGTACTTGTGGAAATCGTGAAAAAAATGTAGATGTACAAAACTTAACCTGAATTAGTCTAAAGTACAATATCTTTTGCAGTTATTAAAATAGGGATAACGCATTATGCCAAACCAGACAATACCAGCTTCTAAAAGTGCAGTAAATGAATTACAAAATATATCAAATGTAGAAGAAAGTTACGCTGAAGTATGATATATGGTGTTTCTGTCCGGAACTGGATTAACATCATATCTCCACAATCCTATTTGGAGATCTGAGAGACACCGATAAAATGTTGTGTTTTGCTGACCTTTGGAATTTCAGTCCACCTTCGTTTCAAGAACATCTTAGATAAAGAGGTACAAATTCTTGCAAGGGAGAGTTATCTTTAATAACGATATGTTCCAAATCCAGTTTTAAAACGTTGAAAATTGTGATTTTTGATTGGTGAACTACAAGGTCAACAGAACATGACCACTTAGTGGTGTCCATCAAATCTCCACACACGGCTGTGTATATCTGATTTTAATCCGATTACTCGTTTCCCTTATTTATTCAGATGATGTCTTTATCCAGGTTCGCAGAGCTATCATTTTCCAATGAGATCTAAGAAATCTGAAATTCTTACATGATCCTTCAATAGTCGGAGAGAAATTTATATATATATGGAGTTTTTGCGTACCTGACTCTGGTCATTCTTGTCATGATTGGAGATTGTACTTAAGATAATAATCATATGAAACCAACATGTTGACGTAGCTTTTTGAGTTTAGAATTTCATCATTAACCAAACTTTGTTTAAAATTTGATTGAATTTTCTGTTAGAATGACTCATGGCTAGGTCAAAGGTGGGGCGAATAATATAAATAGGTGCCTTATTCAATCCTGTTTTGTTCAGGCTGTGTGAATCCTATTTGATCAGAACCAACGGATGTGTTCAGATATAATTCGAGAGGAATTATTTGTCTAAATTATTCATTGGGATTACGAAGCCCTCATTAACGTCTTGACTAACACTTTATGTTGGGTTTGTTGTTTCACTGTGATACGTCAAGATATTCAAGACTATTGGTGCATCTGGACATTCAAGACTATTGTAATTCATTCGGAACATTCTGTACTTTTGGACTTATGATAGGACATTTAATGACTGTTTTTTATTTAATTCACAATGCTGAAAGTGTCTTTTGAATTTTGACTTTGAATTTCAGGGAAACAATTTGTTACATATTTTAAGACAAAGAGTCACACACAGACACACACACACACACACACACACACACACACAGATATATACTGCATTTATTATTGCATTGTGAAAATTTTAAACTGTTTTCTTTGTTACTTCCACTGAAAATATGGAAAGCTGAAGCTATAAAAATCGGATATTTCCGTTGTTTTTGTGTGTGGCTAACATGAATTCTTGTGGTTTGTCGGTTTCACGCCATTTTTCAGGACAAGAGAGGCTATACGTGGCGGACAGTATATTTGGGTGGATTAAGAACTTGGGAAAACCCAAGAAGAACCACCGACCCACAGGAATCTACTGACGAAATTTCTCAGATCTGTAACAGTGAGAGCCTTAGACCACTCGGCCACACGAGGTCCCTCGTAAAATATGAAAGATTCGGTAAGATGCCAAAATCAGTAACTTTTTAAACTTTGCGCATTGAACAGTATTCTTTAAATTCTTCATCGTAAAATAAATCAGTAAAATTATTTCGAATCCATTTCGATTATACCTTAAATTACTATAAATTTAACGATTAAGTTACTTCTGAGAACAAAATGAACATGATAGACGATTGAATTGCAACGTAATCCATTGATTTACTTTCTATGCCCAATTTTGTCTATAAAAAGGCCACTGCAGCTGAATATTAAGAGTTTTAAGTTGCCAGTCTTCAGGGTTAAAATGCTCAAATAATTAGGGATATCCACAAATACTTACAGTTGTCAAGTTTTTATTTTGTGATATGTTTGTTCATCTTTTATCTCTTCTATAAGGGAAAGTATTCTTCCATTCTCGAGATTGATTAAAAAAATGCGAAATTGTAACATTTATTTCTGTTTGAACGAGGACCAACAAATACAATTCAAATATGTATCACTGAAAATAATAATAATAATAATAATAATAATAATAATAATAATAATAATATGTGTGGTGCCCTTTCAACTTTCGTCAATTAAAAATGTTTGAGAATGAAATCTTAATGATTTAATGTACAAACTATGTCGTGCTAATTACAAACTTTAAAATTGTCTTTACAGTTTAAATTTTCTTGTCCTCATTATTTTTAAACCTATGTTTTATAACTCATTAATACAGAAGAAACAATCTATTATCATTACTTCTAATGGACCGTTAGGAGTAAACAAGCAGGCCAGACCCAAATAAAACACGTGACTTTGTCCAAAACCTCTAAACAGTAAGTGCTGCATCAAAAGCACCTTCCTATCTCAATAGTCATATGTTCCACACAGATGGACAAACCATTTTTCGCAGCATTTTCGTGGCATTAGTCTTCATATGCGCATTCGTGAATATCAGCATGAACAGACACTTATATAAAGAACAAAAGCGAACTTACAAGGGTATCTAATGAAAACCATTTGCATCGCTTTTCGGATAATGAATTGTTAGTGGCACTGTCAGTTAGAAGCTAGTGTTGGCAGACTCCTTATCAATATCTATCCTCGATCCTTTCAAATAGCAGCGACTTATTCCGGCCACGAAAAAATATGACCTTTGGTCTTCTTGAATGTCAATTTTTTGTTTATTAAAGAAGTGACAAACCTCAAAAGTCCACGCCATCTAAAATGTTTCGTCTTAAAATGTCGAAACATATATATAAACGTTTGGACAACACAAAACTTTAACCTCATATATTTGTCTTCAGAGAGGTCAGTAGCAATATATGAACATTGTATTTGTTAAACCTATAAGTTAGAGGCTGAAGAAGAATCGGGTATGTTTGAAAGCTTTGTCTGGTTTAACACTGAAGTTGTGAAGCTTCTTGAATAAAATGAGAAACCGCGAGACCTTTCTTGCGTATTAATGAAGTAATCAAAGATGCAGTCTAACAAGCAGGAGTCATTTTGGACTACATTATGCATTAAATATTTTTTTATTCTCGACATAGATGCATCATAAAATCATCGAACATGATGCCACAGTCGAACTAATTATATGTGCTTTCGATTATAGAAATTGTACACTGTATATGGCCAGATTTAAGAATGAAGCACCACAATAATTGCTTTATAAAAAAAAACAACAGTGAATGTAAGCATTCAAAAGCATTTTTGCACAAGTAAAGATCTATCATTATATGGAGCACAAATACATAAACTAACATGAATCATTCTAAAACGAAAACTTAGTTATAACTGATTACAAAATGTCACTAGTCTTCGTCTTGGATTTGTTATCATTAGGTTTTGTCGAATTGTTCTGATGTGAATGCAGATGATAACTGGTAAGTCTAAATACCTGGATGACTTTGAAATCATGTGACTTACTATGTTTGGTCATAAATATATCCCTTTTCCAATAGAAAGATAAACAGAAGTTACAACTGCTATAAAGTAACAAATAAAATAGAGAACGAAAAAGCTCTGTGTAAATAGGAACTGATAATGAATTTTGCTAACAATAGAGTTGCAAATTTTGTCATAGGCACACAGTATTATTGTTTACCTCTAAACAATGATTTAACTCGTTCCGTCTGTCTGTCTGCCTGATTGTCTACATGTCTAATTCCATTGATTATAACTGAGATAAACTGTCAGCTTTGCAGTGCTGCCCACAATCGCATCATTTTGTCTAAATGAAAGGAAATTAAAATAAATAATATATGCATAGATGTCCACGTTTCAACCCAATGGTACGTACGCTTAACCCATGTGTATAACAATGTAGCAAATAAACGAAAATAACCCATCCCATGGATTCTGATAATTCTGCAATTAATATGGAAAAACATTCCATGGTAAAAGATTTTGCTATTTGTAAGTACATAAACAACTTCAATGTAGACTAGTGACTTGTTTGGCGGGAAGATCAGTATTGTATAAAACCGTATGAACATTATCCAGAAGACACCAGGGATATGTTTGTAACTGAAACCTTCATTTGTGAATCTACAAAAAAAAAATCTGAAAACAAAACAATCGGAACCAAAATCTACAACATTGTATCTGCCATGGCGGATTTCTGTGCCAGCACTTCCTTCCGCCTATTAATAGCCTCTGTCAGCTTCCGTCGTGGACCCAGCGGCAGGCCCATTTCTGTCAAATCTTTATCGCTCAGTAATAACAGGGCCTCCATATCGACCTCAGCCTTTGCGAAAAGATGCGTGTAATGGGAAAGTCCACAGCACTCCAAAAATAACAGTGTCGGAGTAAGAATCGTCTCCTCTTCATCGTCATCGTCAAGGTTTTCTACATCCTCCGCTTTCCATGGTAAATCTTTCATACGTTCCTGCAGACTTCCAGTACTGCCAATACTGTCAGATTTTGTACTACTTGTACGTTTCACAGTTTCACCCATCTCATTGTCGCCGTTTAGTGTGCCCGAATCAATGTCATCAGAGTCAACCTCAATGGGGACCAGGAACGCTCCAGTGGAGCTAAACTTATTGAGAAACGAAATTTTTCCAAATTCTGGACGACAAAATATTCCCGCTTTCTCATCCTCGTCCTCGACTTGGGCCCCAGATCCAAAACTATCAATTCCAGAATCCAGAAGATCCGATTCGCTTTTCCAGCGACCTTTTCGACTGATGGATGATTCTGGGAATACATTTGCTAGGGCTGGTCGTGAGCCTGTGTTTTCAGCCTCTCTGTTGGTCATATAGAGAACTTGTCCATTCTTAGGAATTCCCAACCCATTTACAGATTTTAATGTTCTCTTTCCACTGGGGTCAGTTTCACTGACTCTAAACTCCATTACGGAATGTGAATCGCTATTTGACATTTTTCGCAAAATTTTTCTAGCAGCACCACCTTTCTTGGCACCTTGAGCCAAATGAGAAAAATGTTGGTTAGTTCCAAAACTTGTTTTAGACTTGGTTGTTCCACTCTTGAGGCGCAAGGTCAGCTTTTTGAAGGGCGATATTTTCGTCACATTATTGACATCTCCATTTTGTCGAACAGTTCCCTGTCCATGTTTCTCAAATCGCCTTCTTTCTTTTTCGGCCTCTTTTGCTACCTTGTCCTGCAATTTTTCATAATTTTTAGCATTCCTGTCCGCATCTTTCAATGCCTTTTCCTTTAGTGATTGTACAACTTTGGGATTTTTCGATTGCTGCATTGCCTGAGCGTTGTCTAAGAATCTTGCGATATCCTCTCTGTTGTGTGTAACTGCTAACTCGAGAGCTGTGTGGAATTCATTGTCCATCGTCCAGGGGTTGGCCCCAAAGTTAACGAGGTATGTCACGCAGTTAAGGTGTCCATTCTGGGTGGCATAATGCAATGGGGTATAACCTAGTAGGTCTTGTTTGTTTTGATCTCCTCTGGAAAAAAAAAAGAAGTAAAAATAGGTGTTCAGCACTCGATTTGTTTTCCAATGTGAAAAAGTGTTACACATTCGGTGACAATAGAGATATGGATGATAACTATTATTATTTGTTACAATTAGAATTGAAAATTCGAAAGTATAATCTCATTATTATTTATTACACTTAGGATTGCAGATTCGAAAGTAAAATCTCATTATTATTATTTGTTACAATTATGATTTGCAGATTCAAAAGTAAAGTCAGATTTGAAATTTTATGCTTTTATTGCTGTTATATATCTTAAATTTACATCATCCTTGGTTGTACTTTTTCAAATATTTCCCTCGTCATCACATGAAATAATAATAATAATAATAATAATAATAATAATAATGAGGACTTTGTATAGCGCCTAATCTTTAAAAGCTCTAAGCGCTTTACAACATTAGACAACACCTATAAAATAAAAAACATATAACAATATTGTTACAAAAACAAACACCATGAAATTAGAAAAACATTTTAAAAAATCATGAGACAATTTACCATGTTTTAGAATGTACATAGTGCCTCTATATTGTCTTGGAGTTACAAACGTGGCTGGACAGTGAGTGGTGATTTTCCCCGTCTTTATTCTGGTGTATTCTCTATTTGGTTAAACATTATATTTTAAAGACAAGGTTCATTTTAAATAGGAGAAGATTAAAACTATTGATATAATGCGCTTTCATTTTTTCTTTCGAGGGGTACCAATTTCCGTGGATTGAGTGGTTAGTCCGAACCACGAATTTAAAGACCCAACGAATATTTAACCACACGTGATGCAGAATCCACATCACTCTCATGATTTCTTACTAACGCATTTCAGACAATTAGCAATGCTTTTTGATAATTCAACTTAAGTAATGCTTAAAACACTACAATTTGCATACGTTCGCTTTATTTTTTATATATAAAAAAACGAATTATAAAGCAGTTTATATTGTTTTAATGCGCATGTATATGCATATGCACATTATCTGGTATCTCTCATTTACACTCAATGGCCAGCCTGAAAAACATTCCAGCTAATATTAACATAGTCCTAATAGATCCGGTAGCACATCTCATTTTATCCGTTCAGTTTTCATCCAAAGGAACATGAAGACCGAGATGCTAAAGCTATTCCTTAAAGCACCTGTGCTAATTAAATAAGGTATATATATATATATATATATATATATATATATATATATATATATATATATATATATATATATATATATATATATATATATATATATATATATATATATATATATATATGTGTGTGTGTGTGTGTGTGTGTGTGTGTGTGTGTGTGTTTCATTGATGTTGTCAGCCTACATTGTGTGTTTCATTGATGTTGTTAGCCTACAGTGTGTGTGTGTGTGTGTGTGTGTGTGTGTGTGTGTGTGTGTGTGTGTGCATTACTATCTGGTTATGTGAAGATACATTATACAAATGCAGTGTCCAGAACCTTCTTGGATAAAACATGTTACGTCTGATTTACATGTGCTTAAAGCATTTAATCGGCTCATTATCTGAGTTTCGAGTTAATCATCAGAGTTTTCAGTGCCATTTTTGAGAAATTATTCCATACTATACTGCTCATGTAAAAGGGGTGGGGGTAAATCGATTGTTAGGAAAATATACTACAGCGCCGCTCTGTAAAACCATGGAAATATGGGATAAAATATAATTCTTATTTTGTCAAGATTCCATATATAAAGGAATCATTAACTCGGATCTAAGAAGATTTGCTTATAGAGTCTCTAATGGGAAAATCATGTATATATTGATAACTTATCAGGTTAACGACACTATGTTTAGACGTATGTACCGGCTTTTCTTATTCCAATACGTATTGAGGTAACCGAGGTATGTAGGTTCTTTATTCCACGGCTGGATATATTTGCATACCATGTGCAGTCATAAAACTATGATCTTACCACAAGGACTAATTTTATCGCAAGATTAAACTAGTTCTAAAAATTGACAACTGTAATTAATTATCTGCAGTAAAGAAAAAAAAGTCGAAAGGATATCAAAGTTGTTTACGTTTGAGGGACTGCACTATTTGTCGCACGGAACCGACTGCCGCACGATGTTTACATCCTCATTCTGTTCAGAAATGTTGCTGGTAGAAAGAAAACTTAGTAACGAAATATAAAGAATATAGTTTACTTTTACCATGGAAATTGCTGCATAGTATCGTATGGAAACCGGTTTCGTGCTGTAATCTGCCGAAAAACGACCAAAAAAAGCGCTACTAATTATCTAGGGAAGTGGAAACCCGTCTAGGAAGGGAGGGCTATTGTTGGTTGTAAAGTAAAATGGTGGCAAAAATAATTTTTCGAGAGCTTATCCTAATAGTAAGTGAAAAACAGTTAATGTTCTATCAATGCAATTTCAAACTCTTTACAGACTTGACACAATACTGAAAGAAGTACCCATTCCTTTTAGTGTAGAATTGGAAGCATGTGCACATCACAACAAAACAAAACAACAACAACAAAGCCGTAAAAATGGCGCGGCACATATGGTTGTCTCAACAAAAAGCTTGCATCTAGGATGGGTCTATTCTGTGAGATACAGGTTCTAGCGTAGCCTATTTAAAGTTATTGAATTTTTAATATGATGGCATTTCTGAAAGGTTTACAATGGGAGTAGAATTAGTACCGTTAGTCCTGGAAATGTACGATTTCTTTCTACTTCCAAAAGTAGTGCCTCAGGTAGAGGGTTTGGAGCATTTTAGAATTAGCTATATCATTCAAAATGGTCGCAGTTGAGATATTTTTAGTATCACAAATACGTTTCAATCCTTATATTACAAAAGATGACAAAATGGCGCGCATTACAGAAAGTGTCATTAGAAGGACTTTTTTCATTACAGAAAGTGTCATTAGAAGGACCTTTGTCATTACAGGTTATACTAATATGACACGCCTAACGTTTCTCAAAGTTTTGAAGAGTTGAAAAGTGGTTAACTCTTAGACTGTACTGAACTGCTTAGACCTTTATACTAGCCATAATTTCCCGCGAAGTTTTGCATCAAATGCATTTTATACAATATTGTATCACGGGGGAAAATACGACTTTGAAAAACTGCAATTTTATCCAGCTACAAAACAAACGTCCTATATGAAGTTTTGGGGGTTAACTGTGTTACGTCCAAATTTAGTATCTGAGAGGCCGCCAGTCCATCAGCCATTGCTATGCAATTCAATGTAATCGTAGTTCGTGCCTACGTTCTGCTAGATATTATTTCTTGAAATCCCGACACTTGATATGATTGAATCGATTGTTACTTGTTGCAGTTTAATATCACTTATTTACAATTATAATGAATAATTACAGGTAACTAAACAGGTGGAGTCATAGCATAGATTTATAGCATATATTTTCATAATCTACGCTGAAGTCCAGTCGATTGAAAAACTCATTTGCAATTCATATTTCTCAAATGTTTAAGTTTCTTCATCGTTAATTTAATAAACGTTTGCATATTTTGAGTGTTCTTGTTCCGAATAGGTTTGTTATTGACTATTTATACAGCATGACCATGACTAAGAACTCCACTTTGGCGAGAAAGGAACTATTCTAACGCAAATCCAGGTACACTTAAAACAAAAAAAACTAATCCCAAATAATTCTTGAAATGAGTTATATTGATGGAAAAGGGTAACTGTCGAATATCGATAATTAAGATCAGAATGCTTCGCTGTGTTGTATTATCTCAGAGTTTTTTAAAAAGTCTAATGCGTACTTAGCCATATCGTATCAATCGTTTATATATATGCGCAAAGAGAAAATGTTGGATGTGATAGGATATTACCCTATTTAAAACAAATTCCGAGGTGAAAAGCAAACAGGAAATGTGTTTGCTTTGAGATATAAACTGTAAATCATGCGGCGATGTAAAAAAAAAATTTCCCTCGTGAACTAATCGTAAAGCCGTAATTGTTTAAACAAAGCAATATGAAATATTTACATTTCTTGTAACATATGATGCAGTATCTAATTATTTATTTTACACTCCTGCCTGGACTGACTAGGTGCCTGTTACCTATTAGCAAACCAGTCATTCCACCTTAAAATAGGTCTTAGAAAAGTAAAATTCAGCGGCTAGACTAAAACCATAGCTTGCAACCAGTAAGAGATAGTGAATCTAGACCGATACATTTCTAATGTTCTTCGCTATCAACGATTATGACCAACGTCTGTGTCATAATGTTCTGACCAACGTCTGTGTCATAATGTTCTGACCAACGTCTGTGTCATAATGTTCCTATCAGTGAGATTATTCATAGCCACAGAAACCAAGCTGATACGAGTCGGAGTACATAGGACTCACGGTACTAACTATATGGAGAATGGTAACCAATCGAAAAATGGATGAATATAAAGACCAGGGATCTCAAACTAAAAACAGCCTGAGGGTCGTACGAAGGCATTTTCGATGGCCCATGGGCCACTCCACCTTTGTTATCTCTCATGACACCTTGTGATGCCAATCATTTTGCGGGCCACATGATATGGCTTAGCGGGCCGCATGCTGCCCGCGGGCCACGTGTTTGAGACCTATGATATAGACTATGTACCAGTTCGAAGGGCAATGATTGGTATATAATAAACAGTATAATTTTAGTTAAAGAATCTTTGAGAACTAATCCTATTTCTTACTATAAAAAAATTAAGGTTCTGTTGATACAATCTTAGTCATTTAAGAGACTTGACTTAGGAAAACTCATTACTGAAATTAGCACCTGGTTCTGTAAGTGTGGAGTTGTAAAAGCATGTTTCAAATACATGTAAATCCAACGGAAAATGCGCGGTTCGTATGGTTTTCTCAACGCAAAAGCTTGCATCAAGGATGTGTTTATACAGATAAATATAGGTTTGACAAAGAGGATTTGTATTACTGAATAAGTAATATTATGATAATTTCATATGTATGTTTATTATGTTAGTTGAATTCGTACTCTGAGTCATCTAACCAAGTACCTGTCAATAAAAATATACAGGTCAATATATGAAATCAATGTCAGCAGGACTCTTTATGTCACAGATGCTCATAGTCTTTTAAGAGAATTTTTAGATAACGTTGTGCCAATATTTCCTATTTTTAGCACCAGCTGTTGAATATGAAGGCGAATCGGAATCACTTGTTCACACATGAAAGGTCTGCAAGCAAGAATACTTATAATCAATTTTTCTGTCAAATTTGGTCAAAGATTGCTCAGCAGTTCATGAGAAATCATTTAAAGCTGGGGGAAAAAATCTTCATTTAGTAATGGGGCCACATTTTGATGACGGATTGTCATCATTTATACAACGTAAAACCCTATATCCCAGGATACTTTCTGTTAAATTTGGTCAAATTTTGTTGAACGGGATTTTGAGTAGTCGTTTAAAGGTTTTTCTATTTTATGGCTAACCAGCATTATTTGCATAAATTCGAAAGTCATCTATGCCACGATGCTTGTTTTAAAATGTGTCAAATTCGATTAAGCGGTTTTGACAATAAGTCGTTAAACGGTTTGAAGTATTTCTATTTATTAACGGCGGACATATTTAATAGCAAATAGACATCATCTGTATAAATCTAAAAGCCATCTATGCAAGTATGAGTTCTGTCAAACTTTGTATAAACTCTGTTGTAGTCGTTTTAAGAATAAGTCGCTTGTGTTTTTGTCCTGTTTTTGTTAACGGAACTCATATTTTAAGGTAGATAAGCAACATTGAAAAAATAATTCAAAAACATTCATTCTGGAATGCTTTCTGTCACATATAGTAAAAGTGTGTTAAGCGAATTTTTTTTAGAAATTATTTAAAGGATTTTATGATGTTAGAAACGGTTGCCACATTGCACAACGAATCGGCATCCAATGAATAAATATGAAAGATTTGGATGAAAGAACGCTCCCTGTAAATTATGTGTAACTTGGTCACTTTGGAGAAGAAGTTATAAATACGTAATTGTGGACGGGACGGAAGAAGGGATCATAGCATTGCTAATTTTGACTTCACGGTCAAAAACCTAAAAGAATCCAAATACAAAACGATACATAATTTCATGCCGTGAACAAATTTTAACCGTTGTAAATTGTATGCTTTGTTTGGAATAAGATCCTTTAAATGTCTTGCCTACTTCTTGTCCCGCAGTACAAGGAAGGAGCAAAATATGTTCTGACAATATTTTGATTGCATCTATAATCTACATAAATCGAATCGATTTTAAGGTACTTCAGTGTTCACGCATTCACACACACGCACATGCGCAAACACACACACAAACACTGCGTAGCATAAAGACTAAGGACTTGAACGATTCAAAACTGGGTTGAGTCATGCGGATTTATTTCGTCTTCCGTGTCGGAAATATTTCTATGTCTGCCAAGTTTTAAAGCCGCCATGGAGATGATACGTATTTCTTCATTTCATTAGGTCGCGTTTCCTCGGTCACGAAGCAATGTTATCTTCTACAAAGAGTTCCAGCACGATGCCCACCGCAGTTCGTCTCTGCACTTTCAATTGGCGCTCGCACAAGACGATTTGAAAATAAACAAACGTTAGCTTTACCTCGTGGATTATTTTCTATATTTAATTTCGAATACATGAGGTCACAATAATATATAATGCTTAAATCTATATTTGAAATACTTTATTTTGTGGAACAGCCGAACACGTTTCACGCATCGCTAGAAACAGAATGGAAAATAACACACTCCGTGTGGTTCAACCGTGGTTTATTTAATAGATACAGAGATAGCTTTGAAATGAAGTTTATTGTTTGTACTTTTACTCAAAACTGCAAGTTTGGTGAGATTGGGAGATCGTTGCAAACATAGTTAAGTATTTGCATCGGAATAATATGATGACAGGGAACAATAACATGGAACTGAATTTTACAAACCCTTGAACTGCAAAGACTAGATATAGATTACTCTTGGATGCTGCCCTGCTAAAAGAGGATTGCAAGTATTGCATCTCTCTATTCCCGGCCCCGTATTCCTGAAACGTTTTAAGCAAATCTCAAACTCAAGCTCAAGAAAAGAACCCATAGATGTATTATAATTTTAATGAGAATGAAGTTAGACTCGTAGAACTTTTAGGATCTTCTAAACCTCTGTTCCTCGTGCTAAATTTTGATTTACATAGATATCTTCAACATATAAGACCTGTGATTGGTGTTTTGAGCTTATGTTAGTATTTGTTGCTTAAAATAGCTTTGAAAATACGGCGGCTGGTCTTCTTTGCTGCCGCGTAGTCTATATTTTATCAGAAACAAACAAACAAAAAACAGTCTAATTTAGATTTAATGCGGAACATGCAAGGACGGTCCGTTGGATAAACAAAGTAAAATGAAACAATTACTAGCATCCATATTCATGTAGTTTTATCAGCCCCAGATTGTTAGACTTGCCATGTGACAAAGTAATGTGACGGTTATAAAAACTATACATTTTGTATTTGAGAACCGAACTACGTAATCTATATCACTTGAGAGATAAATACCGTACATTAAGGATCCACTTGTAATCTTTCCCGTGCAAGTAGTGTTGGTTTTCAGGTAAAAGACCACTTGAGGTCTGATAGCAACTAAACAAGTCTAAACCTCCATTCCAAAATGGGCAGAGTGCGAAACATTTACTGATATCGAACCCCACACCAATTTCATTGTGACGACACTTCGTAACTTGTCCACTAAAACATTTTTTTTAGTGGACAATTTTAGTGTTATATATATATATATATATATATATATATATATATATATATATATATATATATATATATATATATATATGCAATATTACATGCCAGGTAATAGATTAGCTTTTAGAGGACAATTTTAGTGTTATATGTATGCAATATTACATGCCAGGTAAAAGATTAGCGTTGTAATAAAGATGTTCTTTCTTTCTTTTCATCTCTTTTTGGGGGTGGGGGTGGCGTGGGTGGTGTTTTCACGGCAATTTTAACATATTGGCTACATCATGCCAAGGAAATGGGAACTAAGTGGCTTTCCCAAGGAAACAGACGCCCAGGCCTGGTTTGGTCGGTTATGGCGGATTGCAGATAGCGAATAATGTGCTGATAGTGCCATTAAAAGCACAAAAACAAACAACAACAAACAAAAAAAAGACATCTTTATTGCAACTGTAACCTTCAACCTGGATTGATCAAACTATATCTAATAGAGTACCCACACTAAACTGAACCATCGATTTCAGTCATAATTATTCATAAATACCACTTTGTCTGTGTATGCCTATCATAACCATATTAAATGCCACTCGAAAAGAATATATCGCTCCAGATTGGGGTCAGACTTTATCAAGTATCGTATAAGGATACAATGCAAGTGTACGTGTTACTGAAGACAACCGTATAAGAATATTATTTTTCGAATTAAGAAAATATGATGCACTGCAACCCCATCCCACAAAATAAAAGTCCCTCGAACGGACTGACGCTATACTAGATAAACCAAATTTGAAAGGAATTTCATGGTAAAACCATTTCTTTGTTTTAACTGTCGAATGTTGAAATCATCTCAGCTATTCTTCAGCGGTAACCATATTTTCTAAATAGCTGCTGTGGTATCCATATTATACGTCAGCTTAGCACCCTTTTAATTCAGGACAAAGTAGATATCATTAGAAGTCTTTTGGCGAAAACCCATGACATAATGATTCTCAATTCAGGGGTAGAAGTGACAACTAGTCTGTTAAGACACTCGTCATGGCGGCCATTTTGGATGTATAACTGGCACCATTTTAAGACAGTCGTCATGGCGGCCATATTGGATGTATAAACTGCGCCATTTTAAGACAGTCGTCATAGCTGGCACAATTGTCATTTACGACTTACTCGGTATCATAAGAAGTATAATGGTGAAAACGCCGTGTTGATATAACGATACATTTGGAGAGGAATAGAGATAAACAATATTTTCAAGATATCATTTCCTATTCAGGATCAGATCAGTACCGTTTTTAGTTAGGAACAACTAGACATCATAAGGAGTCTTTTAGTGAAAACCTCATATTGACACGACCATCCATTCAGGAGGTTTAACGATAACGAGATTTTCAAAATGGCTCGCATGGCGGCCATATTGGACGTCTGATCGGCACCATATTCATTTACGACCAACTATATGTCACATGAATCTTTTAGTGAAAACCAAATGTTGATCTGACCATCCATTCACGAGGAGCAGCGATATGATTTTCAAGAGTGCTGATGTGGCAGCTATATTTGGGGGTCCAAACATCACCATTTTCATGAATGACCAACTAAACTATCACAAAACAGTACAAGAAAATAACTTGGATTGTTCCGTTAGAACTGCTATAGAACTGATATATGTAGTGGATTTCGTGGACTCGCACAGCGTTACCTACTGTAGTTTTATTTTTTACCTTGACTAGAGAAAATATCGAGTAAAAGTTGCAACTCATTGTAGAATTTTTGCAAGGAGATACCCAGATTTCATTATGTGCATGGGTGCTTTAACTTTGGGTGTTGCACTTGTTGGGTAGTATTTAATGGAGGTATATTCTATATCTTAGCAAAATAATTCCGAGATCTTGTCAGGCAGTCTACCTTACAAAATATATGTACCCACCACCAGGCTGACACATGGTTGGCAGCAGAGCTTCACAGCTTCAAACATGGCAACTTAGTTTTCAACTCGGCAACATCAATGGCAAAATGACAACATAGATGACAACATAGCTGCCAATATAGTAGGCAGCATAGCCTCATAGTTGGCAAAAGAGCAACATATTCGACAGGAAAGCAACATAGATGGCAAAAGAGTAATATGATTGGAAACATAACTGCCTGATCAGAGGGTGGAGCAAACACGAGATAGATTCGTTCAAAGGATGTGGATTTTGAGCTGTGTATTTTGAATTGTGAATTTAAAATTTGACAATATAAATGATTTTATGAACCACACACATCGTTTTATTAAAAGAATTTTCACATTATGGTGAATACAAAACTGCATGAGCTCTTTACGACAATGAAAGTATCGTATTATCATCGTGTGAATTATGTATATATTTATGAGAGTGCCGAGCTCTAGTTTTTGTCGTAAGATCTTGTTGTGTACGGCAATGAATAGTGTGTCCCAATTTTAAGGCTTAATAAAGTGTTCTTGTTTGCACATTTGTTTTCCTCATTATTTTCATTTTGCATTAATATTTAGATTTACATCTTCGCTAGCCAAGGTTCCGATAACCCTATCTAAACCTAGGCATATTGAGCAGATATTTCTGAGTTTCGGGTCAGTGAATTTCATTGGATGCAGCGGCAAGCCATCGCATCCAATCAAAATTAAGTTGTTCAGCTTTGAACTCTGTTCCTACGTGATCGTGAAAAGGGCAGCACACAACTTTAATGGACTGATAAATAAGCAATTTTCCATTGCCGGTCCATGTTTGCATAAATACCTTTCACTTAAATACATCTGTAATGGCTTTAATCTGGTACATGTTCTTACTTTGATGTTAAATTTACAAACCAACATTTTAAGGTAAATTGCAGCCACCGTTTTCGGCGGATGTACAATGCGCCACGCTATTGGTTAGTTGGCATTATATACTAAGGGAGGCAACACACGAAATCAAAAAGATATCACTAGGACAAAGCGCCAATATAGCTGTTCGATCCGCCAAGGTGTAGATATGGTTACCGGAACCTTTGCTAGCGAAAATGTTAGATTTACAGAGAATCTCTTACTACATTATCATGCATATTTCATTCACTCACATGGTGTTCAGTGTTTTTACTTAATTAATATCCTTTTGGTTTCAATCTTGGTACATATACTATGGGATGATGATGTATCTAAAGTTTCAAGTCAGTCCTCCACATAGTTTATGAGAAATAGCGATAACATATTTGCTAACGGACGAAAGAAAGACGACGGACAATATACCATCCCATGAGCTCTTTTAGTATATAACCAGCAGAGCTAAATAAAATAATCCAAGAACGCTCTAATATTTTTTGGTTGTGGAACTTTCAATTTTACACAGTAGCACCATTATTTCCCGACGTCTTTTTCTTTAAAACGGGAAAGACATGTTATAATCAAGTTTCAGAAGAAGCGTACCATTAGATGACCATTTTTAGTACATTCATCACGTAGAAAGAATATTAATATTTGTTAAGAAAACTCTACATGCAAATCTTCTGGGCATGCTCTGAAAGGACGATTGGTGAGAGCCGGGAAATATCCCCATGTCTGATTCTAAATTAAAGTCACATTCGTCTGGAATAGGATCAATATAGGACACTGCTTTCCGGAGGCATAAGCAAACTGAATCAATTGTTAAATCAGTTTAGCAAGCATGAAGACCTTAATCGTGGTGCAGACCAATACCTGACAGGTGATTTTAGTAGGGCGCTTTACAAGGCGTATTACGACTGATCGGTTTTTACTTTCCCCCTGTTATCACGGTCAAGATTCCCCAGGCATTCTATCAAAATGGTTGGTATATATTCGATACTTAATCTCCCCTATTCTTATTTTGTATCAGTCACCTCCCCACAACGATCATGTTTCTGGTGATACAAATATGCGACGTTTTTCTTTACACCTTGCATGCAAACCTAACGATAAGCTATCAAACGAGTTTATAGAATAGTCTGTGTTGATCTTAAAACATAAAATTCTTCCTGCGCTTCAGGCAAATTGGTGTGTGGCAGTCTGACCAGAAACTCTTATCTACACCAGATTCGAACCAAATAAATATGAGTTAACAATAGATAGAAAGGTTATGGGTTGCTATTCCAGAACTTTCTGAGGGTTCTAATGGCTGATTAGTAATGCCAGGTTTCTCGTATACTGTTCTGGATTAAGAAGTAAGCAAGGACCTAAATGAATGAATTATCTTTATTGAAAATTTGTATTCTGGAACGCAGGGGGACTGGTATGCTGATCAATAACTACACAATGCACTTGTCTGCAGTATTTTGCAAGATAAACATTGACAGGCTGTCGTTTCCAGCGGGAATCTTTCATTATGCCCGGGAGAACTAGTATTGCTAGATTAATGCAGAGCCTCTAATAACTTTAATATATTGACTTTGTAGCAATATGAGCAATATAGCCAAACGACATCAGAACAGGTGGGAAATAAGGATAGTTCTCTATGATTCAATTTAGCTCCATTTTGTTGAAAATGATTAAAATCTTCAACTATATGGAAGCAAAAGAGAAACGGAAAAAAATACAGTATTCGCCTACACTCGAAACTCATTGTAACACCACCCCAGATTTTAAAAACAGAAACCATCCATGATATAAAAAGTGCCCAAAATTTAGTTATTTCATTCATAAATTTATTTTCTGACTTGATGGTCGCTAGGAGGCCCATAAAATTGACATCTTTTTCGTGCTTGAAATCAATTGCTGTAACTGATCAAACTATTGTGTCCTTTTTCAGTTTCTGGAGCAGTCCATTTTCAGTAAAAGCTGCGTCGTCTGCACCCAATATTTACAATGTCTAGTTTTAATATTTCTGTATCAAACCTTTAAAAATGAACACAATAACAAGGTGAGAGTTTTACATAGATGTGTTTTAAGGGATGTAACACACAAAGTTACGGAAATTTACTAAATTATTAGGGCTTAGTGAATATATTATATCTGTTGTCTGAAAATATAGGCTCGCCCAAGAAAATATGGCGACAGTGATAGTAAAAAAACAACAACTCCCGTTTGGTTTGAAACGCGATTAGGGTGACAGTGTTAGAGATTCCTTTTCGTTCCTTAAGTTTCATTCCTTAATCTCTAAAGTTATAGAGTGTCAAGAAAGCGATGGAAAATTTAAAATATTAATCCATGGCCTTGACCTTGAAGATAAGGACACCAGTATAGTATATGAAACACCTTTGAATAAGTACCGCCCCTTAATTGAGATATGACCTTCACCCTGAAGACTGAGCCATTTATATTACATCGTCTGGTGATGATAAATAAGCATAAGACGTTCCTTCTCTTAATCTCAATAGATCCTGAAGATACAGAAGAGAACGAAAAGTGCTATGCGACATTGATTCTAATGATAATGTACCAATTGTCATGCCTGAATTTTAAACGACTTGAAAGCTATTGAAAATTACAGGGCAGAATGGAAAGTATGAAGGAATTTTAAATGCAGAGCAGTGACCTTGATCCTGAAGATAGAACTATCAATACGATATGTCACCCACATTCTAGCGATGGTGTATATATGTATCAAGTTCCCGCCCCTGAATTTCAGAATTGTTCCAAAGTACAGAGCGGTAAGAACAGTACGTCGAAAACCTTTTGAACCATAACATTCAGTTTAAAGAAAGAACTCACAAGTCCATTCATAACAATAGTTTCTAGAAAGAACTCACAAGTCCATTCATAACAACTGTTTCTAGAAACGATATACAAATATCTCAAGTTCTATAACTTCATTTAAAAAGGAAAAACTTGACAGCATTCTGAAAATTATGGCAGAAAACTTGAAATACTTGTCATGACCGTTACTTTGAAGATACTTGTTCCAATGGGGTATGCGACACACCTTCTAATCACAATATTTAAGTATGTCAAAATATGCCCGTTAATCTCAAATGGCTTATAAGTTACAAAGCCTAAATTTAAGTGTGAAGGAAAACATAATCGTAAGCAGTGATCACCTTGAAATTAAAGACAGGAATCTAAATGTGGTACCCAACAACCTTCTGATTATGATATATATGTATATAAAATGTCACGCTCTATTTTAAACCGGCTTGAAAGTTATCGGTCGGAAGCAAAAGTGAGGAGAAACAAATAACCCAGAAAGGGAGAGGCTGACGGATGAAATGACCCTCAGGCTGACTAAGACGCGATCAATATGTAAAAATAATTATGTGATAGTCTGCTTCCATGCTATGGAGGGGTATTACCACCATAATTATGTGCATGTGTTTTCTATTAATATATGTTGTATATTCTTTACTGAATTATTCTATTTTTCCATTTTCTATGTATGTAAGATGTACCTTCAAGATTGAATCGTTACATCTGCCAATACTTCTTACATAATTTGATATGCGAAATATTGAATACTACAAATTTCCTATCTTTACAAACGTCAATATTCTACGATGCAATATTCCTTTTCTAAGTCTCCTCGTTGCATTCTGACAGTTTATTTGATTAATCACCATAACAGTAAAAAAATACATCACATTCTAAAAGCTGTAATGTAGCACAGTGAAAGTTACAGCTAAGATGTTAGCATAATGCAAGTTGGAATATCGTAATCAGTGCCACCTGCCGTCATAATGGGACATTACTGTGTCAAGCTATGATAAAATAATTTAATGTCTTGACATCCGATGCTTTTACGAAAGGCTAGAAAAATTCTAGGACACATATTAATAGCGTGATGCCTGAGCCGATTATTATAAACTTTCACTCGTAGTGATCCATCCTTTTTCAAGTCTGAAGCTGGGTAAAAAAAAAGTAATTCAAAATGGATGGTTGTTCAGCAAGAGAACACCTACCATTGCGAATGCGTGCACCACATATGAACGCTACGATTATGTGTGATACTGGAATACAACACTTGCGTCATTTTAACCCATAAGTGTATGTTGTGTTTCATATATTTATTCTATTTTAAGAAATTGGTGTAGTAGAACAGGTCCCAATGCTAGTAATTCCGTTGTATTTCATATATAGAGTCACAGTACAGTTCCAAAGGCGTTTGACATTAGATAGTGTCTAAGTTTTATTTATTATTTTGTCTTCTGGATCTTACCAACTTTACAATAAACACTTGAACGGTCATCTGTAATCTTTGCTTCGCAACGGTATAGTGACACGAGCAACCTTAAAAAATGTTGCTTTTGGCGTTGTTTTTCTTCTTCTGGAAAATAATGCAGGGAGTATATTTCCTTTTCATAGCTCATGCAATGCATACGACAACTTTTTTTGGGTTATAGTACAATGTTCACCGTGTAAACAATGTATCGCTTGAGAGAAAGCAAAGGCGAGCGGAAGTTTACTGGGATTCAAATCCTATTTGCGGTCTATAAATGTGCATCGAAACAGCAGCTGGAAATGATGCACGATAATGACAAATGGGACCTGGAGATTACATTCAATGCAAACGAGACACCTCGTGTAAACTTCTTTCCCCATTTCTCTCTGAGAATTTTACCTAAATCACCTAGATTTTAGAACTGACCCCAAGAGGAATGTGAATCCAACATCACTGAAACCGCCTTTCTCAAAGAAAACTATTCTCAAGTTTACTTCCATTAATGTGTTTGTTTTGACCTTTTAACTAACATTTCCAGAATTTCATAACTTTATTCAACCCCAAAATATAAGAATATAAAGAAATTGTATAAATAAAACTCTTGGACTTGTTGGAAGTGACCTTTGTCAATATGTTCTTATGTTCAATGACCTCTACAAATATGTTCCGATGTTAAATGGTTCATCCAGTGACTTAGTATGGCTAGTTATTACAAAACCTTAAGTATAAAAAAATACCGTTTGCGGTACTGTTTGGTGTATCATGATATAGTTCTGTCGTCTCCATTCAACATAATATTATCATGTTTTGTTTTCTTGAGAGATTTTAATTCGGGGACTGTTGAATCTTGCGATGTTACCACACGTGACTTAAACCTTTGCAATTCACTGAATATTTAATGTACTTTTACATAATCTTCAGAAATTTAGATCTGATTTGCTACAAACTCAAAAAAATTAGAAATAACATGGATTAAAAAAATCAATAATTTTGTACAATGGTTACTAGATTTATATAAATCCTGTCACATCTGTACATCTAATTGTGGAGCATGAAATCTGTAGGATGGTTTGCATATAAGGACAATAGTACAGTTGGCTATTTTTTTGTACCACCAGTTCTGTTCAGTAACATAAATGATTTTCAAATTCTTAATTTTGATCAAATACTTATGGCCAATCACCTACGTAGGTGCCAAAATATTAACGTAATTCTTGACCAAAAATGAAACAAAAGTTTTACGTATGTCACTAGCAGAACAATTTGGAAAGGTGAAAGCTCTGGTATGTTCGTGAAAAATATTAATATATAAAAACTCAGTAATTACTTTTATGTTTTTACAAACTTCAACAGCTATAGCTCTTTATGTCGACTTACCGTCTGTACTCGCCTACATGTCGAGTCTAACTGCAAACTCAAAAGACCCAGATCATTATGCGACGACAGATTAGATTCTATTGTGTTTTCAGATAGACTCGACTTGTGCGCGAGTACGGTGGTACTTTTGAATGTAATTGTGTCATTTTGCATGCTGCTAAAACGTTGGTAAAGATCACCGATGTGTTTCCGACGGTCCATAAACCGTGTACAAAGTTCTCAAAATGAGTTATGTTAAAGCAAACCACTACCATTGCAGATGTAAAACTGCTCAAAGTAGATACAAGCTCATCATTGTTTGCAAAGCATTTAAGAAAATCATTAATAAAAATAGTCAAGCTGTATCGGGATAATATTATCAAATGGATTAGCAGTTCTCATCGGTAATAAACGAATTCAAGCTATATCGGGATGGTGTTATCAAAATGATTAACAGTTCTCGTCGTTAAGGTAAGTTTATCAAAAAGACTGATAACATTTCATCAACAGATTTTAAAGCTGTCCCACTCTGAACAAGATGAATATGAAATCCGCGATTCTTGGATTACCATTTTGAAGCTCTGCCAATTGATCTACCGTGGCATCCTGTGAAATACATGTAAGCAAACTAAATTTTGCGTATAGATCTATGGCAAGACCTCTGCATTCTGCCAAACTAATACTGGGCTGCAGCAAGGGGAAAAGTTGTCATTAATTCTTTTTCACTTACCGACCCATCAGATTTTATTTCTGAGGCACCCGATAGATTGAACAAATTGTCAAACATAGTCATTAAGCTTTCGATACCTGTGGACATTAAATACTTTGTCAAGTTATCTTTGACTTTGTATGCATAGGATATCGTTAAGTTTGCTGAATCAACCGTAACAATTGCAACTAGCTTTCAGTGCCATCTTTTTTGTATTACGCGACTTAGAATTTAATTCTTAAATCCCTATAAAACCAAAATAGCAATTTGCCTTTAGGACTCGAACATGACCACTATACTAAGTCTTACATATTGCGACCAGTAGATGAATGTTAAGACGGAGTTATGCTATTTTTGGATCACGTTTAACTTCTGTGATACATTTTCAGATACTGAGACCTACATGATGAATTGGCTAAGCACGCAGCATCTTCAGATCTTGGTAAATCTAAAAAGTCTGACAGTAGATGCCCAATTGATATTTTTGTCAGCTGACGAATGGCGGATTTCTATAGTAATAAAAAATAAGCTTAAACACATTTGTATAAAATTACTGGCATCATAGACTCTTCAGGGACACAGAGGTTAAACTACCAGACTAGCAGAACTTTGAGTTAATCGAGGCAAGTACTCTGACTTGAGATCAGTAAGTCAAAAAGTAAAACAGGTACTTAAGGACCATTGTAGCCAAACAGAGAAAAAATATTAATTACTTAAGTTATGTTTTTTTTATTATAGTTGTACAATACTCGCTTGTTATTAGGTTCCAACTAGGTCCTGTATAGACCCTGATTTGCCATCGCATAACGAGCCAGCAGATTTGGGTCTGTGTAGTTTTGTTAAGAGTAACCAGTAAAACAAACAACACAGACCCTGATCTACCGGTGCATTATGCGACGACAGATCATGGCTTATGTTGATGCAGTTGCACCGGACTTTCAAGCAATTATATGCGGTATATATAGTTTAACAAAGAGCATATAACATAAACATTTTTTAATTATCACATGAGTCATTTAGTGTTTATATCTCTTGATTCCATTATTTACATCACAGATTACCTACAGGATACCGTCGTTCATGAACACAAAAGGATCAAATAGAAAATGTTCCTTGCATAACCTGTGATTATTTAGGCGATGCTTGACACTATCATTTTAAATGTCCTTGTCTTGCAGACAGGAGAAAAAATTGCTTTAAGCATTGTACATTGGAAATACAAAATACAATCAAATTAAATGATCTTATGAACTGTGTAGATTATTATATATTTCCAAACAATCAATATATCTTTCACAAAACCTTATACGTTAATTTTTACAAAACAATCTGATAACAGCATCTAACTATGAACGCTCCGGGGGCCTAGTGGTTAGAACGTCCGCCTCGTATTGTGGTAGGTCGTGGGTTTGATCCCCGGCCGAGTCATACCAAAGACTTATAAAAATGGTACTAACAGCTGCCTTGCTTCGCGATCAACTATAAGAGGTTAGTGTTAGGGCTGGTCGGCCTGGTGTCAGAATAATGTGACTGGGTGGGACATCATGCTATATGTCTGCGGCATGATGCCCCACTGCTAAACGTCGCTATAAACTGCCACACTGTAGACATCGCAGCGATATGACTAGTCGAAAAACTGCTAAAGCTACGTTAAAAATCGAAAACACACACACACACACACATCTTACTATGTTTTCTTTGCTTGATGAATGTTTATAAATGTTTTTTTACTCTTTACTGTACGAATGTTTAGATATGGTTTTTGTACATTTTACTGTATGAATGTTTAGATACAGTTTTTGTACATTTTGCTGTACGAATGTTTAGATATGGTTTTGTACGCTTCACTTTATGAATGTTTAGATATGGTTTTTGTACGCTTTACTTGAATATTTATATATTTTTGTAGCTTGCCAAACAATCCTTGCTTTGTTAAGTTACTTTGCTTTTGGACTATTTAGGCTGATAGTAACTGTCCGTATTTAATCTTCTAAAAGTTTTCTGCACTATTTGATTTTTATTAATTGTTTTTATGCTCTTCACCGTTTAAATTTATTTTGAATTGACTGTTAGCTCGTTTATACGTTTTGTATCAAACGTCCCTTCTAGGGACTAGATTATCAATAAATATTAAAAGCTATCTGTAGATTAAAACGTATATTAACTGCTTGCATGATGTACATCATTAAATTAAATTTGAATTGATTTAGCTCGTTTATGTTTTGTATCACATTCTCCACCCAGTACTTGATTAACAATATATGTTCAAAGTTCTATCTTTTTGCGCGATGAATCGTTTTCATGGTGTCATTTTGCACCAAAAGAAAAGATGATCAAATTATTCATTGCGGTTTGTTCAGCACTCGTTGGATTTACTCCAGGAAAAATAAACTAAAAAAGTCTGAAAACAAGGACTGGCTGCCTAGGTGACTTTTGAGACATATTAAACAAGTTCTGGCTTGTTTGTTTGTGGTTTTCTTGTTGTTGTTATTGTTGGTTTTGTTTGTCTGCTTTGTTTCTTTCCTTCTTTCTTTACCGGTGGGCTGCCTGGAGGCTCCACAGATCCTAGAACATACAGAAAATCCGGTAACGCCGATATACCGGTACGAACCTGTGAATGCAAGACTAGGTAAGGAAGAATTATTTTCCGGTATGACCACCGTAAGAAAATATATCGCAAGCTTTTCATCCCTTTTTTACATATGGGTTACGAACAACTGAAACTATAGAGCGTCAAGTTTTTTTGCGTTGCTCTGATACCGACGAACCAGAAAGAAAAGAAATGAAAACGGGCGAAAACACCTATTTGCTAGATATTTACACGCTGTAGTCATTGACGGGAAAAATGAACAAGGTGGCATTTGAAATTAATGTTCAAATACCGTTCCCTGTCTTGTCTGAAGTAGAAACAGTTCATTGACATCTGTCCACTGTCTACTTAATGTCAACGCAACTCACTGATAACCGCGATGTATTTAAGTTCTTAATATATGACTCATATTTACAACGGAATCTTTAGTCATTGCATATTGCCTAAATCACTGACTTTACAGATTTAAGAACTCTCTCTCTCTCTCTCTCTCTCTCTCTCTCTCTCTCTCTCTCTCTCTCAGTACTTGTCCAGTAGCTAAATTCTATAGTCAAGTAATACTGAACTAAAATTTACAATCTGGGCAATATCTGGATTTCATTACTATTTCCCGGAAACCCTTCTTAATACAGTATTCCGTTCATTCTCTGAACATCGAGAAGCAGACAGTAAAAAAAAGGAAAACTGAGCAGAAAAAAAAGAATTTATATGATAATTGATTTCACACAATAGCTAGTCCTGCGAAACTCAGCTAGTTTTGCTTACAATTACTGGCACCACTTTGCATGAAAATGCTAAATTCTTGACTCTCATATTCTTTTGGCATGTACATTCTAAAGATCATCAAAATGTATTTACTTTATGTAAAGGAGTGAACATTGTGAAGAAAAAATACAACTGGAACGGTAGATTGTTATTAATACATATCTTGGGTAACTTGGCTAACCGCATTTACTCGCTCATCAGTCTATTCCAACTGCAAAAAAAAAAAAGACTTTGATCTGCTGTCGCATAATCCGCTGGCAGAGCAAGGTCCATGTTATTTGTTCTCTCTATTAGTTCTAAGAAATAGCATAGACCCAAACCTGCCAGTGCATTATGCGATGGAATATATGGGTCAGTGATGTTGGATTCGACTTATAATGGAGTAAAGAACAAAAATAAAAGCTTCTAGAGTATGAAGTCAAGGTCAGAAACAAATTATCAAATTAGGAATCCAGTGTTTACAGTGAGGTGATTCACTTTGAAAACTATTATAATAGAGAAGACTGTACAGTATAAACTTGAACATTTATCGAGTTTCTCGATAAATTACTTCATGCTCTATCCACGAATAAAGTTGCTTTTCTTCAGTCAAAAGTTTTACTCGGAGTACGAACTCATTCATAAACTTATAACATTTAAGCTTAGAATTCAAAATCCTCTTTTTCCCATTGAAACTCAGTTATTAGAAATCAGTGTTTGGCACAAGCAGAAAGCTTTCACGGGTTGAAAGAACAATTTATAGAAGAGAATATAAGACTAAAATATTTTATATAAATAGCATGAGTATCCACTACATGTTTTATTCTGAAGTTTAAGTAAAATCATTTCTCCATCTGATGTGTAAGTTGTACGAATTAAAGGCCCGACGTGAACATTTAGTCAAAATTTAGAGTGATTTCATTTTCTCAAAAACTGAATCAAGTGGCGTACTAAGGGTAAATGGTACCCGGGGCGACGATGATGGACCAGCCTACGATTTTCCTGCAATTTAATTTGATCACCTGTTGTGGCGCTCCAGGACCTGTCGCCCAGGGCATCCGCCCCGTCAGCCCCACCCCCCTCCGTAAGTACACTACTGAATTGAATCATATGCATGTAGGTATTATATTCTATATTAATACCATGTAAGGTCTCTCTCTTAGTAAGAGGGGTGATTAATTGGATTTGGCTGGCGCTATCACAAGGATGACCTCCCTCGACATTATAGCCCGGCGGGAGTGAAAGAAGAATAGAATTTCAACAGAGAACTGAGCGAGAATACTGAGAGAAAATAAAGCAATACAAGCCCCCTTTGACAAAAAAAATAACAAATTTAATAAAAACAAATTAATAACGGCAATTCCAATTCAAGTTAGATTATATCAATGGAATTTAACAGGAGTGTCCAATATGGATTATTTCATTATCATAACGAGAGGTGAAAAGAGCGCAATGTCCACGATTGATTTTCATCACCTTCCTCTCTCTCATGACCGTATATCAACGTCTCCTAGTTCATCCTTCCTAAGCTCTATGCTTTGACCCTTCATGGACTTCCTGGTCCTTTTATTCTGACCTCATCCTTCTTTCCTCGGACGTCTGTCTTCAGACTGTCCCGTCTCTCTCCCAGAAAGATGTTCCTTATTGATGTTCTCTTTCAGAACGTGTGCGTCCTGGCACTAAAACCTGTCTTTTTTTCTACAAGACTGCCACCTGGTCCCTTTTTTGTTTACCGAGGAAATCACTATTCTCTTTAGGCTTACCACGGAGTCAAGACTACCTTTCCTCTTTCAGGAAAATTTCAGACTAAAGAATGTCGACTAAGGTCGTCACTTTAAAGTCTGATTGCTTCTAACGTGTACGCCTTAATTTATTCTGCCCAATCGTAGGCAGCGGTCCCAAATTTTTCCCAAAGAAATCATTCCTTTCATCAGCTTTAGGCAGCTCAGAATCTGTGAACGACGGTACGTAACAATTTTCCTTTGAAACAATTATAAGTGGACATAGGTTCCTACCAAGCGGTTAGGGTTGGTAGCTCAAATGTTTACTGTCTAAGGACCGTGTTAAGATACCCCGGTCAATTTCACTGAGGTTGAATGCTGCCCCTTTTGAAGTTTACACTGACATGGGGGACAATGAACGAACAAAGGTCGAAGTGACCCTTCACAAAGACTTTTCTGGCTTAAATGTGATAAAATTTTAATGCTCAACACATTCAACTTTAAAGTTCATTGCAATTCAAAATTCGACACTTCACATAGGCCCCTCTTTAAGAGTAAAATAAGGGATTTTGCTCTCCGAATTTTGAAGCTGTATTTCCAGTTATTATTTACATGTCCTCAAGTGACCCCTTCACCTCAGAATCAATTAGCCTTGTCACTGCATGTTTGTAGGGACCCAGCAATTTTATAAAATCTGGCGTCTATCGCTAGCCTAAATTCAAGACATTGTATCAAGAAAGTTAATGCAGAATTTGGCAAAGCAGCTGGTGTGTGACAGTCCACGAAACATCTGCTTTAGTTCATTCAGAAACAGATTTAATCAACCAAAACATAAATCGCCTACTACGTGAGTGTACAAGATTTGTTTACAAAGTAGTTCCTAATACCCCATTGGGGACACGTGAGTGCAATATGAGGTACGCGTGATCGCAATATCGTAAAATACTGAACGATTCTGACAATGTGAAATCAACGGACAAAAAAAGGAGCATATAATAATAATAATAATAATATATGTATGTATGTATTATTCTATATTAATAATATGTGTACTATTCTATAATAATATGTGTATTATTCTATATTAATAATATATGTATTATATTCTGTATTAATACCATATGTATTGTTTTGTACTAATAACAAGGATGCAACATTTGCTACAAATTTCTAAACGTGTACACGGTTTACAATAACCGAAACGAGGCAATTTAATTAAGACGATTCCCCTCCCCACTCCAATCACCTTGTTAGGCTTACGGAACAACTCACAGTTGTTCTATCATGCATAACGTACCAGTTGCAACTGTTTCATTTGCTCTGTGTTGGGGGGGGGGGCGGTTTACCTCTTATTATGACAGTATTTAGTTTGTATGGCATGTCTTTCTTGACTAGATCTAACAATATCAGTAAAACATCCATAAAATCGTTGTGAAGTTGTTGTTTCCTACTTGTGTGTATATGTATATGACGATAAACTCGGTAATTCAACAGGATGTACTGCCTTGACATGCGCATGGGATGCTTTTGTTATTATAATTTACAAATACCAGGGACTATACATTGCATTACAAAATTCAAACGGTGTTTTTCTTTTTACAATATATATATATATATATATATATATATATATATATATATATATATATATATATATATATATATATATCACATAATACATTCTAAGAAGTTTTGTCAACTTTGCCGGTAAATGTAATTGTAATGAGCGATCTAACCAATCCTAGTCCACATCAGCGTGTTTCTACTAATGCTAAATTCGATGCACAAATCTTACATACTTTAAGAAACTAATTCATAGAATAATCCTTCTAAACGGTCATCTTAAGCAGAGATACGGATATATATAATTCAGTTGGAACAGTACGGCCTACGCCACTGATAGCTGCATGCGTGCTCGTGTACACGTTTATCGGGTCATGTAAATAGTTCCAGGTAGTTAATTACATTGAGCCATGTACATGTGTAAACATCGCAGCTTTAATTAAGATAATACTACTATCTGTGAGCGTTTATGTTAATTAGTTATAACGAGCATATCAAACTATTGCTATAAATTTTCGCAAAGTGGCTACAGTTGAAAATGCGCTAAGATCAATTATTCCTAGACTACTCGAGTACTCGATTGTACCTACCATCCTTCGCTCCTTGTCAGACATTTTCTATAAGGCAATGAAAGTAAACAAAGCTACAATTTCAAAACAAAGTACTGAGATTTTGTTACCAGCCCCACTACAGTTTCGCTCCAGTGCTTTTACATTTAAACTGCAGCCATAAAATCAAGTTTTGAAGCTTTGAACTATAAAACTAGGCATGTGTTCCTCATGAAAGTTAAGAAAGACGTGAGAAAATGCACGACTTCCGGTTTTAATAATTAATATATTTATTATAATAGAAACATTACAGTATAAGGTAGCAGCTGGGGCGTAGAGAACGATCACGATCCCTGGGGTAAGAAACACCCGGGCCTCTCCTAGTTCTTGTTCAAACAAAAAATTTCTTTTGTAAAATTAAAGTGTTGTTCGGCCCGGGCCCTCTTACAGGCCCGTGCTCTGGTGATATATGCCCGGTTGCCCCACCCCCTTGCCGGCCCTGGGTAGCAGCGATGAATTTGGACGTGTGATGGAATATTCGTAATAAAAACTATAGCGATCACACGTTGAGTGTTGTTCCCAAATCCAACACATTTTTGACACCACTTATGCAAATAAGCAAATCGAGTAGAGAAGACAGTTAATCAGTATGCATGTTGACACAGGTATGTACATCACGCTGCTTATTAGGTGGGCCACATTCTTGACCTTATAATTTGCGGCCCTTTAACTGGTATGCAGATCGAAACCGAATAGTTCAATTTACCGCAAATCTAGTGAACCTGACCCAAACCCGATCACATGCTTGACATTTAACTGGGGCGGCCCGCTCAGGAATCAGTCCTCATTGGTATCATTTCACTGCAGTACCGAGGAAATAGAGATAATGTGGCTAGTTTGTATTTACATGCACGAGTCATGTACTTGAATACAAAGTACCCACAATAGGTCATCTCAGAGCGCCAGCAAATGATCCACAATACAATCTTTCAAAAGGATGATAATAAAAGCTAAGCTCACTTACAAAATAATCTCCTACCTGGATAGTCAGTCTCAAGCGTTTTAAACATGCATACTTTTGAACTCAGTTTTCAGACTTAAACCTTTCTATAAAACTCATTGATACAGAATTTAGCGAAGACATACGTGATGAAAAATCCAAATTCTCGAAGCCAATGTCGTACATAATCAATCGTTCATTTATTTGAAACAAAAGCTATTTCAATGGTTCGCAGTAGCAATCCCTGCGTCTTTTGCTACATGGTCTAAACACTGCGGGGAAAAGATGGTATGGATCATATAATAAAACGTTGGGGGGGGGGGCGTGGGGTAAAGGGTCTCCTTAAAAACGTGGACCGTATGTCGTAGTGTGTTACAGGTAATCTATTAGTGATGGTGAATATTGAATATAAACAGACTAGGTAAGTTCAGTTATTTACAGTTACAGATACATGTAGAAAATTATCTTATATGAGTCAAGTTTAATCTAATTTTTTTTAAAGTTTATTATCAGGCATTTTTATGGCACCTCCTCATTGCTGACATAAATGTACAGACGACATAAGATATATTCATCCTCAAGGAGAGAGAGAGAGAGAATAAGAAGAAAATGATGATGAGTGTGTGTGTGTGTGTGTGTGTGATTTGGGTTTTTAACGCAACTTTCACAATTTTTAAGTCAAATCGCTACGGTGCCTGCAGTGTGACAGTTTATAGTGATGTCTAGCACTGGGACATCATGCCGCATACATGTAGCATGATGTCCCACCCAGTCACATTATCCTGACACCAGGCCGACCAGTCCTAACACTAACCTCTTCATGCTGAGCGCCATGCGAGGCATCTGTTAGTACCATTTTTGTAAGTCTTTGATATGACTCGACCGGGGATTGAACCCATGACCTCCCGCATCCAAGGTGAACGCTCTAACCACTAGGCCACCAGAGCGGTCAAAATTATGATGAAATACGCATAATTTGTATCGCCTCCGTGTCGATAAAAGCGGTGTAGCCACTGTGGCCTTATACATTTTGTGTTACTGATTAATTTCAGTAGATTATTAGGAAATACATAATAAAACAGATCTCGTTATGTCGATGACAACTTAATACTGGTTATGTATTCATTTTATTGTGATAGCGACTCATAGTTTTTAAAAAAATGATCTTATGATGAAGACCCATAGCGACGACATCATGTTCGCTGTGTCTAGTGTTCTCTTTCTCCGAAAAAGGCGAGAGAAAATAAAATGATAAAATCCAGAAGTGTGAGTATTAATTGTTATATATAAGCGCGTTCTTGTAGATTTTATAGCTTTAATTGAGGGCAATACTTCACTTACGGCTACTCTAGATTTCCTGTAAGTCCTGTATTTAATGGCAGTAAACCTAGAGAGAGAGTAAAAAATGGGATTAAAACTGCGTCACATACTAAATTCAGGATACTTTGTTCGACGTTACATCAATCAAAGCACAGCAAGTATCAATGTGTCGTTACCCGGATGAAAATGTCCCGATGAGCCTTCCCCAGATCCGTATAAAGTGCAAATAGCCTGTTGTTTACCGATGACACGTCAAGTACCGCATGCCTGTCACACGTAATGTTTGCTCGTTCCTTTGATACCATGGAAAGGCATCTCCAATCAACGAGATTTTTCTATGTGATGAACCCAAACAACTCTCTCTCTCTCTCTCTCTCTCCATTTTTGTCGCTAGTGTACTTCGTGCGATGTCATGCTATTAAATGAATTTGCATTGTCACATAGTGTGAGAATATGATTTGCCCCGTTTCTGCATTTGGTTCTTTAAGAGTATATTCTAAACGAAAATCACTGAAAGTGGTCACTAAAAATAACTATTTGATGCAATTCTGACCTTGTTTGAACCATTAAAGAAGCATAATCAAGTCTACGCGTATACTTGTTATTGGCCTATTCTTAGAGAAAAATGATATATATTTTGAAGCCTATCGTGAAGATTTTTTGGTCTAGCTCAATTTCCAGCCAGCGTAGATGGTTGTTTAGACATATTTTGAAACCTACATACTGAAAAAATTATCTTTTTCATTTTAGTGTATTGAAGTGAAGCCTCGCATTACCACACGTGTATCCAGTGTGTAAGCCATGGGTAAAATGTCATTCTTTTAAAAGAAAAAGAAAACACCCCATAAAAATAAACACGTGCCAGTGTGACGCAGTTATGACGTAATTATGATGACACAAAATATCAATTGGGCTGTGCCCTTAACTTAAATGGTCAATTGGGCTGTGCCCTTAATTTAAATGGGCTTGTACGTCACAAACACCGCAAAGAAATATGTTGATTTTTAATAGTTGTGTATAGCCTATACAATACATGACGCAGTGAGATATCCGCGCAACCGATGTGAGTGTGGGTTACAAAGCATGCATTGACGGGCGGTTTCGCAAAATCAAATACAGGCATTATTCCAGATGTGGATCCCGGGATTGGGGTGGGGTGACGGATGTCTGCTCCAAAACATAAGCGCAAAACAAGATCGTTTCGCAGCGTAAGTTTTCTTAACAGTTATATGGTTAAAATAATGCCAAGGATACTACTGAACTGTAGTAGCATCCGGGAGCTTTATCCTCGGGCCTTCCCCCCACGAGGAATCTGTCTCGCAGACCTTTATTCTACTTGTTTACGCTCCCCCTCCACTCCAAACGATATTTCTGGGTCCGTCACTGTAGTCAATATATATCTTGACTCGACACCAACTATATCCTCATTAGATATACCTTTATGTATAACATCTAGTAGTTATCACGTACCTTGTGTATAACTGCTAGTAGTTATCACGTACCTGGTGTTTAACTTCCCATAGTTGTCACGTACCTTGTGTATAACTTCTAGTAGTTATCACGTACCTTATGTATAACTACTTGTAGTTATCATGTACCTTGTGTATAACCTCTAGTAGTTATCAAGTGCCATGTGTATAACTTCTCGTACTTATCATGTACCGTATTATAACTTTTAGTGGAAAGGAATTAGGAAGAGAAAGAAAGAAAGAAATGATACAAGTTCGTGTTAGTAGCGAGAGAATATGATAAAAAGTATGTCTTTCTGGATGGAGCATTTCCGTGTGACTGTCAATCTGTAAGCTTACTGAACCTGCTTCCAACTCTGTATGCGCCCTTGAAGAGATACTTGGACTGCTGTATATGCTATTGTTGCAACTGACATAGGCTAAATTAATATTGAAAAAAATCGAAACAACCTGCAACAATAGCATCTTTTTTGCAATAGGATTTGTTCTGATCTAAATTGAGTATTGGATTTAAATTATTCAAAACGATCAAATGAAAATATTCCTTTTATGGCGTCTGGAAGTGTATATTGGTGGAAGATTTACTGGTCCAGGGCACTTACGTTATATTCTCCACCTCCCGCCTATATTGATCTTTAACTTCTAAACCCGGGAGCTTATGATAACATTCAGGAAGATTTATATGCTACAAGAGAACGTACCTCCAATTCGACCGCTCGGTAAAGAGTACTGAACATAAATCGATCGTAGCATGTCAACATAACGCGGTTACTATATGAATCTGAAGCATATCTCAACGACTCATAATCTTTGAAACAAAAATGGCTGTGTGCAGGTTCTGAATTCTTATTTATTTATGAAGCCCAAAGAGAATGCTCATATGACGTAAAATGTTTTTAAAAAATTGCGCAGATGAGTTTATCATGGCAATTGGAGTAATTATTACACGAAAGATGAGTATTTAAACAATTTTGCCAAAAAAATATAAATCCATATTACGTTTTCCTCTTTAATTTCACAATATAGAATTTAATATATCGTATCGTTTAAGGTCACTTTAATTTAAAATATCACAAATCTCTTTTCCTCTCTCTCTCATATATATATATATATATATATATATATATATATATATATATATATATATATATATATATATATATATCGAGAATATGGTAAAGGGCATTTGTAAAATCTATATTTTTTAATCAGACTTTAAAACAGGAATTAAATGGCCTGCTTTGAAATTGCATTCACGAGACAGAGGTTTGAATACATCAAGCCAATTGTTACAACCTGCACGGCTGCGAGGGAAAAAGAACAATTAAGAACTAAAACTGATAAAAGGGAAACTGTTCAAGACAAATTGATATTAAATATTAATTTTCAAATTTCCACGTGGCACGCTAAGACAAATCTGCTTTGGGAGGAAGGGGGCATGCTATATTTACATTACGTTCCAAATGAGTTTACAACAGACTGGATGGCTGTATAAAAATAACTGTAACGTTAACATAAACCACATACCAAGACAAGCCGATAATTTCCTGGTCACTCCCTTATTACGAGGTAATGAAGTGCAACTTTCTGGTTAAGACTGAAAGAGGTTGGGTGCTCAAGCTTTCATTTTTCCTTCAATACATTTCATTTTCGTTGACTATATTAGCCTACCCCCATTCCTGTTCTCTAATTAAAATCTGACACCCCCCTTTCTAGAACTCATTTAATCTGCCCCACATCATATCGTGTGTATGCGTATTTGTGTTTCTTACCCCCTCATAAGGGTCATTTTTAGGGCGTCCAGGTTCCCATGGCTGGCTGCCCAGTGAACGGGAGTCATGCCATCTTCATCCGTCTCGCTCAGGTCTTTCCGAGTGGCTGACCGAAGAATGTCAAGAAAACCATCGCGGGCCGCTCGGTGAAACTTTTCCTCTCCCATCTCCAGAAGAAACTTTTCACACAGTATTATATAATATAGGATGGATCACAGAACTGACTGAGTTTCTATCCAGCTGTGTCACTTCCTTATCCGCCTGTTGAATACAAAGACTGTCTGATAGTTCAACAGACACAGGCGGTCCCAGTCTTCGCTCTCCTTAGAATGATACAACAGCAGCAATCAGCGTTTAAGGCGTTGTCTTTCGACTGGACTAGATAAAACGTTTTCTGATAACGATTGTAAATCACTCTTCACCTGAAGGATGGTCGTATGAACCGTCTACACGGACTTTGGATCTCACGTAAAGAGCAGTTCGTATGAATATTCATAGCAAAAAAGAAACAAGCTGGACCGCGAGATTTCGTATGCATGTAAGGTCAGCGGAGGGCGTCAATATGGCAGTATCTGGGTACCGCAGACAAGGCTGGAAACAGGCTCGATAGCGTGTGTCCACTTTGACAGTGTAACACACATTAAACTATTCTTGCTGTCTCTGATCAAACATGCTTTATCATCCAGTGCTATTGGCAAACCATATACAGTTCGAAGGCTTATCAGCACTGAGCCCAAAATAATTTATCCAGTTAAATTAATTGACAAGCAACTTTATCTACCGACCTATCTGGTGTTCGTGCAGGTATGGGGTCTGAATTTTATTGGTGCTGGCGGATATTATTTCATTTTAAATTTCATCGGAACGGATATTTTACGAGCTTATGGTTTGTTTTCAATACGTACTCCCCTTAAGCACCCAAAGATTTATTTTTCAAAAAAATAGGATAATAATTATGAAACACCGGAAATTATCTACTGATAAATACATTATTATTTTCCAAGGGAAAACTGATCCAGAGGTGTCTCTTTCTCTTCGCTCTTAACACTATTGACTGTACACATTTTTCTTATATAAAACATTTCAGACATTTTATTTTAATTTTACTTTATTTTGCACCATTTCCTGTACAATAAGTGTGCAAATTTGACTTCTTTATTATACATCATGTCGTCCCTAATTTATGTAATAATAATAATAATAATGTTTATTTGTAATACGTGCCTCTGGCCCATAATACATATCCATACATCATGCGGTACAAAGAACATCATGCTAGTATTTACTGGAAGTGTTATACATGAAAGTAATAATTATTGCATTTTTCGAATTGGGTTACATACAAGTATATATTACACACCAATCACACAAACTACTTTAAAAAGAACCCTAAATCCTGCATGGAGCACATACTGTGTGTGATACTGATCTAGAGTCTTATGGTTTCTCTAACTCTTTGAGGCTTTTGTAATAAACGTTGTTAAATTAGTCATAAGAATTTTACTAATATCATTTTGCATAAAAGTCCTAAATTTTTCTGAAGTTGGAATTTTATATACAAAGGTGGGTAAATATTTTCTTCGTAATTCTCCATATAGCGGGCATGCAGTAACAAAATGGAACTCATTGTCGATTATAACGTTACAAATTTGATACAATCTTTCTTCATAATAAATACTTTCGTATCTTCCTATTGTACCTCTCATTGGCAAATCCCCCACTTTAAGCATAGTGATTATATATATATTTTTTTAAATCTCTATCTCCTAACAATTCTATATATTTTTGACAAGTGTATTCTGTACCCAATGACCTATGTAAACGAATCTTTCCATCGACTTGATCTCATCCTGCATCGTTTGCCTAAAAATATCTTCATATCTCAGGCTGGACAATCTCAGAAATGTAGTTTCATTATTTACACCCTGAGTACATTAAACGTTGCCAAATCCAAATGTAAATAGAAGCTTTTTAACATCGTAAGCTCAGGAAAAACAATTTCCCATCTTAACTGAAAACTGTAGCATTGTTTATGGTATCTGTATTTTGGTATTTTTAGAATTCTAAGCCAATATTTCAAAATACGTTTATATCTTATAATCTGCATGCTAAATCTTCCTAATTCATTATATACGAATGCATATGGAGTAGACTGAGATGTACCAAGATCATATTTGCAAGATAACAACTGAACTTTTCCGATATCATTTGCATCGTAAATTAACATCAGACCCATAGTTAGGGATGTGAGCTATCTTTGAGTCAAACAAACGAAGCAGTCCACTTACGTGTAATTTGCCAACTTTTGAAAGACTTTGCTTCAATATATGCATAGTCTTCAGTGCCTGCAGAGAAAATAGTTTCCTGGCACATATACCAAGAGTTTTGTTTTGAAGAAAATATACATCCCAAATACTTATAATATGATTCAGTCTTTTCCTATGTTTGGACAGAGCGTCACTTTTTGTAACTTCTGTGATATCTATCCACCTCTGCGAAATACAAACACTCTTTGTTTTTGTTTTATATTCGCTTTTAACTCAAACTTTAGGCATTATGTACGTTGCCTATTGAGCATATTTTGCAACTGGTGAGCAGCGTTAGCAAAGACAATTAACTCGTCCTCATACAAAAGTAACAATGGTTCTAAGGTTTCTATCGACACTCAGCTGTTTCCTTCAGCTAAAAAGGGTTTAAAACCGTTCAAAAATAAAGAAAAGAGTAAAGGCGATTAAACGCACTCTTAGCGTACGCCCAAAGGACAATTCAACACATTGGTGATACGATTGTTAGACTTAACACATGCTTTTATATCAGTATAAATTAACTTAATGATTGTTAACACTTTTCTACTAAAATTTTTACTAACTAGCTTTTGCTACAATAAATGTCCCTCTATCTATCAAAGTTTTTTTAAAGTAAAAAAATACTGCATAGCATCTACCCCTAAGTTGTCTTACATATTTACAAATTACAGATAGTAGATGAATGTCTCTGTAATTAAAGGGTTCATTTGCATCCCCTTTCGTCAAAATTGGTATGATAGCAGCAGGGAAGTTCTACAGACCAGACGTTCCAGACCAAATAAACCTTCCTACGAGAACTTTCTCCGTAGAAGCCTCAGAAAGCAGAAATAAACCTTCCTACGAAAATTAATTTGCGTAAAATCCCCGCCGAGTGCAATTTTTGTGTGCAAAATCGATGATTCTGAGCAAGTAAAAAATGAAGATTTTCTGGGGGGGGTCTGGGATATTTTTTTGTGTTAGTGTGATTTTGCAACGTTGGGCTGCGTTTTCATGAATAAATTTGATCAAGACCGATTCGATATCTACTACGCGGATCATGAAGATTGATCGTGATAAAACCGTGCGGCGTTGCCTGAGCTCGGCTGATTAAATTTTTGAATTTGTTTATATCCATGTCGCCGTTACACCAGGTCTGATGGATATTTCTCAACGTGTGAGTATCAACGCCATTGAACACCGACAAGATATTACAATTGTCCCTGATCACCTTGGGAATCTGCGTGTATCGCTGTGTCACGTAAATCACATCGGTGTTCTTGTGTCTGCCACGCGAAAATATCCTAGCCGGGTTGGTCTGCTTGTCCAGCATAACATCATCGAAAACAACAAGATTATTAACATCGCCATCTAAATTTTCCACGGATGGAGCTTCATTAATGTCTGTGATAAATTCGATTGTGCCCTCATCGGTATTGTCACTGAATTCCTTTAGCACTTAATAACATCGCTGATCATCAACGGACGGTGCAACCAAATACAATTTATCCCATTTTAGCCATCGCATAATCAAATTTAGCAACAACTGCGTCTTTCCAGAACCAGATGGGCCAATAATTATCATTCTTATCGAATTTGGTAAACGCCATCGATAACGCGTGTTACTATCACGATCTTGCGTATCGTAGCGGGGATTTACAACAACGGCATCTCGCTGATGTCAGGCTAATTCACGCACTAAACGCAATTCCCGACAAAAGTTTCAAAGAAAAATTGGCAGCTTTGGCGGTGAAAACCGGAATGAAAGGCAAATTAGTATTCGGTGCCGGTAAATAATAATGGAGCAGATATATTATTCTCCGCGAGGATTTTGGCGAGGAAAATCAGCAATTGCCAAACTTGCCAAGGCCGCAAAAGTAAAACAATCCACCGCTGAATCGTGGCTATCGAAACAGGCAGTCTGGCAAATATATCTCCCCCCGCCTAAGAAAATACCATATGCGAGTTTCACTGTCAGCGTACCTAATGAAGTTCATCAGGCTGATTTAATGTTTCTTCCTCACGATACCGTTGACGGAGTCACATACAAGTATGTCCTGACCATCGTTGATATCGCTAGCAGATATAAAGAAGCCGAGCCGTTATCGAATAAAACAGCAACAGAAATTGCTAAGGCGTTTAACGAAATTTACTCACGATCTCCGTTGACCTGGCCGAAGCTTCTCCAGATTGATCCAGGACGAGAATTCCTCGGTGCGGTTACTTCATTGATGAAAAAGAATAATGTTAAAATCCGACGCGGTATAGTAGGTGTTCATCGCAATCAAGCTATCGTTGAGAGATTCAACAAAACACTCGCGGAAAGATTATTCGGATATCAGTACGCACGCGAATTTATTCAAGATAATCGATCTCACGATTGGGTATCAAGATTTCCTCACGTGATTAACGCGCTAAATAACGAAGTAACTCGAACAATAGCAATGAAACCTGCAATTGCAATTACAAAATCGAATATACCCCTAAAGCGAGATTCTACGATTCCGCCTGTACTAGGTAGCGTCACGGTCAGGTATTTGTATAAGCAAGGTGAGGCCGAAAGAGGCAGAAAAAGAGCAACCGATCCAAACTGGAGCGTAACAACACACAAAATATCAGCCGTAACAAGATCATCGGGAAGACCAGCAATTTATATCCTAGATTCGTTAGCGCCTCAACGCGGATTTACCAAAGAAGAATTACAAATAATACCGAAAGATACTCAACTACCGCCAGCGTCACTAATGTGATTTACTCGAATTCTACCTAACTGAGATAATTTTCTTACTCTTGACACGGCTAAATACACTAAATTTGACCAGGAAATTCTATCATCGACGATCCAGACCTGGCCATGCACGGTCAATCCCTGCGATGAATGTATCGTTGTTGCATATCCTAGTTTCCATGGCGATTTTTCTGCGTTTATCGCGTCATTAACAAGATTAATATCAACGAGGATAATATCATTCAAGACTAAAATCTTTTCCTCTCCGCAGGGTAAAGTAACACTGATATTTTGTTTCCTGGTATCAGCGGGCCTGTAACATAACGGCACCTGCAGCGTTGGAAATTTCTCGCAGTGCAACTTGAATAACATTTCCTGGATAATATCACGAACAATTTTCCTGCTAGCAACAATCAAATGATCGGGACGCCACAAATTTAGAAAATTATCCATCGGAGTCTCGTCGATTATTCTTCTCATCACATCGCATTGAATTTTATTCGGTTGTAATCGAATTATTTTTTTGAATTCGGTCAGTAAAATATCATCGGATCTATAATCGGCGTCGATTTCCTCATAATAATCAACGAAGTTTCTGAGCCACTCATGAGGAGATTCGCCATCAATCGGATCAGGCTGACCATGATCTCCGCACATTACCACGGCGGTATTTTTCCCCTCCAGCCAGGTCAGGATTGATTTTAGCGTGACTAAATTTACCGTGCAAATTTCATCAAATATTATGATCTTGTTGATATATTTGTTTCCCATGCGAGCCGAATCCCACAATCCACCGCTGTATTTGAAATAACTATGATACGTGCAAGAACCAACTCCGCGTTGCTTTATTTCTCGCGCTAATCTGTGAGTCGGAGTCAGCACGATCATATCGGAATTTGCAAATAAATTTATCGCTCGCGTTGTTTTACCGCTACCACCAGGACCATTCATGTAGACGAATTTACTGCGTGAAATCGGGTTAAATCCAGATGCAGCCGTCGATATTTTCTCACATTTATCTCGATGAAATTTATCGCAATCTTCGACATCGGCGTCTTCGCAATAATCTAGAATATCCTCGTTTTTTATCCTCCACGTCCCCCAGGAGCTACCATCGGTGATTAAATTTTCCAGCCTGTATTGGTATTTTTTATCGATATAAAACGAATCCGTCGCGACCCTTACCGCGATATCAGAAAATTTGTTTATCATCGACAGTAAATTTATATTCACATAAGCGAGCATCGACGACCTCAAATGCGTATACTGCGCTGATTCTCCATCGAGGTAACTAATCACGGTACCTAACTTTGCTCCATCAATGATAATATTCTCTCTGTTGCAGAATATTCCTCGTGATACCGTATCGGCGATAATAAAATCCATCTCGGCGTCATTGATAAACAACCTAGCGTGTCGGTGTTTATGATCAACGGATCCACCCTGAGTAAATTTGCCAATTATTTTTCTTCCGATATCCTTCGCGTTGTCACAATCCGTCGGTAGCCACACCTCGGTTTGTTTCCTGTATGATATAATCGCCTCACTCACCGTCAACGACACTAACATTGACGAATCCAGCATATACCTCAACAACACCGTAGGGACCCAACGACGCTGGGATAAATGCCTACCGAACCAAATATAACAGATTTTATGTAAATTTTCAGCAAACTCGAACGAAGTAACACAAGCGAATCCGGTCATGGTAAAATCAGGCAACGGTCCGTTAATTGCTACCCTTGTCATCTCGCTGGTAGGATGGCCGAATTTAGCAAAATAATCCGCACAATCGCCATATCCGAGGAAACTTCCAGGATAACACGCGCTCATGTCAACGGAGATCATATCTTCGAAATAATACTTGGTATTCCACAATCCTCCATGGCCGTACTCGATGCAGCTGAGTTGAATATCAGCGAGATATTCATTCCTCGTAGGTTTCCACGAATTTCTCTCTCTGGCAGCGTGAGCAGCAACAGATGGAACCGTAAAGCAATTCGTTAATAGCTGATCGGGATTCGACGAATATTTCACCGCGAGATTTCTCATCGATTCGTGTAATATTTCATCACGGTAAATATCTCCGCGTGGCAAGATAAACTGATCGTACTTTTCTTCGCTCGAGAACAACCAAATCGATATTGGATCAGACGCGGCTAATTTTTTGATATATCTGAACATGGCATCGGAATTGTCCTTCGCAGAAAATTACGCAGATTTATTATCTGTGGGATAAAATTTAACAGCACGATCTCGCGGAAATATCATTACCGATTGTGACCACGCGTGTGAATTATGATCGACAATCTCGATTGGTACTCCTCGAGATTTATACGGCGACGAGTATAATATTTCTCCCGATAGCGTTTTCACCGTGATTGGAAATTTAAGTTTCTTACTCAACGCAGCTACATCGTCCACCGATGCACCATCAGCAACGGTCCTCGCCCACGTGTTAATTTTATCCAACCTCAACTGGGTCAGACCAGATCCACGCCGGGCGTTTTTCATGTGCTCGATAACGCGCTCAGCCACGCAGTTTATCTTCGGCGATTCTTTCATCGCAGGTAGATTTTTCATGTCCGGGTTGTTATTCAGCCGATAAATTCCATAAACAACAGCGCTAGATGGATACGCTCTCGCATAATAGGGACCGTCGATTCCTAATAACAATCCGGGCTTAGAATTTTTATCAAGAACGACATTTTTCTTACCGCCACGCACGGGATCTCGTTTATCGCGAATAATCCAAGTATCGTCCGGCATTTGTGCGATAAATTTTATTCCAAAGATAAATCGCTCTTCTTTATGCTCGTTTTTTATGTGCTCGATTATTTTCTTGGCTCGTTCCAGATTCATCGTAGCATCAACAGAGTTCGTTTTCCAAGTCGACCAAACATGAACAGCTCCATCATCGAAAAATTCTTTTTTCGCACGATCAACCTCAGGAACGATATATTCTGCCTCATCAAGATCAAATGCATCCATTATTATATTTTAGACAAATGTTTAAATTATAATGAATCAATGTGCGTGGATACCAATCGGTTCAGTAAAATCATGTGATAAATCCTGCAGAGGCGATTATTGCGGCGCTCATATATATGCGATTCGACGTGGCAGTAAAGGACCACAGCGGTGTTTAGTTTGTCAAGTTGGCACTCGAGGAAAGACACGGTTGTGTTTATCCTGTGGAGGGAAAAATTATCGATAATTACGGAGATATTACGAAAAGAGATCCTCGTCGATAATAACATGCGAAGAAGATTATATTAATCGATTCAAGGCAAATTATGATTTAGACAGATAGATTATTGTATATGAATCCAGAATCAACGATTCCTACAACAACAATCACATACGAGTTCAAATCTCACCCAACCATCGAGGGATACGAAGCATCATCGGATGGTACCGTTAGAAATGCCAGAACAAAGAATCTTGTTGGTTTCGTTTGTAATTCGGGATATCTTGCTTTTACCGTCGGAAAAAATAAAAAACAAAGAAAAACGAATTATTTTATTCATAGGTTCGTATTCGAAGTTTTCAACGGACCAATAGAAATTGGACTTGTCATTGATCACATCGATGGAAATAAACTTAACAACAAACTATCCAATCTTAGAGTTGTAACTCCGAGTGAAAATTTACTTCACAGCAGTAATGTTGGTAGATTTCCAAAATATGCCAAGGCGGTAAAATCGATAAATCTAGAAACAGGAAAGGAGCTTGCATTTGAATCAATGACTGCCGCTGGAAAATACTTCGGTATTAATTCTTCCACGGTACGATTCGCGGCAGAAAAAATAACTAGCGCGGCATTTTCTTACGATTCTGACGCTTGGATCAAATTTTCTTATATTCCGATAATATTCGATTCGGAAAGTGAGGACGAAGAATTTTAAAAAATAATTGAATAATACAAATTGTATAATGGACGAAGAAAATATAAACAATATCATCGAAGCCATCGATGACCTGAGAAAGAAAAATGTGAATCTCCCCTCGGAGTTAGATACAGATAAAATTCGATCCGAATTCGAGACGATTGTTCAAGGAAAACTCGAATATAAATACACTCTACCGTCAGAGTACAAACTAATAAAAAAGATCCAAATTGCGATGTATCAATCACTTGCGACAGTCAGCGATAATCAAATCGAGGATTTCGTTAAATTCTCGACGCTGGTAGAAAAAGCTAGGTTGATTTTATCAGACGCATATGAGTCAAGAAAAATTACAAGCTCACGTGTCAGGCAGCTGAAAAAGCTGGTCGATGATAAGGTCAAGGAATCTTGAAGATTTCTGCAACAAAAAAAAAACAAAAATTAAAAAAATATATTAATTTTGAAATTTTCCTTGGTTTTTATTTATTTTTTTGGCCTGTTTTTTTCCGTGGACAGATTCAAAAATTAGAATCGAAGATTCTCACGATTCCAAATCTATGATTTTACCAACAGGCTGATACTTAGTGTTTCTCCGCGTATATCAAGTAAATTTTCATTCTGATCCGTTAGTTTGAAATTTATCCTTGATAATAATCGATTGTGACATCGCAGATAAAACGGATTCACCGGCTCTTTTATTATCAAATATCCCGGAGAGACGCTAGGTGAAAACGAATACAAGATAAATCCCTGCTGTGCTTGTTTTGACACGGACGGATCAACATTGTAGCTGTTTTCCACAACATCCGCGTGAAGATAAATCGCGATAACCTCGGTTATATTAACGATGCCCGGCGAGATATGTCGCCCTTGCCCAACTCCGTCGTTGTCATGGTGAAGAATTGATTTCGTTTTTATTTTGTTAGTCAGCCACGCGTTATATAATTTAGGAAATAAATCATGAATGGTATCGGTGACGGATTTTCTCATTTTATCAACGCTGTAATCGGGAAATTTATAATTCGGAAGCGTTTCCTCGGTCAATCCGAATAATGTCATAAATTTTTGTTTCTCTCCTGAATTCCTGATCAGCCTGAAGCTGCTCACGGGATGATCATAATCAGCAACTGATATATCATCGATTATCGCCCGAATGAACATGCCATGATAATATTCAACATCAAGCGCGAGTTGGTTAAGAATCTTCACGCGTTCGATGATAAGTTTGTTGCATGATTCTGATTCTTCTAAGATACAATCATGAAAATTTTTTTTTAGTAAAATTAATTGTAATTTATGTTCCTGATTAAAATCCTCAATGGTTCTTCTCACTAAAATGCCATCTATTGGTTTTACTCGTCTAGGTTGTAAAACATTGACATCGAGAACATCCGAGGGGACCTTAGGAAGAGGCAGCCATGAGAAAATCTTATCCCGGAGAGTGAAAGCAAAAAATAGCGAGTTGGATTTGTGATTATTCATGAGAATGATGGCATCTTCGACAAGATCCTTGTGTTTGATGGCTGTTTCGTAATATCCTTCATCGGTGATAAAATCTTCCTTTTTGGGTTCAGGTGGATCTGGAGGGGCTTCCTCGTGCCAACCTGGGATAAACACCTTCGGTTTTTCTGGTTTTATCGGAGGGGCTATTTCAGGCCAACCTAGCACTGTCCTAATCGACGAATGGTAAATATCGACCATGTACGGCGGTTTTATCTCGATGATCGACGACAACGTTGGTTCGTGTGATAATATTTTTATTCCTGGAGTAGCATCGCCGGTTATATTTGATATTCTGTATGCGAATTCCGCATCGATTTGTTCAATTTCGTAACTGCCTGTTGGTATGCTAACGGGAATCCAATCGGGAGTTCCATCGGGGTGTTTTTTATTAGCGATAACAAGTGAATTATTTGACAATAATCTACCGAATGATTTCGATCTGATATTGGGCCAGCTGTTGTAAACGCGTAACTGCGACAGCGCAATTTCCTTGACGATAATTGGCGTTGGAAAGTCGATGCTAAATTCTGGATTGGTGGAGCTTAACGATATCAGCGTTGTTGTCAGCGGGGTCGTGTTTGTCACGATCTGGGCTAGTTCGGACATTATTAATATTCATTTGTTCAATCTCCGAGTAGATGCTTATCATCGAGGAAAATTCTAGATCGGAGATAACGCCGTCATTGAGACTCTCAGAAAGCAACGATGATAATTTTGAATACGCGTTGTTGACCTGGGATAGTTTGTTCTTGTACAGGGATAATTTCTCGCTCGTGCACGAGGATATCTTTTTCGCGATGATATTGAGAACACCAGCGATTGTCGTTGTTGATGATATTATTATCGTTGCAACGATCGGCGCGATTGTTGTTACCGCGGATAATATTATTCCTGCACCGGCTACTACCGCGGATACCGCGTACACAGCAACATCGATGGTAACTAATCTGCGCTGGTATTTTTTTATTTTTATTTGATAATCGTCAAGTAGTATTTTTAACGAATCCTGCCATGACCTCGCCTGATTGTAACGGTAATCCGATGCGGTCATTTATTAATCTACGATAACAATTGCGGTATTTAGTTGGTTTCGTACGGAATATTATTCCACCCGGATAAATACTCGTAAATCGCAAAATAATTGATTGGTCCTGTGATGGTTCTATCCGGTGGTTCTAATGTAAATACCTCCCTGGTATTTCCCTCCATGGAAATAATAAAAATTCCAGGATAATATTCATGAAACGTATTAATTTCGTGAAATTCAGTTGTTACCGTGAATTTTATCCTGGATATGAAATATACTCGATATACGCCAGTAATTGGCGCAATAAAACTCGTAGCATTTACCTCAGGTTTCCATGTTTTATTTCGCGCTTGTACTACAAATGGCACATAACAATGAAGTTTTTCTACTTTTTCCACGTCCGGTGGTATAACAATAAGCGCCAATTTTTCAATTTTTGTGTTGATTTTTTGTGTTTTCTCGCTGAGATCATCGTGTGATGTTTTATCGACTTTTTCATCTGCGATTTGACGTATCTTGGAAGTTTCCTTGTTAATTTTATCAATTTCCTCGCTGATTTTTTTTGTTTTCTCGCTGAGATCGTCATGTGATGTTTTATCGATTTTCTGGCCCATTGCGGTATTTATTTTGGTAATATCGTCGAGAATGCCAGTAACATCCCTGGTGGTTCTTGTTAACTTTTCGCTGAGATCGTCGTGTGATGTTTTATCGACCTTTTGTTGCGCCAATTCACGTACCATGGAAATATCATCGCTGATTTTTTTTGTTTTCTCGTCGTGTGATGTTTTATCGACCTTTTGTTGCACCAATTCACGTACCATGGAAATATCATCGCTGATTTTGGTAATATCCTCGCTTATTTTTCTTGTTTTCTCGCTGAGATCGTTATGTGATGTTTTATCGACCTTTTGATGTGTTAATCCGCGTACCGTGTCAATATCTTTGTTGATTTGGTCAATATCCTCGTTAATTTTTTTTATTTTCTCGGTGAGATCGTCGTATAGTGTATCGGCACCTTGACTCGCCAATCCACGCACCTCGTTAATATCTTTGTTGATTTTGGCAATATCCTCGTTTATTTTTTTTGTTTTCTCGTTGAGATCGTCGTATAGTATTTTATCGCCTTTCTGTCCCATTGTGGTTTTTATTTCGTTAACATCAGCAAAAATCTTGGTGATATCTTCGTTGATTTTTCCTACCTTATCACTGAGATCATCGTGTAATTCTTGATCAACTTTCCTCTTTACTAGTTGATCTGCGGCGAATGATGTATCGATGGATTTTTTTATATTCTCGTCAACTTTTTTGCTAAGTTTATCTAGTGCTTCGTCGAGTTTTTTAAGATCATTATTTAGCCTGTTGAGTCTTTTTGTCAATTTATCTTGAGCTTCATCGTAGGCTGCCTTATCGACCTTTAGAAGCAACGTCGCTGATAGTTCGTTGTCCTTTTTTTCTACATCTGCGATATTGGCCTTCGATGGTAACTTCGCGATAAGATCAGCGATGTCAGCGATGGATTTTGTTACCGAATCTGACAAATGAGTAAACTGCTCGATGCGTTCGTTATATTCGTCTCGCTTGATTATATCAGCTATTTTGACGTTGCTAGTTTGTAATCTTCCTTCGGTATTTTGAAAAACAGCAACTTCGCCAGGATCTATCTCTGACAGTGATAGGAGATTGTTGATATCACTCTTGGTTGCGAATTTTGATACATCGACGCCATCTATTTCCTTTTCCTTTTTCCTAAAGAGGGATCTACCATAAATGTCAACCATGGTATTTATCTACGGTATATTCAAATAAAATTTTGTGATACGGACTGGATGATTTTGAAATCGCATCGAGGACGTTAATTGACTCTGGGCCGCATATTGGTGGATCCGTTAATGTCTGCGTTGGAAGTGTCGAATACCAAATCGGAGTATTCAACGAAGACACGTAGTTGATGAATTCTTTCGGTGGTGCTAATCCGTACGAGTCAAAATAAGCAACTTCGCGAGGATTAATCGCGTAGGCAACCCAGTGTGTGCCGGGACCGGTATTTGAATCGAGATTAATTATTCCCGTCTCGGTAGGGTTTGGTTTTTCTGGTAGTTGGTCCCGCATAAATACGCCCCTGAAAAATTTTATTTTTTTTTTCTTTACTTCGCCAAGTAGATCTAAATTTGATAAGGGCGTGCTAATCTTAGGCCGGATCCGTATATGGGAGGAGGTCGTCCCAGTCTTAGGCCGGATCCTGGTTTTTGTGCTTGCAGCCGTTGCAGAAGATTTTTTATATTCATTACCATGGCGGGGGGAATAGGCATGGCTCCTCCCTTTTTTTTACGGTATCGCCCTCCTGTAATTTTATCTAATATTTTTTTACCTGCGAATCCAGCCACGGCTGATAATATAGGCGGTGCAATCGCAGCTAATATAGGCGCTAGGAAAGGGAGAAATCCGCCTACCTTGACCATGTCTCTGATTGCGCCTATGGAAAGACTCACATGAACGCCAGAATTCGCTGATTTGGCTTTGGTAAATCGCTCACGTTGATTTTTAGTTAGCGATAATTTGTTAGGCCCACCGTGAATTTGATCATTTTTCAAGGTTAATTTCATACCGCATCGCTTTGCTGTTGCTGTTTGGAGTTTTTTTTATCTGACCCGGGGTCAGAGTTACGCTGACATGTTCGTAAGTCATATTAATAATCGCTTAATCTAAATTTGGAAATATTCGATTTTGTCACATTTTCTCGACAGGAGCATCGATGACTCTCATTCTGCCACTGATGCCTTCCAAGATCATTGTTCTATCGCTGAGAATTACCGCGATGGCTCTTGCTGCTCCGGCTGTGTTAATTCTAGCTTTGAAATGAATATCGACAACGGATTGTCTTACCAGATCGAGATGTTCCAAGGAAAAGTAATAGATGGGATAGAGAGTATTAAAATCCAACTGTGATATTTGCAATCCGGTATCGATATTTTGATCGCGGCCCATAAAACTTAGCAAGCGATGATATGCGCGGGCCGTAGAGTAATTTTCAAAATCAATTGATATTTCCTCTGATGGTTCTTGTTGGCCGTTTATTCTCAATGATACATTTGTTGCTGCGAAATTATCGAATATCATGTGACTGTGAGCTTGATCGTATCTGTTTGCGTTTTGGAGAGTAACAAAGATGTGTCTAGGTGCCGAAACACCCTGTTGTGACGCAATTCGCCAGGTAAATATTCCGTTAATATTAACATCGCAGGAGTCGGTCATAGTTGTCAGCCAGGACATGACGGACTTTCCGCCTTGATTCATAAATGATAACAATTTTTCTTCCTCGAGCATTGATGGAACTATCGCTGGCATCCACAAGGTAAATTTGCTTAGTATTACCTTACAAGGTTGAATAGCAGCGTCTCTCCAGATGGCTCTGTTACTGCCTGCGGCGTCTCGAACGAAAGAGACCGTATGTTTCGTTCCGTAGATAACTTTTCTGAAATGTCTGCAAAATCCAAAAATGTGAGATAATGGAATTGCACAGGAAAACGTTCGTTCATTTCCATTTCCTTTTAACATAAACTTTCGCGTGGCAAATCCAAGGTTGTAATTGATATTGTTACCAATTACCAAGTTTTCGATGTTATCAATATTAACAGGGGGATCAGCGCGATTCCTAGGTTGTCTCTTTTCAAGTGGGACATGATCAGCGTGATCAGAATTATCCTTGGCGAACATCATACTAGGACCGGCTGATCTGGTAAAATCATCCGAGTATCTCGCTAGGCCTATAATCGTCGTTGCCATATCAACATTTTCTATGATCGATTCGATTTCTCTTCCGTCGATCATGTAAGTGGCACTCTTGAATAATGCCATGATACCGTTGTTGACAAATCCAACTTTAGTATTTTCATTATAGTTAGCACCGCCAGCGTCTTTCTCAATTTTTCCAACAACTTCGATATATGCCTCAGATGGAAGAAAATATCTTGTTGTGTCGTGGACTTGAATTTCAAAGCGATTATCAGTATTTGGCGACACTGCGTCGTACGAAAAATACTGGAAATCTCGCACGGATGTGTCTCTACCTACAGGCTCGTCCATGTCGAACACTTCGTTTGACACTTGTGCGAACATTTATTAATAAGATTCTCATCTAAAACGAAGACCACTGCCTGAAATGAAGCTTGTATTTGCTACTCCCCTTGTTAGATTTGTCTTAGCAATTTCATTTGCGAGATTTGTCTTAGCAATTTCATTTGCTAGATTTGTGTTGGTAATTTTCCTTGCTACTTCCTGTGCGAGGTTTGTGTTAGCAACTTCCTGTGCCAGGTCGTTTATTTTTTTATTTGCTGCGTCGTTTATGGCTTTGCTGATTTCGGGTGGCATTTCGCTGGTGCTAGGTAATTTGACGGGCTCTCTTTTACGTGTTAAATTTGTTATTTTTTCTCTGACAAAATCGTAGCCTTTGCTGGCTAATTTTTTGATACCAGAGATGACAGCAGTCTCGCCAATCTTTCCTATTGCTTTTGATGCAATCTGCTTAGCTATGGGTCCGATTTTGGGAATTACTCGCGTGACAAGGCTTCCAACGATGTCGCCGAGACCATTGCCGTGGATATATTTGTATACGGGCAATCGAGAGTTTACTATGCGGACCTGTCTGGGTCTGCGTTGATGTTTGTGAACAATCATATTATTTCAATTGCGTTGTTTTAATCGATGAGTTCATCGATGAGTTCCTTGTAAATGTAAGAGTCTATGACACCGCCGCGAAATAATCGCTGACAAATATCTGAGGCCTCGTTGATTATTTCACGAGAGTTATTTCCGGCTCGTTTTCCTCCGATTAATACTTCGAGGCGAGACACGTCGTTGACAACGCTGTCAGGGCAAATGGTATATCCACTTCCTGTCTTTGGTCCTGGACTACTTTCCCAATCTAACAGATCGTCCTCTTCTTCTGGTTCTTCTTTTTGTTTTATTTTTTCTTCTTCTCTTTGTTCTACTTTTTTCACAAATTCGCGAAATTCGGAATCATATTTGTAGGGAGGCTTTTTGCTAGCAAAATATATCCACTCGATCCATTTTTTTTTTCAAGAGGTTTTCCACGAACATTGGGGTTTAAATATTTGTCCCTATCATCATAATCCGCGGCAATATCGACTAAATTTTCCCCTTTTGCGATTTGTGCATGTACATCACTGGAAAAAACAACTCCGATAGCATGATGAAGACCTTCATATTCGGACTTCGCAGTTTTCTCTTGTTGAGTTGTTTTTTGTGATTTATCCGAAGATTTTTTGTTTTGTTCCCTCCTTGCATCTGCGATTTCTAGGAATCTACTATAAAGAGCATTGGTTCTTCTTACTTCCCCTAAATTAAATTTAGCTCGAAAAATATTATTATACCAAATATCCCGCGACTTAAGTTTTTTCAATCCATTTTCCGTTAAAAAACCCTTCCTATTGTCAAAGGAATCTTCCGCAAATATAGCAAGTAATTCAATGTTAGTACCAAACAAATCAAATTGTTTTATCAACGTTTGCCAACCATCATCGGTAAATTTTTCTTTTATTACTTCCCGAGGTTCTCTCCCTTGAATATCCTCCTCTTCTTTTTCTTCTTCTTCCTGCTGTAATTGTTCTTGCCGCGCTTGTGCTTGTTCTTGCCGCGCTTGTGCTTGTTCTTCCCGCGCTCGTACTTGTTCTTGACGAATTTGATCCAATCTATCCGGAACTACTCGAGTGTGTTCCTCGATGTCTTTTGTCATAGGAATAAGCCCGCGCTTCCTAAGTTCCTTTTCTTCTTTTTTATCACCGTATGCGACCTGTTCGATTGCTCCAGTGACCGGGCTCAAAAATCTCGATGACAAATCAGTAAAATGATATTTCTCATCTTCGTAATCACGAACTTTTTTCTTAAATAATTGTTTTGTCGGGATAAGCTTCTTTACTGCCGCTAATTCTTCTCGCGCTAATCTAGCAGAATGAGGCTCTCCGACTCTACTAGTTTTCCGACTCATATTATTTTCAAGTATATTATTTTAATGTGACGTAAAATTGGGAATTGCAGCCCTATGATGCAAAATCACACTAACACAAAAAAATATCCCAGACCCCCCCAGAAAATCTTCATTTTTTACTTGCTCAGAATCATCGATTTTGCACACAAAAATTGCACTCGGCGGGGATTTTACGCAAATTAATTTTCGTAGGAAGGTTTATTTCTGCTTTCTGAGGCTTCTACGGAGAAAGTTCTCGTAGGAAGGTTTATTTGGTCTGGAACGTCTGGTCTGTAGAACTTCCCTGCTGCTGTATGATGATAACCGTTGACCAATATTCTGTGTAATATCCAACATCGAATAGTGTATTAAATAATATTGTTAATATTGGTGCATTTATGTTGCCCGTACATATAAAGAACATGCTGGATAAAGCATATATTACCCAGCTTTGTTGTGTTTTAGTTTAATCAATTCTAGGCGAACCTTCTCTTCGGTGATTGTTCTATCTAAAGTCTCATGAATTATTTGAATGTTTTTATTTTCCTGCATCAGGTCAACCGAACTGGAAAAATGAAATAAGTCTGAAAAATATTTATACCAAGTTGTAGACATGATAATGCTTTAGACATGATAATGCTTTGCGTACCAGTACCTGGATTATTTATATGGCGCCAGAAACGTTGTGTATTTTTAGATTATCATGCAGATAAAAGGCTAAATTTTTATTTTAATTCATATTGCTTTTGCTTGTTTCTTGTAAGAGATTTATACATATTTCTAAGGAATTTAAATCTTGAAGCGATTCACTTGTGCCTTTTAATCTGAACTGTCTTAGATATCCTGGAGATGTCACAGTTTGGTTTTGCTTTCTATTGATTGTCTTCGATGTGTTTGCTGCGTCACGGTGAATATCAGTAATTGTATCGACACATTCATCGAGTTTGTTATTGTTTATATCATTTAAAATCTTATCCATATGTTAAGATAATAGATCTTTGCAATTATGGATAAAAGATAGACACTCTTCTTTGTTCTATATGTGTTTATCTATTTCGTTATCCCAAGAGACACTTAAAGCCTTTTACTTTAGTTTACCCATGTAGTAAAAGGAAAAAAAAACAATGGCATATGCATTTATTCCAATCTATCATCTATGTCAAAGGATATTTTTTTAAACACACGTCAGCTATAGCATAATATATTGCTGAGGCAGAGTTGTCATGGATACAGGTAAATTTACGTATCTCTTTATCTGATCCACATCTACCATTGGCGATCCTCAACCCAGTCATCTGGCATGGTTGTAGAAGTTTTTTCTGCAACATGATTTATCTCCCTTACGTCTTGATTAGCTCGGTCATACATGGCTTCGTCTTCTGTATAATTAAAGTCTTGAAGTAGGTCAATAGCACTATAATATTTGATATAATCTGGCTCCGTACCAGTATCGACATTATAACCGTCTGCAATTATTATTTTATAGTCAGCAGATTTCATTTTTAGGTGAGCTAACTCATTTTCTACCACTGTATATACATTTTCTTCTGAATGAATAGAGTAATCAGGCGACAATTAGATGAAACCAAATTAAGTACCTCTTCAGTACACTGGCCTTAGATTATACAACTATCCAACTAATATTTTTGAGACCTTTTTTTCTAGATATATTGAAATGCTTGAAGAGGGGTTCACGAACAAACACCGGGATCTCCCTCCCCATTTTTTTTTTTAGCTGATTGTGATTATATCAGTCTTGCCACCCAAGCAAGCCACAGGGAGTAAAGGCGCTGTCTGATACTCATCTCAGAGATTATCGTGTTCATAGATTCGTTTGGATTATACTAGAGAGCTGTATTCATACGTACATACACTTATTGTTAGCTGAGGACCTCTAGAAGATATAATACATTTTACTTTACCATATCTATTTTGCCATTATTTCCATTGTGTAAATTTCAATTTATTTAAAATTTATTCTTGTTTTGTAGCAAATATCAATGTATTTATATTTTTCTTTGCAAATATACATTTCAGTATTGTAGTGGGTAGTTTTCGCACCCTCTAACATGTCCAACACACACACACACACACACACACAACTAGTGTAGAGCAAGCGGGAAAGTGAAGAGCTTCGTCGCCACAGACGTTAAAGAAACGGATCAAGGCAGAATGCTGCTTGCCTATAGGACTCACGGTACTAATTCAGTTCCCATAGTAAACCTATGCATCATCATGGTGTTAAAAATTCACTAACTTAAACTTTTTGAGTGCTCATGATCAAACCTATATTTATCAGTATAGATGAAATCTGGATGCCAGCTTCTGTGTAGAGGAAAGGATATGAGCCGCGGCATTTTCTGGACCTGCATGTCTTTGAAACATGTGCTTTCAATTCCGCACCAAAGAGTCAGGTGCTAATTTTAGTAATGAGTGTTCCAAACTCAAGACTGTTAAAGGAAATTCCATCAATAAAACAATGTCTCTAAAAAAATCACTTACTACTTGGATAAGCTCTCAAAAGATTCTTTTTCCTACACTATCACTTACATTATTAACCAATTCTTATTCAGCCTAACCCATATATACTCTATTTTATGTTCACCCATTTCCAGGCTGGTTCCCATTTTCCCACACCATTAGTACCGTGTGTCCTATAGGAGGCCAGGGTGCCAGGTCTTGGACCTTACCAGCTTTACGGAAAGTGAGAGGCCGCGTCCAGCGGAGATTCTCCAACGCTTGGTAGCCGGGGGACTAAAGAAAGTGATATCCTGACGCTACAAAATGGAAGAAAAAGGACTCATCTTCCTGTTTGCAAAAGGTGAAGCGCCCCTTTATGGAAACAATCAAACAATAGAACTTAAAGCGAAAACAGTTAAAATGTACGCCCCTCCACCACTGATCAAGGCACTAGGAGAAAGACTTACAGAAATACACTTCTACGGGCTACATTTAGAAGTCCCGACAAAATAACTCCAGATCAAATTAGAGAGGAAATACGGAGTGAAAATACTAAAATCACATATGGCCACCTACTGGGGTTCCCCTCAATTTATACAGGGGTAAGGATACTAAGCTTTAAGCCAGAAGATGCCAAGAAAATCCCATCCTTTATGTCATGGGATTCATGATGAAATCGTGGCACAAAGGTTATCAATATCATCGTAAATGCAACCGATGTGAAGCTACCGGCCACTTACCCCGGGATTGCCAGTACTACACGAATCAACACACCTCTCCCAAAACGTAAGCTGCAGCAGCTATATCAATAGACGTAAATATAGAGAAAACACTAAAAAAAAAAACAATCCCAGATCCCATTGAACAGCAGGAGAAAAAGTAGTGAAGGGGGGCACTATACGTACAATGGGAATTAGCATTAAAAACACCCTTGGGGCACTATACGTACAATGGAAATTTAACATGGAGAAAAATCGTGGGGCACTATACGTACAAGGGGAATTTAACATGGCGATAAATCGTGGGGCACTTTACGTACAAGGGGAATTTAACATGGGAATAGAGTTTGGGCTTGTTTAGGGACAAGGGGAATTTAACATGGGATTTTTTTTTTTAAAAAAAAATTTTTTTAAAAAGGGGTAGGCAATTCAAAAGACTATCTCTTTTCGAGAAATATGGCTGGCCCTGAAAAGGGCCTTTGGGTTTTATGTTAATCTATTCATTAACATAAATGTCACCGCATTGGTCTTCTTCTTGTTCTTAGGCTACGTCTCACTGTTGGTCCGTACATCAGCACTCTTTTTAGGCATCCTTGTCTTTCAACGTAGATCCTACGTATCCACAGGCTGGTGTTTGTCCTGTGGACAACGGTCCACTTCGATCGGACATACATGAGCAAGTCTGTCCGAAACATCATGGAAGACACAAGGGTGGATGACTCAACGGTAGTCCACATCTTGAAGCGACGAGAACAGGTGAATCAATGCAGTCAACGGCGCTTATTTATACGTACAGGTAGGATTGAAACGGATTGAGTTCATTCACCAATCCAAACACGCGTTACAAAATTCAGCCAGCCGCATCCAATCCGAAGAGAGCAGTCTGTGACGTCACGTAGTCAATATAGATCTGCTAGCGCTTGTGTGCAGTCAATCTATGCGACAGTCATTCAACATGACGGAAACTCAGAAAACGATCCATTGGGGTGCACGAGCAGGAGAGACTGCCCAAGGGAACTCGGACTTACTTTCAGAAGAAGTGAATTGGGATTTTGTGGATTTTCTCTCTTCGCAAGAATTTGTTCCGGAACCTGCGTTACCTTCTTCATTACCGCAAGTGGAAAATTTTAGACAGAGACAGAAAGAAGAATTGGAGAAATTTATACAACGACAAAAGGAAGCGGAACAAGCTTTTCTCCTACAGCAACAGCAACAAGAAGAAGAGGTAAGAAAAAAACAACAGCAGCAACAGCAAGAAGAAGTAGCAGCAAAGAAACAAGAGGGTGAAAATCAAACGGTCACGGTACTGTTGGACATTTTAGCGGAGTTAAGAAGTCTGAAACAAATGTATCAGACTTCTTTATCACGACCGAAGAGAATACGACCTTCCCGAGCCAAACACGTTAACCCTGTGACTAAGCCTACCGTACCACCCTTAGTGATTTCAACCCAATCATTATCATCATCAACATTACGCAGTCCAGAAGTAGGCCTTGGCCGTGGCAAAGGCATAAGGCAGTTAAAGCTGATTGCTTAAACTCACCCCTACACCATGAAGAAAAAGGCCCTTTTCAGGGCCACCCACATTTCTCGAAAAGAAATACAATTTCAATTTGCCAATAACTCAACAAAAAAAAAAAACCCCACCCATGTTACCCTTATAGTACGTGTCTGTGTATGAGTGCGTGAGTTTAGCTTCTTATTTTAAAATCACAACTCAAAGACTCTTACCTTATATCATTCATTTATTCTTTTCTCCATTTTTTACAATCCAATTCACAATTATCAACACAACACTTTAATTAAAAGTTCATTGACTTCTTCTGTCTCCTTGTTTAGTCTCTCTGTTTTTTGAATTTCTTCACCGTCACACTCTTTTCCTCTTCTTCTTTCTCCCCGCTTTCTTCCCTTCTTCTTTTCTTCTCGTGTTTCTTTGCCTCATTTAAATAGAATTGTCTTTTTTCTTCCTCTTCTTCCTCTGAAGAATCCCTCTCTTCTTCTGAAGAATTCCTCTTTTCTTCTGACTCCTCTTGTTTCTTTTTGGGGCAATCTGGAGACCAATGTCCTTTTTCTTTACAATAATAACAGGTATCTTGACTTTTGTCTTTTTTATCCCCTGTTTTTTTTCTTTTTTGACGGTCTGGACACTTTGAAGACCAATGCCCTTTCTTCTGACAGATATAGCAAGTATCTTGACTTTTATCTCGAAAGGAAGGAGAGTAGTCCGTAGGCTGGTCTGAAGAGAATTTTCTAATGACCCCTCGCAAAGCTCTGACGAAACGTTCCATCTGGTCAGTCTCTTCCATCGTTGTGCTCGGCTTGAGAGTGAAATGAATAGTGAAAGGACAAGACACACACCCTTTTATATACGCTGGTCTGCTATGACTATAAAGTAGTTTATGGTGTTTGAACTTGAGTCATTTGACTTTTTGCTTTCAAGATGAAACGATCCCATTCATTCGAGAAGAAAGAAGAAAGTAAGAGGCAGAAACGTGATCTATCGCCTCGTACCAGGGCTGAAATTTTGGCACAAATTCATGCCAGTGATTTTGAAGAGGACATGAGTGAACCAGAATCCGAACCCTCTAAACCAAGTTCACCACCCTTTGTCAACCCTGAAAAGTACTATTCCATTCGAGAGACGGAAAAGCGCTCCTCTAGAAAATTTAGAACCACGGCTTACAAATACACGGTGAAGTTTAAAGATTTCAAGGCTGAAGTGCCGTTAGAGAAAGCAGAAGTGTTCATCACTGAGGTGTGGGATTCTTTGCTCACTGCACTCAAGCAACAATGTCAACCCAAAGAAGACGATCGCTTGAGACTTTCCATACAACACGACGGTTTGAAATCCCCTGTTTGGATCGAGTTTAGCACCCCTGCAGAATTGACCGCTTCCAAAGTCATGGACAAGATTCAACACGTGCAACAATCTAATGACCAGTTTGACATCACCGATGGAAAAGCCACATTGGACATGACCCACGTCTCTCCTCCTCAAGGGACTGGACGCAAAAAGATGTTATTGGTGAACGACCTTCGCAGCATTAAGCGTAGCCTTGTCCAAATTCACAATCCTCATGACCAGATGTGTTTAGCCCGTGCCATCGTGGTGGGACGAACCTATGCCAACAAGAACGACACGGTAGAATGGAAAAGAACCTGGAACACTATTCAACGTTCCTATCGAGCCAAACAACGAAGCGAAGCAGAACTCCTGTTACGACAAGCCGGCCTGTCCAAAGACACACCCTGTGGCATTCCTGAGATGCAAAAATTGCAAGATGCCCTAGCTCCACGCTACACCTTGAAAGTGCACCCTCAAGAAGTGCGCGGACCTCTGTTGTTTCGAGGCCAAGACTTTAAGGACGGAAAATACATTCACCTTTATCATCACGATGAACATTTCGATACCATTACCAGTATCACCGGATTCCTTAAATACAGTTATTACTGTGAGAAATGTGACCATGGTTATAACAATCGAGAGCAACACAAGCATTGTGGATCGAAATGCACAGGATGTTTGGCCTCTTCACCCTGTCTGAGCGAAGAACCAGTGCCTTGTTCAACTTGTCTGCGCACGTTTGTCAGCCCTACCTGTTACCAACAACATCTGAAGACGCAAGGTTCACAGAAGAAATGCGCTTGTCAACTGCTGAGATTGTGCTCTACGTGTGAACAAGTCATACGTACCAATAATACCAAGGCACACGTATGTTCAGGAAAGAAAAAATGTCACATTTGTCACCACATCGTGGACTTGGAACACCAATGTTACGTGCAAAAATACCAACCCCCACCAGAGAAAGAGGACGGTCACAAGAAGAAAGGCAATTTCATCTTTTTCGATTTCGAATGCATGCAAGAGACCGGCATTCACATTCCTAATTTCTGCGTGGCTCATCGAGCGTGCGAGAAGTGCATTCAAGAACCTATCTTCAGTCATTGCCCTCACTGCAGCAAGATACCCGGAGGGCGTGAAAAAATCTTTCGGGGACCAAACACGTTAGCCGATTTTGCCCAATGGGTCTTAGACCCCGTCGACAAGACGTGGAGCCAAGAGGACATCGAACGTTACGGAGATTGTCATCGTCATGCCACGGTGATGGCTCACAATTTCTCCGGATATGATGGACAGTTTCTTTTGAGGTACTATACGGAACAAGGCACCGAACGTCCTAAAGTGACTTTGAACGGAGCTAAAATCATTTTCATGCAAGTGGGACAAGTGCAGTTTAAAGATTCGATGAGCTATTTGGCCATGCCTTTGAGTCGAATGCCTAAAACGTTTGGAATGACAGAAATGGCTAAAGGGTACTTTCCACACTTTTTCAATACGGAAGCCAATCAACACGCCGTTCTACCCCATTTACCTGAGGCTCACTATTACGACCCCGACAACATGCGTACCGAACAACGAAAAGCTTTCTACGCTTGGTACCAGGCTCACGCCTCGGACCCTTTCGACTTTCAGGAAGAAATGCTAAAGTATTGTCGTTCCGACGTGGACATTTTACGGCGTTGCTGTGGAAAATTTCGAGAACTGTTCATGGAACACGGAGGGGTCGATCCTTTGAAAGAAGCTTGCACCATTGCCAAAGCGTGTTCCCTAGTGTATCGACAACGATTCATGCCTGAAAAGACCGTGGCTGTCATCAGTCCTCAAACGACCCACTTTGTCAAACGTCAATACTCGGTCAAAGCCCTACGTTGGTTACATTACTTGTGCGACAAGGAAGACAAGTGGATTCAGCATGCCCGCAACGGAGGGGGCGAAAAGACCATCGGAACGTATTCGGTCGATGGCTGGGACTTAGAAAACCCCAAGATCGTGTACGAGTTTAACGGTTGCTTATTTCACGGATGTCCCGTCTGTTACCCTGACCGTGGCACTAAAAATCAGTTTTTGCAACGAACCATGGAAGACTTGTACCAGGACACTTGTCAGCGGCGCCTAAAGTTGGAACAGCAAGGATACCAAGTGGTGGAAATGTGGGAACACGAGTACGATCACCGTATGAAAACCGATCCCGAGTTTAAACGCCTCGTGGAAAGTTACCAGTTCGTGGACCCGCTGAACCCGAGGGATAGTTTGTACGGAGGAAGGACCAATGCCACCTGTTTGCTGTACCAAGCCGACGAAGAGAAAGGAGAAGAAATCAAATACTTGGACGTGTGTTCGCTGTATCCCTACGTGTGCAAATATTGTCGTTTTCCCGTAGGGCACCCACAATTGCTGACGGAACACATCGACCTGAAAAATATTCGACAATACGAAGGCTTGATCAAGTGTAAAGTTTTGCCTCCCACGAACCTCTACCATCCCGTCTTACCTCACCATTGTCAAGGCAAACTGATGTTTCCCTTGTGCCGTACTTGTGCCGAAACGTGCAACCAAGACCAAGCTTGTCAGCACACCCAGGAAGAACGGGCCTTGACGGGAACCTGGGTCAGCGTGGAATTGTTCAAAGCTTTGGACATGGGATACCAACTGTTAGAAGTGTACGAAATTTGCCACTTTCCCAAGACACAACAATACTGCAAGGGTGACCCCAGTCAGAAAGGCATTTTCGCTGACTACGTGGATGCCTTTTTGAAACTGAAACAAGAAGCCAGCGGCTATCCGTCCTGGTGTCACACTCCCGAAGACCAAATACAATTCAAAGAGAAATACTACGAACAAGAAGGCATCACTTTAGACCACATCGAGAAAAACGAAGGCAGGCGATCGTTTGCCAAAGTGATGTTAAATTGCTTGTGGGGTAAAATGGCACAACGACCGTGTTTACCCAAGACGGAATATTTGACAGAACCTTCCCGCTACTTCCAGATGATTCACGACAAAACCAAATACATGAAACACGTGGACGTCGTTCGAGAGAATTTGATCTTGGTCAGTTACGAAGAAGATCTGGACTTTGTGCAAGACGACCCTTTTGGAAATGTCATCATTGCGGCTTACGTGACAGCCCATGCTCGCTTAAAATTGTACGAAGCTTTAGAACTGTTAGAAGAACGCGTCCTGTACTTTGACACGGACAGTTGCATTTACATCCATCACCCGATTCAACATCACCCTAACATCGAAGGAGACCGTTTAGGAGCCTGGACAGACGAGCATCCCGACGACAAGATTCTAAGTTTTGTCAGTGGCGGTCCCAAAAATTACGGCTACGAATACCGGGACAAACAAGGAGAAGTGCACACGACGTGCAAAGTGAAAGGACTGACTCTGAATTATCGTACCAGTCGAGTGGTCAACTTTGGAGTATTGAAAGAAGCCTTGCAATCGGGAGAGGATGGAAACTTTAAAGTGACCACTCACCAACCGAACAAGATTGTACGTTTACCCACTCACCACATCGTCAGTCGACCCCTGGAAAAAGTCTATCAAATCGTGTACCAGAAGCGAGTTCGACTTCCCAATCATTTCACCTTACCGTACGGTCACGTCGGTATTGGTCTGTATATAAAAAAGGAACCCTAGGCAAGACCGATAGTTCATTGTGACTACCAAGACCGAGCGAACAAGATGAATACTTTGAAAAAGACATCGTTCCAGTTTGGGGATTGTAAAAAAGTTGTATCTTCCTCTAGTGTGACTAATACTGGATGGATAAGACCCAGACATTGCGACGGAAAATGTCCGGAAGGAAACTGCGATTGTCCATGTGGTTACCATTGTAATTGCGTAACGGAGTTTGCAGACGAGTGCGATTGTGAGCCTTGCGATGGGACCGATGCTGTACGTTGTGACCTGAGCGATGCCGTAAAGCATCATGGGAACTTTGTTCTCACTGCCCCTGTCATGGAAAGTGATGCTGTGCGTGTCAAACCTGAGGGATGCGAAAGCGATGCTGCTCGTCCTCTTGGACATTTTACTGGGTTTCGTTTTAAAGGGGAATGTCGACCTTCACGTTTACCTCCCTACGGATGTCATCCAGCCCTGAGCAAACTCCTACCCATTTCACTCAACCCTCATCGAAACGAACCTGTGAAAAACGAATATTCGTTTCCTGTGCGTTCGTCGGAATACTGCGACTTTGAAAATCGTCTTCAATCGTTCAAAGGAAAATGGCCAAAGTATCTGGGAGGACCGGCCCCCGAAGAATTAGCCAGAGCCGGATTTTTCTACTTGGGCGAAGGAGATAAATTCAAGTGCTTCAGTTGCGGTGTGTCACTTCACCACTGGGAACCGCAAGATTCAGCCTACGTAGAACATGCTCGATGGTCACCGAATTGTCATTACTTACCGTTAGTGGGACCGAGACATTGAAGTAACTTCTTACCATAATCATCTGTTCATGGATACTTTACAAGAGAACATTCGTGCTTTGCCTGTGGAGTTGAGAGAACGCATTTACCGAGAGCTGGTCAAAATACAAGTGAAACGTAAAGAACAATTGCATCCGTTACGTCACCAGATCTTTAACCACTGGTACCTGAATGGTATAAGAGAACTGATTCGTCAGAAATTGTTTCAATGGTCAGACCTTGTTCAACACTTTGAGTTAGTGAATGATCGAAACGTTCATTATTTTGGTTACTTCGAGATTCACCTACAGCAATACATTGAGGAAGACAAGTTAAAGGATTATCAACATATTTTACGTGGAATCTACTTAGAGGAAGAGGAAACTTCTAAACGAACTCTGAAGTTTCGGTTACAGTATGCAAGATTTAGATTCCCTACTGGAGAACGAAGATCTCTGGCTAGAAAGTACGTCTATTGTTTCCGAAACAAAGAGACTATAAAAACAGGCTGCCATGCCACGACTTATGTCACATGTCATCCAACAGATTCCGTGGAAGGAACTCAATGACCATATTCAAACCGTGGATCATTACCATCAATTATTACAAGAACTTTATCCATTCAATTTGGGACGACAAGTGGTGTGTGTCTTAGTGACTTGTTTTCTGGGATTTCGTTTACCAGCCGATTCTTTGTGGACTCTTTACGATCAGTACTTACCACCTCCATGGCCTTAAATGGTCACGAAAAACTCCTTTTGTTCAAAGCCTTGCGTTTTCATCTGGATACTTCTCGACCTCAACAGGAAAAAAAGATTCGTCAACTTTTAGCGACCCAAGACGTGTATGACGATGTGTGTGTAGCTTGTGACTTACACCCTCATTGGACAGATGTTCGTGATTGGAAAAAGGGGGGTTTTGAGGTTTGGACCCAAGAAGTGGCCCAGTATGCACAAGAGTTGTTCAAGGAAAAAAGTTACTTTTCAACCCGTGTTAGTGACGGTGCCAGAAGAACCCGTCACCGAGAACAACCACTCGCTTCAGGACAGGACTGTCATGGACATGCCTGAAAGGTCATTCCGGGAGGACACTTGTGTGACAATACCTCATGTAGAGACTGTAAGAACATTACACACTGTCCCTAGGACATCTTGGTTAACCAAAACATGTTGTACAGACACTTGTTTATATTCCACTTTGATCGCTTTGCTGTGTTTTATATTCCTGTACATCACTATTTGGGTTGTATGTATTTTTGTCTTTCGTGTTCATATTTGAAACATTCAATAAACGTGTTCTGAAAAAGTATATAAACTCTTGTCTTGTTTGTTTTTTCGTGTCACAAGTGACATTTCTCATACCATGGCTACCTCTGCTGTCTCTGCTCCCTCTTCCTCTACTGTCAAAGTCATCGACGAACACTTAGATCGTGCCAGTTGGGAGGCTTTGTATCTTCGCCATCCCTTTAACATGCTCATTGCTGGACCTAGCGGTTCAGGCAAAACCGAATTCGTCAAACGTTTGATCGAACATAAACATCATTTGATCGATCGGCCCCCTCAACGGATCGTGTGGTGTTACAAAGAGTGGCAATCGGCGTACAGCCTCTTGCGAGAAAGTCAAGGCGATTCCATCGTGTTTGTGGAAGGCATTCCTAAAGAAGACGATGGCATCGTCTCTGACTCCCGTCTAACCCATTTGGTCATTTTCGACGACATGTTAGGAGAAGACGAAGAAGAAATTAAATTGTGGTTTACGCGCAAAGGGCATCACCGTAATGTCAGTGTCGTTTACATCACCCAAAATTTGTTTCAACAAAGTAAAGCCCATCGCACCATCAGTCTCAATGCGCATTACGTAGTCTTGTTTAAAAGCCCTCGAGATAAATCGCAAGTGCAAGTCTTAGCCAAACAGTTAGGAACGCCTTGGCTGACTCAGGCGTACGACGATGCCACTCAAACGCCACACGCCTATTTACTCGTCGATTTGAAACCTACGACCCCCGAGGATTTGCGATTTCGTACCCACTTGTTTCACCACTGGTGCCAAGACGGAGGACCTGTCCTGTACACGTCTCCGTCCTCGACTTCATTTCACTCCTCCCATGAAACAAATCTATAAAAACCTCAGACCCTTTTTCGTCTGTCTCACACAGTGTGAACATGACGTCCCTTCAGTCACATCTTCCCGTCAAATTGATTCGTGCCTTGTATGGCATCAGCCGAGAAAAAGACCCACAAACACGAGCCCGTGTCTTAGAAGCTAGTCTCAAAGAAGTCTTACGATGGTTCACGGTGACGGCACGTCAATTACTCCAAGGAATCATTCAGATTCCTCATCAAACCCAACGCTTTTTCGATCGAAACAAAGTCGCTTTGGTCCAACTGGCCGATCCCCGCATCGACACTCAAACCAAAAAACAAATCATTTTGAAACCTGGAGGGAGCGGTACTCTAGGAGGGGTCATCATTCGCTCACTCTTAAGATGGGATCCTAATGCCCCCAAAGTTATCCCCAAGACAAAAGTTCAACGAAGCCCCAAGAAGAAAAAGAAAAAGACCAAGTCCCCAAGAAGAATAACTTCTCCAGTGGCAGGACCCTCCTCTTACCAGACACCACCACCATCACCCCGGAAAAAGAAAAGAAGCCCCCAGAAAAAGAAACAGAGAAAAAGTCCTCAGAAAAAGAAAAGTCCACAGAAGAAGAAAACTAGTCGCAAGAGAGGCACTTCGGCCAGGACGCAACCTTACACTCGCAAGCCACGACCTGCCACAGCGGTGACTGCGTCTCCGGCAGCCTCACGTTTGTCCACTTCTCCGTTGATGTCACCAGGAACTGAAGAGTACTTGGAGACGTTGATCACACCAAGAACTTCTCCGTTGATGACCCCCAAAAGAACTTCCCCAGTGGCAGGACCTTCCCATTTAGCGGCAGTGGCTGCTGCTCACAAAGTACCTTCTCCCAAAATCAAAGTCCAAGAAAGATCGGGCATGTTACAAAGTTTACTGGATTTGTCCAAACAAGAACTGGCTCGATTTAGTCCGTTGCGTACCCCTGCACGACGTGTCATGCCTGTCCTCAAACTGATAAAACGTAAAGACAATCAGTGGCGACGCGTTCCAGTATAAAAAAGGCCTGTGACCGAGTAGGGTATCAGTGTTTTTAGGTGCTCCTAAAGACTCAAAGATGTCACCCTCCAGAAAACCCCAAGGAAAGAAAAGGAAAGGACTGCCACCACGTTTAGCCAAACATGGGGACCTGTTATCTGTCCTGTCCAAAGCTTCTCCACCCCTACGAAAAAAACTCATTCAAACGGCCTCCAAAGAGGTCATCGATACCGTGTGCGAATGTTGTTTGAACGTCTTGAAAGGCACGATCTCTTTGTCCAAACACCAGAAACAATGCTTAGGCAAACATCGTCACGTTCTTCGGAAAATGGTTCAAAAGAAAATTCCCATTCGTCAAAAAAAGAAGATGTTAGTGCAACGTGGAGGTATTTTACCTCTCTTGTTAGGCCCCATACTGAAAGGAGTCTTGGGAACCATGTTGGGAGGACTGGTGGGAGCAAGATAAAAAGGCCTTCGGAAGTCCCAAGATCTCAGAATTCACCCCTGACAACCCCATGGAAGGACGAAAACTAGCTTTAGTGCGTTACAAACGATGGATGGAATACCATCGGTGGCAAGAACAACGCACCCCGCATTTACCTCCCAATCCCAATTTGAGCGAGATGTCCCAGTTACAACACGAATTGCAGTCCTTGATGGATCGCCAAGATTTGTCCGAAACAGAAAAATCGCAAAAGTACGGTCAACTCTTGCAACGATTGCAACTCTTTCACCAGAAAGCTTTAGACGAAACAGCTTTACCCACTTTGAAAGATTTTAAGACCTTGATGAAAAGTCCAGCACCATCACCAGTACCAGTACCGGTACCAGTGGTCAAGACAGAAAAAGGAAAAGAAGAAGAAGAGGAAGGGTTTCAAACTCCACCAGAAAAAGTACGCAAGTTAACAACACCACCTACCTCCAGAATTGGATGGATTAAAAAGATGATGGCCACCCCTTCTTCCTCACAAGAGAAAAAGAAAGTGAAGACAGAAGTGAAGACAGAAGTGAAACAAGAACCGATATCCCCCGCTCAGACATCCTCCTCCTCTTCGACACCTATTGCTGGCCGCACACGCAAAGCATTGCAATCCAAGAAAATACCCCAAGAGAAAAAGAGTAGCCTCTTCCAAGAGTGGGTGCCTTATTAACACACCAACACAAAATAAAAAATGGAAAAAGTCTTAGCTAGCATTTACTACGATCCCTCGCATCCTGCAGGTTACGCAGGAGTTCAAAAATTGTATCGTGCTGCCAAAACGCGACTGAAAAGTCTCCGTTTACCTCAAGTGCAACGATGGTTACAAGAACAAGCTACCTACACTTTACACAAACCCATTCGACGCAAGTTTGCCAGAAGTCGCACCCGAGTGGAAGGCATCGATCATCAATGGCAAGCCGATTTAGCCGATGTCTCTCATTTGGCCAGCTACAATCGTGGTTACAAATATTTGTTTTGTGTCATCGACGTCTTTTCCAAATTTGCCTGGGTCGTGCCCTTGACTTCCAAATCGAGCAGCGAGTTAGTGCGAGCCCTGCAACGGGTGCTGAAACAAAGCGGTCGTCACCCTCTTCGATGGCAAACGGACAAAGGCACCGAATTTCTGAACCAAGCTTTCCAAAAAGAATTAAAGAAACGTGACATTCATTTTTTTACCACCGAGAATCCCGAAACCAAAGCCAGCATCGTGGAACGTTTTCAACGCACTTTGAAAGAACGCATGTGGAAATATTTTACGCATCACCACACTCTGAAGTACATCGACATCTTACCGCACCTGGTGCAAGCGTACAACCAATCTTACCATCGAAGCATCGGACGTGCCCCGCAAGACGTGACTCCCGACAACGAAGTGCTGGTGTTCGAGCGCCTGTTCGGTACGTCCCCGACGAGGGCTGTCCCCAAGAAAAGCGGAGAGTTGACCGTAGGAGATTGGGTGCGCATTGGCAAAACCAAACGCACTTTCGACAAAGGTTACTTACCTAACTGGACGACCGAACTGTTTCGCGTCACTGGACGAGTACATGGCCGTCATCCTGCCGTCTATAAATTGGAAGACATGAACGGAGAAGTACTCAAAGGAACGTTTTATTTGCCCGAGTTACAACGTGTCACCAAAAAAGAAGACGACGTGTACGACATCGAAAGCATTCTCGAACGCAGAACCCGTAAAGTGGGCAAACGACGTGTCAAAGAAGTCAAAGTACGTTGGAAAGGATATCCACCCAGTTTCGATTCTTGGATCGACGCTTCGCAAGTCATCGACTATAAAAAGAAGAAGTGACCATCATGCCCTTTCACACATCAGACGCAGCTACGTCAACCAGTCCTTCTTCCCCTAGTTCTTCTGTGCAAGATTTACAAAAACAACCCTTGTGGGTGTGGTGTGGAGAACGTGTGCCTAAAACGCAAATCGTCTTTTTCTGCCAAATCTTCGTGGTGTATTGTGTCATCGGGGCAGCCATCGCCAATTTGAGTTTGCAACAAGGAGACAAACAATTGTGGACCATTTTATTGAGCAGTTGCATCGGTTACCTACTTCCCAATCCCTCCCTGAAATTCTCCTCGAACGGGAACGTTGTGTCCAGTGCCAGTGTTAGTGCCAGTCACCACTCCAACAACCACAACCAGAACCCCATTTTGGGCGGAGACACGCCTCTGACATCCACTAACCCCTCGGACAGCCACAGAACTCTGGAATTATGAGTCACCAAAACCAATTTTACTTAACCTTACCCAGTGACAGTTCCATGGAGGTGTTTCCCCACAACACGTTGTGCTGTTACACGGCTAAATTACCTCAAGCCATCCCCTTAGATCACGAAGCCCATTGGGAAGTAGCTTTAGTAGAAATGATTCACCCTACACAAATCAAAAACATCACTGAAACTCAAAACACTTTTGACGTCGAAATTTTGGACCCAGCACTGCAGCAAACCATGACGGGCAGTCCTCAACATAACTCACATCTTGCAAAGGACTTATTACCCCGCAGCAGTGACTCTTCTCCTCCTCTTTTCGTTTATCACTTTAAAATTAACCCAGGCCATTATTTTAGTGGTCAACATCTGGTGGAAGCCATCGCTGACAAATTCTATGCAACCTTTGACAAAGTTCTGACCACAGCAAAAAAACGTGTCACCATCGAGTACCACAAACTGTCTCACCGTCTACTCATCAGATTTGAAAGTGAGGAAAAAAGTATACGTATTAAATTTTGCCCTGAATTGTATGACATTTTGGGTGGAGACCTCAATATGATCACGGATAAGCAAACCAAAAAAATTATTAAAATGGCAGAGATTGACAACGACATGCATTTTGCAAGGTATTTTCGTTTCCCGGTAGAATTGAACCAAGGACTGAATTTGATCTTCGTGTACTCCGATGTGGTGGAGTACAAAGTGGTGGGACACACCTCCGTACCGTTACTACGTGTCATTCCTTTCAAAGTAAATTCTGCCACGGCCACTGACGAGGAAGGTGGAAACACTTACCACATCCACCGCGAATTTGTCCATCCTCACTATTTGCCTGTCAGCAAGTCTTATTTGGACACGGTCAACATTGCTATAAAAGGAGATCTGGGACAAAATATTCCATTCACCAAAGGAAAAGTCACGGTGAAACTCCATTTTCGAAAACGGTTCTCTCACGACTCGTAAGTAAGTAAGTCATGTATCCAGTGTACCGAGGGGTTGCACGACAGCGAGGACACGGTTTAGGAGACATGTTAAAATCGGCCTTTCGTTCGGTGGCTCCGGTGTTGAAACCGATGGTGACACGCGGATTGCACGCCTTGAAAGATGCGGCACTGACACAAGGCAAAGAATTCCTCCAAAATGTCATCATCGACAAACAAAACCCTAAAGAAGCCTTCATGAGGGCAGGCAAAAATGTCTTGCTGCAAACGGGCAAAGACATTTTAGGCCGACGAGACACACCTATAAATGCCCTGCACGCTACCGAGTCAAGCATTCAGCAAGGACAAGGCAGAAAGAGACGACGACGAAGAAAACACCCTTTCACCAGACTTCAAGCGAGAAAGGCCAAGAAAAGAAGAACCGTTCGAGACTTAGACGTTTTCGATTATTGAAACACAGCAACAACAAAAAATGATGCACCGAGAGTCTTGCGCTTGTTCCAAGACGGAACTGGATCTGTTTGCCATGCCCCCCACCATGATGACCATGCAAGAATCCCAATGGGTGGAATTTAATCCCATCTCCTCATTGACCGATTCCGCTCCCATCGAATTTGAAATCAAAGGACAACCCGAAGATTACATCGATCTGAATAGCAGTTACCTGTATTTGAAAGTGAAAGTGATCAAAACGGACAACACCATTCCAGGAGGCGATGCTAGAGTAGCTCCTGTCAACAATTTCATGCATTCCTTGTTCAGCGAAGTGGACTTGTACTTGAATAACAAACTGGTCAGTAGCAGCATGGATACTTACCCATATCGTGCCTACTTGGAAAATCTCTTGACGTACGGAAAAGAAGCCAAGAATACTCATCTGGATGCTTGCGTGGTATGGAAACCTGACACGGCAGGTGCAGACAAGTTTAGCGACACAGTCCTGACAGCAGATGACGATCCTCACAATGTGGGGTTTAATGACCGTCGTAAGAAAATTCTGCAAGGGCGAAGTTTAGAACTGATGGATCGTTTGCATTTGGACATGTGGTTACAAGAAAAGTATTTGCTAAACGGAGTGGATGTCCGCCTGAGACTGAATCGTAGCAGTGCCACTTTCCATTTGATGGCCCATGCCAATGAATACAAAACTATCATTCAAGAAGCCAAGCTCTACGTGCGTCGCGTAGAAGTGTTACCTAAAGTGGGAAACGATATCAGTCAAACGTTAAGCAGAACAACTGCCAAGTATCCCATACGACGCGTAGAAGTGAAAACGTTCACCATTCCTGCTGGACAGCAATCCATGATCCAAGATCATCTGTTCCAAGGACAGTTACCCAAGCGTTTGATTGTTGGTATCGTCAAGAATACAGCCTTCAACGGAGTCCACAACGAAAATCCTTTTGAGTTTAAGCATTACAATGTGTCCAAGATCGAAGTCAGTCGCGACGGCAAGACCTTGTGTACCCGGCCTTTAGAACCTAAGTTTGGTAACAAGAATTACTTGAGATCGTACTTGTCCCTGTACGAAGCCACCGGACAGTTAGGAACCAACACCAGTCACGGTATTTCGTACGACGATTATGACGGAGGCTATGCTTTGTGGGCTTTCGATTTCACTCCAGACCAAGGCAGCGACGAGGGACATTTCCACCCTATAAAATCAGGCCAAATTCGTGTGGAACTTCAGTTTACTACAAATCTAACAGAGACGGTGAACGTCCTCCTGTATGCAGAATTTGATAATACGATAGAAATCAACAGTTTAAGAGAAGTCATCCTAGATTACTAGAAGCCATGGAAGACTGTTATCCCTCTTTACCTAGTGGAGAAACTTTGGAGATGGAATGTGAGGAGACCGTGGAAGGAGAAGAATCTCAAGACAAAGACGAAGAAGTTTTGATGAAGTCGAGATGGCTAGAACAAGAAGCCCATTTAGTCTCCTGTTTTGCCAAACACTTGGTCGACAAAATGACGGAATTGATCAAGAAAAATTGCTATGGATGTCAAAACGATCATCCCAGTCAAATTCAACACGATAAATGCCTGATGTTGAGTCAAGAAGAAAAATTGGACGAGTATCTGGACGAAGCTTGGAGTCTCATCTCGAACAAAGACGTGTTGCATCAGTGGTATAAAGACTTGCGTGAACATTCTTGTCCAGCATTAACCACTCAAGAGATCCATCGTATCGAAGCTCTCCTGAATCAGAGTGAGGAAACAGAACGAATAACCGTTTATTCGTCAGACATTTTCAAGCAAAAAGTCAGGATCGAATTGACGACTTATTATTACCTGTGAAGAAGAAAAAAACACAAATCAATGGATACCTGGGAACTTTATTACCTTTTGAACCATAGTTCGTATACGGCTTCTTGGAATCCCGTCGTCTGTGCTAAAGATGAACTCCCTCATCGCAAACCTAAAGACCATCAAGCTTACGTGATCAACACGGACGAAAGTCATCTCCCAGGAACCCACTGGGTAGCCGTCTACTTTCCTCAAGAAGGATGTGTGGAATATTTCGATTCGTACGGATTGCCCCCTTTGGAAGACGATATCATCGACTTTATGAGAAGAAATGCTCAGACCACCCGATTCAATAACGTGAAATTACAAGGCACAGATTCCTTGGTGTGTGGACAGTACTGTGTGTATTTTCTGCATCATCGCAGCCTGGGCTATTCCTTAGAACATTTAGTGACTCATTTCGATCCTCGTTCTTCTGCTAGAAACGATGTGAAAGTAGATCGATGGTTTTGTGACCATTATGCTTATCTTTTGTCTCAAGCTAGGAAACGTAGTGTCCATCAATGGCCTAATGATTTCCAACAGTGGAAATCACAATTTCATTCACAACGTTGTAAGAATTGTTTAAAGTAGATTGTATTTGAAGAAAAAAATGTTTGTGATTTGAAAAAAATTGTTTGATGTTATAGTGTTGGATTATTGTTAAAAATGTTGTTGTTTAGTGTTAAGTGATTTTTTGAATAAAAAAATGTTGTGTTTAGAAAAAAAAATGCCTTTGTCTTTTGTTTAGCTATAAGAATGTTGGATTGATGCTCTTTCATTTCTTACTATCCCTCTCATGAACGTTGCGGCTCGAAAACCGTGTGGGGGATGTTTTCCTTCACGTCCGCGCTTTCACTTTAAGAACCGGGTTGTTCCCAGTCTAGCCATCCATTGTCGACTCATCCTCCTAAGAAGATGTGCTCCAAACTAGCTAAGCTCAACGAAGCCTACGTGAATTTGCATAGGGTCAGACACAGTCTGATACCGAAGCCAGAAGAAATAGAAAATGTGAGAATGTTAAAAATCACTGAAGACCTAATAGAAGAGCTCTTCAGAGAAGAAATGAACAGGGAAAAAGAAGAATGGACAGAGAAGTACAGACTTCAGAGACAGCAGCAACAGCAGCAACAACAACAGCAGCAACCTGAAGCTGACAGAGGCTTTGTGGATTGTCGTATCGACACCAAAGAATTCTTCTTCTCTTTCCGAAGAAGCAGACCAATCGCCAGAAAGTCTATCCTCAGAGGACATCGCATTCTTAGAAACTAAAAAAGAATGCCATAGCAAAAAAACCCAAAAAAAACAGCCCTTTTCAGGGCTACCCAATACTCTAGAAAAGAAATAACGATCGATTTGCCAATGTGTGTAGGTAGAGTAGTGTGAAAATAAACACTAACTCTTTATTAATAGTGGAAGTGTATGTGTTTGAGTGTTTGTGTTTGTAAGTGATAAAGTAGGTTGGTGTGGATAGTAGATTAAAATGATGTTTGTTTTTTTTTTTTTTTTTGGGCTGATTGAGGTGTAGATTTTGGGTTAGATTGGATTGCTTTGAGTATGTGGATAGTCCATTGAAGTGATGGGTAGCATAAAAAAGTGAGCGAGTGTTTCTTTTAGGTCCGCGCGTTGTTGTTGTTTTTTGGTCATGATCTAGGTAAGATGAATTTTATGTTTTTAGGGGGATGTTTTCCTTCACGTTCGCGCTTTCAGTATAAATTGAAACTCGTTGGGCAGTCGAGCTACCCTTGTTGATTGATCAACACCAAAAATGAACACGAGACTGGAGAAACTGTTGGAACTTCATGTGCATCTGGAATATGCCAGGCGCATATTAAATGAACTGGCCGCTGAAGCCATTGTCGAGGAGGGAAGGATAAGAGAGGAGGAAAGAAGAAAAAAAGAAGAGGAGGAGAGAAGATATAAAGAAGAGGAGGAGGAAAAGGAGAGAAGAAAAAATTTCAGAATCCCAGAGAGTGAAAATTGGGATTCTGAAGCGACATATCCTGCCTCTGCTCTCTCCCCCCAAAAGGTAAAAAGTAACTGGGGGATAAGATGTGTATGTGGCGCCAGGCCTGGAAGGTGCCACCATTAACCAGGTGTCCATGAAGTTCCAAACAAAACAGCCCTTTTCAGGGCTACCCAATACTCTAGAAAAGAAATAACTATTAATTTGCCAATGTATGTAGGTAGAGTAGTGTGAAAATAAACACTAACTCTTTATTAATAGTGGAAGTGTATGTGTTTGTGTGTTTGTAAGAGCTCAGGTATGTTGGTGTGAATAGTAGATTATGGGTTTCTAAGCAAATGTGGAGAGTATAGTTAGGGTTATATTATATGAAATGAGAAAAGTGGGATGTTTTCCTTCACGTCCGCGCGATGTTCGGTCATCATCTAGGTAAGATCCATTTTATGTTTTAGGGGATGTTTTCCTTCACGTTCGCGCTTTTCGTATAAGAATCCACAGTATTCGTCGTTCAAACCATTCTGCAAAGAATACAAAGAAGATGGCGTCAAACCAAATGGACAAATTACAAACCTTGCAAGACGTTTTAGACAACTTAGGAATAATGGAACAGATGCTATTAAGACTGGTTGAAGACCATTATTCCTATAGTCCCCATCGTGTAAAGATGGAAATTAACAATTTAAGGAAAGCAAAGGACAAGATTAGTGGTGTAATGAAAGAGATCAAGGAGGAGAAGGAGGATGAAGAGGAAAAGATAAGAATAAGAACATGGAACGAAAAAATTGAAAAAGAAGAGGAAAATGAGAAGAGGAAGAAAGAAGAAGAGGAGGAAGAGAAGAAAGAAGAGAAGGAGAAAAAAAAGAAGAGAAAGAGTGTTGGAGATAAAATAAGAAGTTGGTGGAGGAAAAGAAGAAATTAGAAGAAGAAAACCCAAAGGCCCTTTTCAGGGCCAGCCATATTTCTCGAAAAGAGATAGTCTTTTGAATTGCCTACCCCTTTTTAAAAAAATTTTTTTTTTAAAAAAAAAATCCCATGTTAAATTCCTCTTGTCCCTAAACAAGCCCAAACTCTATTCCCATGTTAAATTCCCCTTGTACGTAAAGTGCCCCACGATTTATCGCCATGTTAAATTCCCCTTGTACGTATAGTGCCCCACGATTTTTCTCCATGTTAAATTTCCATTGTACGTATAGTGCCCCAAGGGTGTTTTTAATGCTAATTCCCATTGTACGTATAGTGCCCCCCTTCACTACTAGAAAACTATAAAACTAGAAGAAACAGTACAGCACAGGAAATGATACACAAGATCAGTCAGACTAGTGTGAGTCTGCGAACCAGACCAGCTCCGCAGAAAAGAAAAGATATAAGCAGACAGCCAGAAAACTACAAAAGAAATGTAAAAGAAACAATCCTAGTGGAGAAGAACACCGCTCCATACTTGATAGTGATGGAGCCACAATTTGGCGATGCCACACAAAAAACATATCTTAGCAAGCAAACCCCGTGATAGAAAAAGAAAACACGCCGGAAAAGGCTACTGAGGAAATAATAAACCTAGAAGGTGCGGCAGAATCCCACATTCAAATCCATGGGGCCGAAAAGGGAAATAACAAAGAGCTTGAAATGAATGTATCCACGTCCAGAACGCCTACTGAAGCAGAGACAGTGGATTTTATTAGTAATCATAAATCGCCAGAAAAGAAGATGGTAAAAGCAATACAATCCCTTCGAGCGGTAAAAGAGTAGGAACAACCCAAGCGACGCACTGTCTCCCTAACAAGGGATGAGAAAAAAAGAATTGTTAGCATAGAAGAATACAGAGCTAAGAAAATTACCCACTGTTAAATAACTATATACGAGAATATAAAATTTTAATAACCTTATTTTGTTAAAATACCTATACAGTTTAATACCTTTGACATAGCCAAGATGGAGGGACTAAACCTGCAAGTCTTGACAATGAATATCAACGGTATTACAAACAAAACCGGTATGGACATTATAATCGTCTGCAATTATTATTTTATAGTCAGCATATTTCATTTTTAGGTGAGCTAACTCATTTTCTACCACTGTATATACACTTTCTTCGGAATGAACAGAGGAGTATCAGGTGACAATTAGACAAAACCAAATTAAGTACCACTTCAGTTCACTGGCCTTAGATTATACAACCAATCAACTAACATTTTTGAGACACTTATTTCTCTAGATATATTGAAATGCTTGAAGAGGGGTTCACGAACAAACACCGACCCACCCACCCAGTTTCTTTTAGTTGATTGGGATTTAATTCTTACAATGTGACCATTAATATGAAACTAATCGACAGTTTCTGCTCACGTTTTCAGCAAAGCCTAGAATTTTAATTTTTTTCTGAATAGTTTATAAAATCAGACCTCTTTTCTCTAGAAAGTTTCTCACTTAAACCAGATATATTCCATATCAAACAACATAACACAAAAGTAGAACAGCTTTCCTCATAACATTTTGTAGATCTCGACCGGAGTCCTATTTTTTGTTTTTCAACATCATTTCAAACTCATCCAATACATAAGTGTAACCGCCTAGTATTAGCTTGTCATATTTGTAGGAATTTTTTTTTCTTCCCTTGTTCTATGAATTTGGTCAATGTCGAGTAGAGGTTGGCATGCGCTTTTCTCACTCTGAATGGAAGATTTTCAACTACACGTACGTTAACTAGTCTGCTAGCTGTCTCTGTATCTTCATTCCCAGCTGTGGCCCTGGTGGTTGCTTCAAGGGCTTCTTTCCTTTATTCTTTTTATCGTCTCAACATTTTCTCTTTGTCTTTATATTTTGAAAATTTGACAATCACATGTCTTGAGTTTTCTTTTGATCTCAGCCGATGTCAGCAATTCATTTTTATTTTAGCTCATCTAGGGCGCATACAATATATACAAAAATGTTTCAGTATTCCTGCCATGACAGCCATCGTTAACATCATGTTATCGTTACTCCTGATGAACAGATGGTCATACCGACGAGGAGTATTCGGCGAGGGAGGGCTAGACTCAACGGAGAAATAGAATGTCTCATTCTTGGGCATTTTCACAACATTTTTTTATTTATTGGTTCATATTATCTCTCATTGACCGATAGTTAATATCTTGTCCCTTTTTGACTCGGTCCATTCTTATCACAGTTTTGTTACTTGTAGTAGTATCAAACAAGTCCATTCTAGTGGCAGTTTTGCTACTTGTACTAGTATCAAACAAGTTGCTTTCGATTCCATGTTAATGTTCAATGGAGATATTGAGCGATTTCTTTTGAATATGTAACCCTTTAGTATTATGGACTTTTGGCTCATCTGTTTTAATGACCTAAACTGATTTTTAAACATTCAATACAGCTGATATATTTGTAATGATATTCTCTATTATTACCCATTTTCAGTATTTTTGGACGAGCCGCTTAAATCAGCATATCATCCATGTTTGTCACCTCAGTGACCTTCATCCATTGTTTTGGACCTTTTCCTGGAAAAATGGTAGCAATAAAGTACGCATTTATGTATAAACATTTAACGGCACATCAGTACATTAAGGGCTACGAGAGGTATTTGAAAAGATCTGAATATATCGTTATAAAGTTTGGTTCTTTGAACATGTCGATAGATTTAACAACAAAATAAAGTTATTTAAAATGACGTGCAGCTGTACTCGCAGCACACTTTACAACTGCATATATATCACCAAAGGCTGCTTCTTTTTTCATGGGATCGTAGAAATGAAAATACGTCATCACCAACACAATGTAACAATCTCCTACACATCAAAGAATGTGCCCCTATTTAGCGACTAAAAAGTTAATATGCTTGAAACACAAACTTTGATTGGTTCAGTGGTTAAGCAGGCTTATGCATATTCAGGAAAATAAGGAAAACTTAGCACAGTCACGAGTGACAAAGGAGCGTAGCCTACCATCGCCCTTAGACCTGGGTTGAATAGATTATTTATTTTGCCGTACTTCCATGTAGTGTCGATCGCTTTGTCCAAGTCGAAAATAACGCCAACTATATGTTTTATTTTTCTTTATGAAAGCATCTCCAATAAATGCTTCAAGTCTGACATGATGGTCTATTGTGCTTTTCTGGTGTGTGAATACACATTAATAGTAGTTTGTTGGACTCGATGTACCAGAAGAGTCAACAGTTGATCTTATTTTTTAAAATACATCTTACTTGTCAGTAATATGAGACGATAGTTGGAAGGTCTGGATGGTCATTTACAAGTGTTGGTAGTGGTACCGCCATTGCTTCTCGCTATGATGGCGTAAAGTCACAAATCTCCAAAAGTTTATTGAAAATATCTAGTCGTTTACTGATATCATATCAGGTAAGTGTTTCAACAGTCGATAGCGGATATCACATAGTTATGCGAAAGTGTCTTGAATTCGATGAACAGCATAGTGATGTTCTCTTCGAGTGAACGGTTTATCGATATCTTCGGAATCGCTCAATTTAAAATATAGAGGATCCTTTTCTTTCAGGCCTTTGACACAGTAGAAGTTTTCAGGAAATTTCTCTTGTGCGAAGTTTGTTGATAATATTTCAGCCAGTGTACCTGATATTTCTGGTATATTCGTGCCCATTTGACCAGTTTCTTTATGAGTTTGGTACAGATGCTTTTTATACCAATGATTTTGGTTCCATATTGTATACTGATTTAATATAGGAGCGAGAGCTCAGCTTACAGATGTAGGATCTCTCTCTCTCGCTCTCTGCACAGCTTTTATTTTCAGATTTACCGTTGCTGGAGTGGTATTAAAGTTTTCATTGATGTCGTTATTGCATGCATAATTAAAAGCACTGTTGGTTGAGACGTTCGGAATCGCCGAAGTTTTTGTATTGTATCCGCAGCAACATCCACGATTATATTTGCAAATAGGGAGCATTGAATCCACTACCTTGTTAAAGCGATTAACTCTCAACGTTTCCCAATCTGCGTTATTCAGTTTTCATTTCTGCCCAAGCCTATGATGCTTGGGAGTGTTGATTATTAAGTATACACGAAAGTGGTCACTGCCACAGAGGTGGTAACAAACTTCCCCAACCCCTTCTTGCCGTGGCGGGAATCACGACCACAACAACTAATACAGGTGAACCAATCGGAATTGTTTTTGGGGATATATCGATATTAACCAGTCTCTCTGGTGGTGCTAACCTTGATATTTTGAGCCTGGCATTGATATGATTCTTCCTTATCCCAAGTGGAAGCTATCCAGGAAGTTTGTAACCCCAAATGGTGGAGAACTGGAGGTATTGTGTATTACTATTTTTCTTTTTTCAGTTACAATGATCTTGACCTTTGAGTTGAAATATATATATATCAATATATATATATATATATATATATATATATATATATATATATATATATATATATATATATATATATATATATATATATATATATATATATATATATATATTCTCTGGTAGTCTCTCGAGCCGAGGAAGACAAGTTGTACTGTCTCATCGAAGGTGGACGCGCATGTGGCTCTAGAGTCCGAATTCAGATGCACACAGGCGGTTGCAGGTGGGGCATGGGACATCCGTGGTTGGAGGAGGCTGTATTAAGGCTTTATAACCAGGCAAGTGGTCTTGCTGCTAATGCTTTGCCGACAGATACCAACAAAAACGATATTCTACAAGCCAGATTTACTCAACTGATCGTCAATGAGAAAATATCATTACATGCATGTATTTAAGCAACCATTACTCTTCCACCATTTACACTTACATCAATATGTCCGGGTGATGACCTACGCGTCGTAGGATTGATCTGTCCTTACAGGAAAAAATTAGTCTGATCAATGAGTATGAATATGAACCAAAACCTACACCAAAGAAGACTAGGGGGAAACTTCGGTATAGGTACACCTACTATTTTATATTCTAAAGAGAATGAAATTCTTCAAGAATGAATTTGAAAACAGTTATGCAGACAGGTAGTTTCGACAATGCCTGCAAATTTTACGAAATTATAGATTTAATGTGGCAATGGTTTAGCCAAGGTAGCACCAAACGCATTCTGATCACGGGCTTATAATGTAAAATCTCTCTCTCTCTCTCTCTCTCTCTCTCTCTCTCTCAATAACTGTTTGAACACACTGCCTCATCATTCATATGAAGATTCATCGATCTATAAGCAATAAAAAATAATGACATGTGATTGATAGAAAGAAAATCCTAGTGACTCAAGCAAGATCTTTTTGACACTGAGACCCCTATTCTGAGTAGAAATTTTATATTTCCTACTGGAAACAAGAAATAATTTAAATCATGAATGCATGTGACATCCTTGAGATAAAAATTCGTTTATAAACTTACGATAAAGCCGAGACTTCAATAAACAGATTTGTAACACCCCTTATTACAATCTATGGCAGCCTTTTTTTATTGACAAATGAGGGTGCTGACAAGGCGAGTGTTCAAATTGTTTGCGTGGTTGCTAACAAGTCAGAGCTATGTCAACATCTAGTGATTGTAGCGGCTTCTTGAACATTGAATAATTTCAGCTAGGAGTTGTGTTTTTTTAAAAATAGTTTTGATGAGGGCATTTCAACAATGATGTAAAGTCAGCTGATAAATGTTTGGAGGATTAATTGTTGAAATGGTTGACACATCTTCATCAAATACTCTTTTATCAGCTGACACAAGTGATGCTTAATAAATTGTACAACATGTGTTTGAACGCAAAACTCACTTTGCTAACTTTCCATCTGAGTTCAGTGCTGACCAGGAAGAAATTTAATACATTTATCCAGTATTCGCTCCACGAGCTTGTTAATGGACTTGTGAATTGAATACTCAAGTCAGAATCATGACTATGGTCCTTAAAGATAGAATAAATTTTGTACAAACTTGTGCAGATTAAACAAACATTGTTTAGCTTTTAAACGATACCAAATATGACTCGATTTAACAAATATGAATAAATTCTAAAATAGATTGGCACGAACAGTCCAACCTGTCAATAATGTCCACACATGGGAAATGACAATGCTGGCCTTATTATAGAGGTGACATGTGTTCATCTATCAAGCTTGACTGTTGTACGAATGTTATGCACTGAATACCAATATAATTAGTAATGGTAGTACATTTAGTAGTAGTTGAAGTCGTAGTAGTAACACATGTGTTGTTATTATTATTATAAGCAGTTGTAGGAATAGTGTAGTACATGTATTATTATTATTATTATTATTATTATTGTAGTAATAGTACATGTATTATTTGCAGTGGCAGTGTAGAACATGTATTACGTTTAGTAATAGTGTAGAACATGTATTATTATTAGTAACAGTGTAGTACATGTATTATTATTAGTAGTGTAGTAAATGCATTATTATTAGTAGTAGTGTAGTAAATACATTAGTATTATTGTAGTGTAGTAAGGTATTATTATTAGTAGTAGTAGCAGTAGCAGTGGTAGATGTATCAATATAATTATTATTATTAGTAGTAGTAGAACATTTATTATTAGTAGAGTAGTAGTATACATTTATTATTAGTACATATATTATTATTATTATTATTATTATCATTATTATTATTGTTATTATTATTATTATTATTATTATTATTATTATTATTATTATCAACTGATATAGTTTAGTGCACTATTCAGCCAATTCATAAACTGAATGTATGTGTCATTCTGACACAAAACAAACGTTCCATACAAGATCACTGTGTCGTATTCCATCCTATATAACCAAACTGAGTTTGTTTTGTGACAAAACACTAATGTCACTATTAACTGACAACTGGGGGCCCCGAGTGGCCGAGTGGTCTAAAGCGCTCTCCGTCACGGATCACTGCCGTCTCACCTGTCTGCGTGGGTTCGAGTCTCAGGCTCGGCCAATGTGGATATGTGAGAAAGCTTGCCGGTAGCTTCTCGTGGGTCGGTGGTTCTTTCCGGGTTTTTCCCGGGTTCTTCCTCCACCATTGATACTGGCCGCCATGTTTAGCCTATTATGTGCTGAAAAATGGCGTCAAACCCTATAACAACAACAACTGCGTAACAGAAATATTTGTTTTGCCAATTTGTATGCATGTGATTAGACTTATAAACAGCTGCACACACATAAAAAGTATTTGAATTAACCAGTTGCTCAAACGAGAGATCAAAGTACAGTCAGCCTGTGCGGGTTTCGGATCAATAGGTAATGAAAACCCATATGTGGAGTAAAACAAGAATCAAGACTTAAGCTGCATTTTTATATACAAGAAAGCTTTGAAAATACTGAATAACTCTAGTGCTGATATTAGTACCCTTACTCGTACCTCGTGGACAGGGTACTAACATGAGCATATACGTGTTAATGGAGCAAGCCGGGTATGATTCACATCCGGCGCTTTTTTTAGCCTAATAATAACACTTTAAACATATTCCTTGCATATAATATAATCCAATAAATTGAGTAGTCCTCTTATTCAATACCGGAATTATCGAAAATCATTGTAGAAATAGTTGTAAAATCTCGTTTAATTTTTTTAGCCGATATTTTCGTTTAGGTCGTCCGCCATATTATTTCAAATAATGATTACTTCCGTTCTCAGCCTCGTTTGTTGTGTGCCATATAAGGACATTGACGCCTTATTTGGAAATGTAAACAAATCGTAGTAAAAATTTGGCGCCGTTTGGGTCAGAAATTCTGCGCATTAAAAGTAAATACGGTTTATCGGCAACTTTGAAATTCCACCAAGAAGCGATTATTCGCACTTGATTCATAATAATATAGCGTAGAATATTAAAAATATGGTCTGGCAAGCCTTACGTAGAAAAGGGGTCACGGCGAGAGTCTCGTGTTATCTGTCATGGCGGACAGGATACGGTTAGAGTAACCATGCCAATTTATTTTATCGTGTAAGGGCTTAATAAATTCAAAATAAGCCAAACTTCTTTCACAACATGATTTTACTTATGTAGTTGATTTCTACGCTGTTTGTTTTTCTCACTTTAGTGATGATTTTTTTTTGCTCCATTACATGATATGGGATCAGTTCGTAGCCTCAACCACAACAAATCAAGTTTGAGGCTACGACATCGTAGCTAGAATAACTCCCGACAAATGAACTGCTTTGATCATCCCTCCAATGATACAATCTGCCTTACTGTTCCAGTTTGAAACATTTACACCCGTGAGTTACACTGACAAACGTACCTAAGTACGATAAGCACGGGTGAGATTTAAAATGTACAAATTACACAATGGCATTATCTAAAAAAACGTTTAGTGCACATACATTGAGCAGTCACTGTCTATGCAATCCAGTGACCGTTCAGTGCAGCAAGAAACTAGTTTTTGATAAGGAAACAACTGGCTGCTGACCGTGGAAAGGTGACAGCATATTATACGCCACTTTTATATAGGAAATTTGCCAGGGAAAATGAATATGGTTGTTTCTTCTGACAGGTGACCACTACATAAAACTTAAAAGTGACCATTCCAGGCAGAACTGACTAGTTGACATATGTGATAGATACAAGGTCGAAGTTGTATCAAAGAAGGAAATTTTATACCCATGTTTAAACCTTGAATATGGACTGAAAATCAAAGCTAACTTTATAAATGCTTCGGAAGTTTACATAAGATTTACTTTGATTTATATCAAAGCTTTTGCTTAGACCTTGGATATGTCGTAAAATTAAAACAAAGGGCAATATTTACAACAGAACACTTTCTGGTGATGTATAATAATTATACGAAATTTCCTCCCTTATCTTGAATAACTTAAAGTTATGTGATGGAAAATTCTATTTAAAAAAATCTAGCTATGACCTTGAAGACAGCACGCGCTTGTGTTATACGAACACCCTCTAGTGGCGATTTACTAGTAGTATTCCATGGCTTTGAAGCTATAGAGGAGACATATCTGAAACTATTAATGCCCCGGCAAGTAATCTAATTTACATAAAATGTGACATGTTGCTGTATTATCATCCTCCTGACGAATTTGTATATCTGTTACATCATAGGGGCCCCGAGTGGCCGAGTGGTCTAAAGCGCTCTCCGTTACGGATCACTGCCATCTCACCTCTGTCTGCGTAGGTTCGAGTCTCAGATTCGGCCAATGTGGGTATGTGAGAAAGCTTGCCAGTAGCTTCTCGAGTGTCGGTGGTTCTTTCCGTGGATTTCTCGGGTTCTTCCTCCACCATTAATACTGGCCACCATGTATAGCCTATCGTGTGCTGAAAAATGGCGTTAAACCCTACAACAACAACAACAACAACAACTGTTACATCATTTTGCAGGTAATGGAGTGCGAAATATATGCCAGAGTTGCCTGGCTTGAACGGAAGGGTGTTGGTTTATCGGTATTTCTCAGCGCAAAATGGGCTAAACATGGCGACCAGCATATCTGGAAAACCCTGGTAAGAACCACACACACACGGGAATATGCTTGTAAGCTTTCTCACATACATACGTTGGCAGATCCGAGACTCGAAAACAGACGAACAGAGGTGAGATGTCACTGATCTGCAAAGGCGGGTGCATTAGACTACTCGACCAGACATGCCTCCTTCCTTGTTGGTTTTAATGGCATCAGTCTATTCGACCACACATGCCCCCTTCCTTGTTGGATTTAATGGTATTAGACTACTCGATCATTCCCTTGATGGTTTTAATGGCATTAGACTATTTGACCACACATGTCCCCTTCCTTTTTGGTTTTAATTTCATTAGACTATTTGACCACACATGCCCCCTTCCTTTTTGGTTTTAATGTCATTAGACTACTCGACCACTCGTGCCCCCTTTTGGATTTAATGGCATTGACTACTCGACCACTCATGCCCCCTTCTTTGTTGATTTTAATGGCATTAGACAATTCGATCATACATGCCCTCTTCCTTTTTGGTTTTAATGGCATTAAACTACTCGAGCACACATGCCCCCTTCCTTGTTGGTTTTCATGGCACTTTAAACACATTTATGCATATATTGCTGAGGATATGTCAGGTAAGTGCTTTTCCCAAATACACTGTGGCAGCTAATTCAATTGCTCAAAAAAAGTATGGTCAGTCAATGTACCTCTTAAATTGCTCTTGTTCGTCCATCAGAGTGATACTGAATTTTGTCAATCCAAGTCAGGACTTATTCCAAACACTAAGTTAGGCTTCACACACTTTCTTACACTTAGCTACTGTCCTATCCGAACTATCAATTCTAGCAGCTTTAGCACTCTTCTGAATCTCGTTACAATCTTCGTAAGTTTGCCGTTTAACCCCAAAATACTTATCCAAATTACGAATGGCATTTTGTCTAAGTCTCAACATGTCTTGACTCTCGTGCACTACTTATTCCGATACATTCGGAAATGAACACAGTAACGAAAGCTAAAGTTGTTTATTTGATGTACTTTTATAAAAGACCACATGTGCATCTCTGGGTCTTTTTGACTCTGAATTCAATCACTGTAAATATCAGTACATTTTCGCATCCAGTCACCAGTCAAACAAAGCCTTGCCACCCACCTATTGCATCATGTTCCTTTTTGATGTACTCTTATAATGGCAACATGTATGTACATTAAGGGGTCTAACAGTCACTGAATTCTGTCATTGTAAATATCAACACAGCTAATTCATCAACACATTTTCCCACAAAGCAGGTGGCTGAAGCAGGACTGGCAAGTCTTTGAAATTTGCCACACACCTATAACACTGGACAACAAATTTTTACAAAAGTCATGTTACTGAAATAAAATTAGTCAATTCTTATCAATTTTTATGCGCTGAACACGAATATGACAGTCAAATTGCAAAATTGGCTCTAGTTTTTTTGTAATCTGCAAGAAATTAATGTTTACATAACGAAATGCATTCCAATAGTAAAAGGTCAACTGTAATAGCCTACCTATAAAAAATCAAGTCATTGACTACATCTTAGATTTCTTCGCCTGTCTCTTGTACAGCTGTTCGGGAGCATCTCTGAGGAGTGTCCAGCAGTAGTCAGCCAGCATTGTAGTGGACCATTTTCCCTGGTATCTTTGTTCCATTGTTGCGATATCTTGATGAAAACGTTCGCCGTGTTCATCACTAACAATACCACAGTTGCTAGGAAAGAAATCCAAATGGGAATGAAGGAAGTGAATCTTTAGAGACATATTGCAGCCAAGTTTCTTATACTTCATCAACATGTCTTCTACTAGTTCCTTATAGTTTTCTGCCCTAACATTTCCGAGGAAGTTTGTAGAAACTAGGCGAAAAGCATTCCATGCTTGTTTCGCGTCACCTTCCAGCAAGTTGTTGAACCGGTCATCTTTGAAAAGCTCTCGAATCTGAGGACCCACAAAAACTCCCTCTTTAATCTTTGCTTCGCTGAGTCGAGGGAATTTTTCATGCAGGTATCGGAATGCTGGCAAAGTCCGGTCAATGGCTTCACGAAGTTCTTCATCAAACCTAGTTTGATGTGAAGGGGTGGTAGCAAGATTTTCTGAGCCTCAACCAGAGCTGGGTGTTGGATATTCTTCTCTCCAATGGCTACATTCTGCCTGTGAGTCCATTCCTTCCTCATGTAGTGCATTTCCCTTGCTCGGCTATCCCACTCGCATAAGAAACACATGTATTTTGTATATCCTTGCTGCAGTCCCATTAAAAGGGCAACTACCTTCAAATCACCACAGAGGTGCCAGCTGTACTTGTTATACTCAATGGAATTCAGTAGCTGCCTTAAGTTATCGTATGTCTCTTTCATGTGGACAGCATACGCTACTGGAATAGATGGAAGAATGTTTCCATTGTGCAAAAGCACAGCCTTAAGACTCAGTTTCGAAGAGTCCACAAATAGTCTCCATTCTTGTGGGTCATGAGTGATTTTTAAAGCATTCATGAGGCCCTCAATATCGGAACAGAATATCAGATTACTTTCCTTTCTGAAGAAAGGCTCCAATTGCTGGTGGCGCTTTCGATATGCAGTAATTGTGACATCTTCTTCTAGAAGATTCCATTGTTGGAGTCTTGATCCTAGCAATTCTGCCTTGTTCTTTGATAAGTCCAAATCACGAATCAGGTCATTTAGTTCTTCCTGTGTTATTCTGTGTGGGGTTGATGATGCACCACAGTGAAAATCTGGATCACTGCATGCTGATGGACCAGGAGAAGAACAGGTCGACTCACCTTTGTCTTCGTCAGATGAATCAAGAGAATATTCTGCTGGAGGTTCTGGAATAGGAAGTCCCTCACCATGTGGAACTGGTCTCAATGCAGACGGAATGTTTGGGTAGACTATTCTCGACTTCTTTCGCTTCGTTATTCCGCCGGAAAGAGGAGGAACCAAGCAGAAGTAACAATCATTTAGGTGGTTGCTTGGCTCTCTCCACACCATTGGGACTGCAAACGGCATTGATGACCTTTTGCAATTCAACCACTGTGAAAGCTGTGTTGTACATGTAGCACAGCATATATGCGGAGCCCAAGGCTTGTCTTGGTCACCAACCTTGCATCCGAAGTAAAGATGATATGCCTTCTTCACTTGAGAATTGATACTTTTCTTCTGGTTGGCAAATGTCACTTCCCCACAAATATAGCAAAAATTGTCCGCGGTATTAACACACTTTCGAGGCATTACTGTTCTTTATTGTACGTAAATGGATAAAATAATAAGTTTTATGTAACAGTAGCTTGAACTGTCTCGCACAACGTCTAAAATATTTTAAATGCTGAACCTATCTGATTGGGCTTTATATAGTACACTGCTTACGTCAGCTTCAGCAGCCGCCTGGCATTAGTATAATAGGCCTACACATGTATAGTACACTGCTGACGTCAACTTACTTCAGCAGCCGCATGGCATTAGTATTGCATTGCATCAGAAAATGATGCAATCAACTGTGGATGATGTGAGCATGATGGTATTATGCAATGTTACATCATTATTCCGGATGTTGCTGCAGTCCTACTGGAGAAATTTACACAGTGAAACATAGAAAATGAGGTATATGAATATCTTCAAAACGAGAGCCAATACAAATTTTTCACGGTTATATTCGTGTTCGGCACACCAAAATACTACAGATTAGGGCCTTTTCAAGTCAGTAATGATTTCACTGTTGACCAGTGTAACATGCGTACGGACTCCCGCCGCAGGGATTTTCTGCGTCCCAGATCAAAAATTGGCGTCCAAATACGCGTAATTAAGCGTTTTCGAGATCTATGGCTCAATGCAATATCAACACTACAAAAGTGCTATAATATTTATTAAGTTACTTTCAGCTAGATTTTTATTTGGGAAACAAATATACCCCCAATAAAAAAGGCAAAGAAAAAATCTAAATTTGTGTCAATAGAATTAACTGTTTAAAAAGAATAACAAATTGCTTTAGAGGCATCAAATCAACTCACCCACTTATTGCATAAAAAAATGCGCCCTTAATTTTATTTGTCTATAGCAACATTTTTCACACCAATTCTTTTACACAAACACTCAAAGAATCCAAAAAGGTCAAATATTTGTTTCTACAAAATATCAGTTGTTTGTATAGGATATTTTAGCACAATCAAGCTAACAATTTTCTTTGGATGAATTGACTGATTGGATATGGATGCATGGAACAGATACAAAACAAATGCCCCTCTTGCTAAAAGTGGCGTATATTTATTGTTTTATGACTATTTATTTCTTTAAGTTACGAAGTGGAAATTTAAGAGGAACTTAGTGTATTGTGAATTAAATCCCAGATAATCCTAAATGTTCTAGCACAAGTCCCAAAGTATAGTTTTCCAAATGAATTCCAATATTGAATGTGCTGATGTACCAGTAGTCTTGAATAGGTTGATGTGCCAACAGTCTTTAAGTATAACAATTATATGATCCAGAATGTCTTTGAATGAATACACAATAATCCCAAAATACTAATTTAGTCAAATGTCATTGAATGCTTGTAATTGCAATGATTAATTATGAAATAAAGGATTTTTCTCAAAGTATATTTGAACACAACCGAAAATTATTCTTTAGTTGACCACAACCTTAAATAAAAACCTAGGACACAATAAAGTGACCAGAATGTGGGTCAGAAGTTGGCTTCCAGAACATTCTAAGTTTGAAAATAAGGCTAGGCCTTATACTATGATATCAGAAACAGCCCATTTATAACTTTCAAACTTGATAAAATAAATATGAGAATAGTCAAGCATACCAAACCTCTACCTTCAATTCTCAGAGCTACCATCTCCAGGTGAAATGTAATAACTCTTTCTCACAATCAGTTGGAATACGGTGTACAATTTTACGCCAGCAGTGGAATAGAGTTTGATATTACAGATTCATATCAAATGATTTGTTCTTGTTCTCTACTTGTTCACATTGACAACATGAACTGATGGACTTTCAATAAAATATGTTGCATACAATTTTGGATATAAATTAATTTTTACATAAATCTAGAATACTAGACCATGATAAAAGTAGTTACACCACACCCTCTTTTTGGCTCACTCAAATAACTTGCAAACTTGCATATGATGCTGCCAGGTGTCGATCCCCCATCTGTTAAATAGAATCAAGACCAAAATAGGCCACTTTGTGCTGAACATAAATAAAATCGCGATCAAAATTGTTAGATTAAACCTCGATATTTGCTTGTTTTATCGTAGAAAACAGCAGTTAGTACCTGGGAATTAGGAATCACCGTGACATTCACAACTTTAAATAAGTCTTGTTGTTGAATTATCTTTAAGTAAACAAAAATAAACCATTGTCAGTGCACTGGAAATTACAATATACGACAAACTTTGAAATCAATGAACATGGTGGCAACAATTTAATATACTGACCACCATGTATAGCTTATCATGTGCTGAAATACGACCATCCATTCTGGAGTGTGTGTATGATCTGGATTTTTAATGTAGCTTTAATAATTTTTCAGTCACGATGTCTGCAGAGTGGCAGTATCATGTCTAGTGCTTGGGCATCATGCCGCAGACATGAACATCATGTCCCACCCAGTCACATTATCTTGACACCAGGCCGACCAGTCCTATCACTAATCTCTTTATGCCGAGCACTTAAGCAGCTGTTAGTTTCATTTTTAGAAGTCTATTGTATGTCTCTGATGGGGTTTGAACCCAAGAATTCCTGCATCTGAGGCAAACACTCTTACGACTTAGTCCATCGGAGCAGTCTTACTCTGATAGCCATTACTGGATTTCTTAGCAGAACCAATTTTCATCTAGGACCAACTAGACCATGGGATGAATGTGTATGTCAAGTTTCAGGGCAATCCTTTAAGCGGTTTTTTGGTGGAGTGATAAGTTGTGCTAATGGAAGGACAAAAGATGGACAAAGGACAACAGACTAACTCATAAGCTCTTCTGGTCTGTGACTAGTACAGCTAACACAATTAAAACACAATGTACTAATAATATTGATGACCAAATCTTAAAGTAACAAAAGACTGCCTGTAAATACATGCCTTATTTTGCAGAAATTGTAAATTTTCATGAGATACCAGATTAAAAAAATTCAATAAAATTCTTGATGGCACCGTACTGTTCAAAAAGTAAATATGAAGAACTCAAGAAGGTAAATTTGCCCCCAGATTGTCTCTTTCGGCCATTTTTAAGTCATCAGCAGAACAGTAAAGTGTCTTAAAGCACAAACAGTCATGTCCATCCTGCATTAACAATGGATCCTGGTTTATGGGGTATTTCACATCAGCTTATTTTGGTAATGCAAGATGCCATGTAATCCGATTCTTTTGATTATACTCATGCTCATTCAAAAGCCAAATGCTACCTGCTGAAGCATATTTGCAGCTGAAATATTTTGTTATGGCCAATGAGCACTACTTAGGAAAGCTGTTTTGGCTAGATATAGCTGATATGGTCAGAACTTTTCTTCCCCATCATACACACATCAAATTAATATGCTTGTCTTAGAAATTATAACTGTACAATTTCAATGTACAAAAGAAAGTATAACATTTTTATATATTTTGGCTCTTAAAGAGTTCATTAACAACATGACAAGCTTTCAGTTAGCAATGATTTTTTACTCTTATATGTTATTACTCCCCCCCAACAATTAAATACAAGTCTTCATTCTGGTTTAAAAATCTCAAATTATTTTTAAATGCAGGTTTTGTCAATAATCAAATGACAAATAAAATTATTAATTTCGATAAAGTGGACAAAAATATTGTAAAACATAACAGTATTATCTTTGGGTCAATCATTTTCAACGAATTATGTTAATTCAGTCGAAAATAATTTTATTGAGTAATGATATTTACTAATCCATAGAATAATTTTTGGCCCAAAACAATTTTGGCAAATCTAGTTTTCTGACTAAATTTGCAAAAATATGTTGCTGATTCATAGTTCTGCTTTAAACTTCAATGGTCAACACCAGACTTGAAAGTGAAGGCCAACACAAGTTTATATATCTAGCTGGGTGGAAATACAAAACAAACTATTTCTGGCATGTCACTGTAAAATTTATTATTAATACATATGGTTTTTATTCATGGCCTTTACATCATATTAACAAGAACACACTAACTTTTTTTTCAAGTAATGCCTGCACAATGTTTCCTTTTAGCAATATAATTAACGATTATAATTATCCTTTATGCTACTGAGTGAAATTGGTTAACAGTTTTCTGTATATTACATATAGTGTACAAATTACCCCCGAAAAGTCTACAAAAGAAAAATGAAATTTCATCCAGCTCTCACATGCTAACATTTCAATTTCATTTTATTTGACTGCTATGAGGTAGATCAATCATGTTTGCTTCATAAAATAAGAAGGAAACATCAATTTCAGGACTATTATTTATCCTTTATGAATTTAATTCAACATAGAAAAAGATTTATTTTTATTCACTTTACCCTTACCATCTGAAGGCATGTCAGCCTCCCTTTCTTTCCATTATTTGTAGTATCTATCAAGCAACAGTTACAAATCAGACACATATACATAACACCAAGTTCTATCTCTCTTTTAACAATTATGTTATGATAACAATGCCATATACATCATAAACTTTCTTGTTGTCATTCACACAGAAAATGCAGAACCTTGCATTAAGATGTCTGCATGTTTAATGTGAAACAAAGATATATATATTAGCTAATATCCATTCCAATTTTTGTCCATTATTTAGTCAAATAAGCACATTTTCTGAGGATAACTTTTAAAATTCTTATCTTGTCATCCAGAAAGATAATAAAGAACATATTCTCAATTTATTCACACCTATCTTACACAAATAACCTTCTATTATCCCACAACCTTTGCCAAAATAGCCATCTGATGACCATGTTTTCCAATGTGAAAATGATCCCAATCATAACACTGCATCTATTGGCCTTTTTGTTAGGTTATCAACAACCTTTCTACAAGCCAATTTTTCAAGTCATTTCTGGACTTGTCTGTTAATATGGTCCTTTCCCTGGTATGGGAGATAACTGTGCAAGCATATACATTTTACCTTACATGATAAAGAAATAAGCATACAAAATAAAAGAATTTCGGGGTGGGAAGAAACATAATGTCTCTTAAACATCTTGCTTAAGTCAGAACTCTTTCACAAATTGTACATAAAGTAAAAAACACTATTATGGCAAAGAAGCTTCTTTCACTTATTATGCACAAACAAACAACACATTTTATCACGAGTCACCCACATACCACAAAGGTGAAGGACTGACAATGCAACTAAATTAGCATTTTCAACAAAAGAGGGGAAAAAAATCAATGTGCCAAAGATGTAAATATAAATCGGAATGATAATTTCAATGTTGTATTTGGAAGCTACATTGATTTCAAGGTTGATTTAAGAACACAGGGAGCAATAGGTTTCTTTTAAAGAATACTCCTGATTCTGTGAAGACCAATTAATAAAAAATATGATGCTGAACTTAGCACTACCACCCAGCATATCTTGGTATTACCTTTGACAGCAAGATTGTCCATGAAGATTAAGCCAGTCAGCACAAGTTGTTCTAGTTAAGCATACTATAAGGAAAGCAAAGTCCACCTCCCACACATAGACAGGGGATTGAAGAATGCCAGCTTATACATGCTGGCTAATCAATCCATGCAAATGGACAAAGTTGAAATGTTTCTAAATAGTTTGCGTAGTCTAGACAATATAACACAAACCATTACCATTACAATGGTTGGATTTAACTTTGTTATTTGTTAAAAAGACAAGACTAAATTACCTGCAATAAATAATTCATAACATTATTTCTTACAAATAAAAATGACTGGTTAACATATGTAACATTCCCGAAAGACTGTTCATGCCTTGATACGTAGTCTTTTGAATAACAGTGAGCAAGTTAATCTATTTCTAATATCGCTATGATGTAAATCTTTTGATAGGAATATTTAAAAAATATAAATTTTCTAAATGTGCTCTTACTTGGCAGTAGAAAAAAAATTTCTGCTCGACCTCACAAAGATGTGACAGAATCTTCAAAATCATTGTCGTAATGGAATCAAACAACATCCTAACTGACAGGACAAAGACCAATAAACACAGAGCATTTGAATACTAAAACATTCTTTTTTTCTGAGGAATCTAGTGACTTGTCCACATCCACGCAAAGAATGATCCACCTTTTCTGGCCTGCTAAATCATGAACACAGAATTTCCATACTAATTATACCACTTGAAAAGTGATACATCTAAAAATACTTACACAGGGGAGACAAGTCAAAATTCCTATTAATACATACACACTGTTTTAACTATACAGAACACTGTCACCTTCACAGCATTTTTATTGTAATCTACTGTTCTGTCTCACTTCAATTTGATGTTAGGAAACAGACAATTAGCAAAGAAATTTGGGAGACCAAAAGTCAAATGGGAGATCATAGATAAGAGACACTTTAAAGGACTGATCCTCTACTGGGTGAGAAAATCTCTTGGAGTTCAAGATAAGAACATTTCTTCCTTTTAACTGCCAAGTGTTGAAACCATTTCTGATATTCTTCATCTAAAGCAAGATTTTCAAATTATACACCTATTGTATTTTTTATTGGCAACATTTTCATTTTGGACCAAGTAGACATCATTAGAAGTATTATAGTGTAAATTGTAAGAAAATATGACCATCCATTCAGTGGAAGTAGTGAATAAGATTTTCAAGATAGCCATTGTGGCAGGCATACTGGATGAATAATTGGCACAATTTTCATTTAGGACCAAGTAGATTTCATAAGAAGTTCACTGATGAAACCCCATGTTGATATAACCATCCATTTGGGTGGAATGAAATTTTTCCAGATTCCTACCATACTGAGGGTCAATCTGCATCATTTTCATTTACCATCAAGAATTCTCCCAATGAAAATACCATTTTAAGATTTTCAAGATGGCCATATTGAATGACAGATCAATGAGTTAAATTTATGACCAACATGACACAAATCAGGTGAAAACCTCATGTCGATATAACTTTCCATATTGGAGAAGTAACAATGAAAAGATTTTAAGATGTCTGCATTGCTTTCCATACTGAATATCAGATACACATAATTTCCCTTTAGGAATATCTAAACGTGATAAAAAGTCTTCTGGTGAAAGCATAATGTTGATATGACCAGCCATCAGTAGCCAGAATATGATTTTCCAGATGGCCATGTGGTGGCAATATTAAATGTCCAAGTGGCACCATTTACATTAGACCATGAGATGAATGTAAAGTTTCATGAGAATCCTCCAAAGAGTCAAAAGTAGAAAAACATGCACTAACTGACAGATGGATGACAGACGAAAACCATCCATAAACTCTTCTGGCTTATGACCTGGAGAGCTTAAAAAACCAGAAAAAAATATCAATAAGAGTAGCCATAACAGTATATGTCCACTCCATGTTTTATAGTCCTCTATCTAGATGCTGGCTAGGTTTAGCTGACGGGGGAATTAATAACCAATGGGTCCTAATGACCTGGACACTGATCTATGTACACAGTCCTGAACTAAAACCTGATATGCAGAAACTTTTTTTCTTACCAGACTTACCATAACAATCACCTCTGGACGCCATAATCTACAAGTTTCTTTATTATTCTATGTGCAAAACCCATATTTCTGCCAGCAATAAAGACCTTGATCTCCAACCCTCAAAGCAATAGGCTTCTTCCATATCTTAATTACAATTGCTCCACGAACTTCAGTCAAATATGTGGACTAGATTTTAAGTTATTGTGCTAAAACCATTTTTCTGTTTCCAGTCACAATGACCAAGACCTTTTGACCACGAACTCAAAAGCAGTCTTTCCTACCAAAATGTACAAAGTCATTCACAAACTATGGGGAAGGTACAAGGTCATAAACTGAGATCTTTGAGCATAAACCAAAAATTCTTTTAGACACCATGACTTTGACCTCTATGACCTTTTAACCTCTAAATCACAAGACTTCTTAACCGTATGTGCATGCCATTCACTTAGTCTGGTCAACGTCTGTGATGTAAAACCATAGTTATTATGCAGAAACCATTTTTCTTTTAAAGTAACTGTGACCTTGACTTTTGAATCAAAACTCAATGGGTTACTTTTACCATATGTGCGAACCATTCACAACATTAAGTCCATGTCTGTGTTGCAGAATTAATGCTTTTAAATGCAAAAGCTTCTATTCTGACAGTGTGAGACCATGGCGGTAAACTCGAGCTCTTGAAACAAAATTGTTAAAAGTCTACTTTATGAACAGATAGACAAAGTCAAAACACAACATGTTCTATTTTCTGGTGTGGATATAAAAACTCGAGCCCAGTGTCTAACAAACCTAGTTAAAAAGAAGGAAAAGTCATGCTTAAAAAAAAAAAAACAATCTTGGAAAAATGCAATCATAGAAAGGATACACCAGAGTAAACTTGAGCTGGGTATTGCCAGTCATGTTGTCACAATAATTGTCTTTGATACAATATGCATCATTATATTAGTGCATACATAAAATAGAATTGTAAAATATCCAAGCCAGTCCAAGTCTGCAAAACAAACATATCTTATGTCTTTGCATAAATCCATTGTTTGTGGACAGGTTGAATCCCTAGAATAATCCAAAGATAAATCCTTGTTTTCATTTCTGTCAAATATATTTAAAGGATTTAAAAACATTTTTATTTTACATTTTCAGTAGTGTTAGATTAACAACAAATCTTTGGGTAAGTGTATAAATGCAAATAATATTGTATGGAAACATTTTTTTACCAGTACAAATCAAAATATTTTTAAAAGATACATTCAGACCTCAAGAGCATTTATAACTGCAATCTTATGAGAAATTAATATTCTCTGAATTAACAAAGAGTGTGTAGCAGATATACTAGGTAAAAGCAGACAATTTTTATACATAGTTTACGCAGCATTATCAATAATTTTATTCAAAGGGATAGAAAGATAACAAATGTTCCTTTTCAGACGTTTTATATCATTTAGTACATGTCTGATTCTACTATCATCATGTATCTATAGTATGAGTTCGTATTGTGATACAATATCACCAGAGAAAATATTGCAATTTAACCAAGCTTCAATGATATCAAAGCACCTCTAATTACATTCAGCATCAAATTAAACATCTACAATCAGTCGCAAAATATAACTTTTTCTTAAATTTATAAATACAACTTTACATGCTTCCATTCCTGAATACTCGACATGTATATCAAGTACAGCCAGTGCTTTGTTTAAAAAACATATTTGACGATAACAACCAGAATCAAAAGTTGGTAAAACATACCAAACAGAATGGTGCACGTTCACAGAAGAAAAATAAACAAGGCAGAATTGCTCGACTGCTGGATGCCATAACTGAATTGACAGTGAAAGCTACCAATCTTTTTTTTAAAAATGTAAATAACACCTACCATAGTACTTGCAGGTGAAATACATCTTGTCTTTTGGAGGGATGGGGCTGGGCATTCTGTATTTTGTACAATCAATGAACTCTATCTGTATGCCTGCCATTCATGTTAACATAAACTTCTATTAAGTACAGGCTTACCTAAGACCTGTCACAGCAAGCACTATACTAATAAATCATCTTAACATTAAGTCCACCTGACAAATTTATGTAGAGATGTATATTTATATCTGGCTTTGGATAATTTATTCATACCAATCATAAATTACATATGCATATCACCAAATCTATTTCTAGACAAGACCTAATTAAAATATATGCAGAGTATAGAGGCAAATTACCAGCTATGCAGCTTTTTCTGCATCCTAAAAACTGTAATTGCTTAGGGCTGTTCTAGTAAAACATTCTTGGGAACTAGGGAAGGCAATATCAATGTAGAATACTTACCCCACATACACCACAATGCCTTCCCTGGTTACCATGTATTTTTCAATGAAGCAATTAGTAGTCTTAATTGGTCATTATGAAAGTTAAGTAGCTAAGGAGAAAATAAATCAAGGCTGAAGTGATGCAGACACTCACAAATATGGACTTTGACAAAGGTACATCCGCAATGCAATCCACAAGTTCTGAATATGAATAGTGCCCAGTAAATTAACTTCAACCCAAAACTTATCTATAGGGAAGCAAACAATATAGATCAAAGTCACCAAAATGTATGGTAAGGATGTAGTAGTAGTACTCATAGAAGACACATCCCTTTAAGTTCCTTTAAGTTTCATGACCTAATCATGAACAATACCTGAGACATGTACTTAACAAACATCCCATGAAGAGAATGATGCTCTACTAGATATAAGAAAAATTTTCCACTAATCCAAAATAAAGACTATTTTAGCCTTTTCTTAACTGGTGAGTGTTGAAATCATATCTGATATTTGTGAGAATAAGCACCATTTTCATTTAGGATCAACCAGACTGCAGAAGTCTTTTGCTGAAAACACCATATCAATATGACCATCCATGCTGCAGAGGAAGCAAAAACAAGCACCCTGACAGCCATACTGGGGGTCAGATCAGCATCAAGGGCCAGTGTATCTTCAAAACCTCAGGTTTATGACTTTCCATTCTGAAGGAGGAGCAATAACAAGGTTTTCAAGATTGCTGCAATGGTGGCCATACTGGATGTCAGATTGGCTCCATTTTCATGTAGGAGCAACTAGATATTACAAGTCTTTAAGCAAAAACCCGATGTTGAGATGACCATCCATTCTGGAGTAGTGAGAAGATTCTCATGATGGCCACTGTGGTAGGTATATTGGACATCAAAGCACACCATTTCATTGAGGACCCACTAACCTTGGTATGAACATATGTAAGAAGTTTCATGGTAATCCTCCAAGAAATTTCGGTGAAGTGGCAATAACAGATTTGTGCTAAAGTGATGGACAGACAATAGACAACAGGACATCCCATAAAATTCTTCTGTTTATGACCAGCAGAGCTAAAAATCAACCAAAGTCAGTGAAGCATGACGCACTGGAAAGAGTGACCAATTTTTTTAATTTGGCTTTGGTACTTATAAAAGTTTCATGATTACTGTGTGCAGTGCCTATTACATAAATTAAACATAAAAATACTTTAAATCAATTAACAGGCTTCCAAAACATTTTGACACAAAAATTTTGTTTTTTTCAAGGGCTTTTTTCCTTAGATGAAGTTGATCCTTTCTAATTGGAATCAAAAGCAAACTGGCTCAGAAAAATATACATTTTAAAAATTAAAAGATGTTTCTTTATTTTGTTGTGAGACTCTCTTACAATATCTGAATTAGACATATGACCATGTATTGAAAAATAGGATTAACACCAGAAATATGTTTACTGTACCCATTGAAAATGATATATATTTGCATGTAACTCTTTTTAATTTAAAGAATAAAAAGTTAATATTAATCTGCTTAACTGCATATCTTGAATTTTTTTTTATACAAAAGGGTTGTTATAAATTTGGACAAAAACCCCATACAAATTATATACCTTTATATAAAAAGAACTGACAGTATTTTTTTTCTAAAACATCCACTTATGTGCAGTTGGTGTCCCAATATATACTTTCACTTTAATACTATGAACTTGGACTGCATATTTACAGTCCATACAACAAATGTACCTCAAATGACTAAATGGTTACGGCATCTTCAAAAATTATTGTATTAACTGAATAAATGTAACTAAAAAATTGTTAAACTATGACTCAATTACAATATTTTTCTGCGATCAAGTGATGGCTAAAAAATCCACATTTTCCCCCACCTTTGATTAATATTTGCAAAATTAAAGGAATTTTCCTGGATGGGAACAAATGTTCTTTCTCATGACTTATTCCTGATTTCCCAATAGCATTGGAACCATGATTTAAGCATAGTCAGGTCACAGTTTGTGTTGTGGGTGAAGTTCTCTCAAACATGTATCCTTCTCTGACCATGTTCTATGTAAGATACAATGCAAATATTGGTGGATACAAAGAAAAACAATTAAATCAGAACCTAAATAAAGTAAGATTCTCTTGACGGGGATGATGATCTACTGTCTAACAAGATTTCCAGGAATTCAAGAAAAGATAATTTTTTCTGTTTAACAGTGAAGTGTTGAAACCATAAATGATATTATGGACAGTAATTTTAAATCAGTGAATGTGGCAACTAAATGGATGTAAGATCATTCATTTAGAAACAACATATCATCATTGTAGGTCTTCTGGTGAAAACCCCATTCAAATATGACCATCCATTCAGAAGAAGCAGTGACAATATTTTCAGGATGACTGTCATGGCAACCAAATCTGATGTAAGATGCATACCAATGTTATTTAGGACCAAGCAGATATCATAAGAAGTCTTTTGGTGAAAATTTTTATGTAAATATGGTCAGCAATTCAACAGAAGTAAAAATAACAAGATTTTCAAGCTGGATTTCAGATTAGCACTATTTTCATTCTGGACCAACTAAAGTCTTTGAGCAAAAATTCCCACAATCAATATGACTTTACGTTAGGGAGGAATAGCAATAACAAGGGTTTCAAGATGTCTGCCATGTTGGTCATAATGGACGTCATGTCGGCACTAGTTTCATTTAGGACCAACCAGAAAAACCCTATGTGGATATGACTGAATTTTTCATTCAAGAGGATTAGCAAAAACAAGATTTTCAAGATGGCTGCCATGTCAGTCACACTGGATGTCAGACTGACACAAGTTTCATTTAAGACCATCTAGAGATTATATGAAGTCTTATAGTGGAAACCGCATGCTGCTGTTGCCATCCATTCAGTAGGAGCAGCAACAACAAGATTTTAAGATGGCCTCTGTAGTGATTCAAGATTTTCAATTTCGGTTTGGTGCTTTATGATACAATAACACAGTAGGATGTGCAGTGCTTAGGCAATTAAAGTAGAGTACCTTGCCCAACATCTTCAGAGCAGACCCTTAATGGTCTGATAGTAAGATGTGAACCCAGACGTTTTCTGTTGCAATTCTGGTACCCTAACCACTGAGGCATAGACTACAGCCATCATATATGCTCTTCTGGTCTATGACTACTAGAACAAATAACTTATTTACTGTGAACAGTAACCAAAATTGTAACCTGAACACAAGCTTTAAACTGTCAATTAAGCATAATGTAAGGGTCACAGTGAGCCCAAAGGGAGAGTCTTAGACATGGCATCATTCAAATGAAAATGTAATTGTATTTCTGCTATGATTGTTTTCTGAAGTTCAATAGATTCATGTAATTAAAAAGTTGGTTCTCCTGGCCCCTCCTCACAATGTAGATAGATCCCATAAAAAAGGCATAAACATTTAGTTAATATCCGTGAAGCAAGAGATGCAATGAGGATCTACATTCTGTTTCTGCATGTGCCAATTGTTTACACCAACAGTGCAGAACTCCCTGTAAGTGCTCCCAATGCATCCTGGACTTTGAAGTGCTACCATTGTACTCCAAATTTCTGGAAACTACAAGTACAAACTTTAAATGAAACCAGAACAGTGTGATTATTATAGTCAGTGATATTTCTAACAAAACTTGTACTGATTTGCCTGGAATGTAATATTTTACATCCACTAATGGTCTCTTTTCTCATTCAGACTCAATTTCTGATAATCGAGTCTGGGACAACCGAGTCGAAGGAGTTCAGAGATCTCTGCAGTAGCAGAATAGCACCCTTATACTTTCATGAGATGATAAATATCAAAGCTATTTCTTTTACTTTATCCAGAATGCTTTACTCTAATAATTAATGCGACGACAAAGATACACTTTGAACAGTGCACATCATGCATAACTGAAGATTTCTTGACAGATTTACTGATAAATAAGACTTATCTTGAAATATTGACATGATAATTCCAATAAGAAACGATGATGATTGCAATGCTAAGTGTATTTAACATTTACATCATTTTTTATTTGTAGTTTTAACTAATTTACATTGCAGTTGCAATTTCAAGTAAATGAAACATACTAATTTTTACATGGTTCCAACAATCATAGATGAGACACTATACATGTATATTGATCACAGAAGGCGGCTCTTCTTTCTAGAAGGAGAATCCATACTGACATCTGGTGTAGAAGATCTTTTCCGTCGATGATCACAGTGGCGTGAGAATTCATCCAATATGAAAGTGTTGAGCTCTTCCATATTATCTGCAGTGTTTGTGTGGGTACTATGAGGTCGAAAACCAACGCTGATGTTTGACATGGCACCATTTAAACCTGCAAATGGAAATATCCAGTGGTATTTGCAGTCAAGATTTTCCTCTTAAAATCTGTTCAAGTGTATGCTGACAAATCATCAAGCCTAACTTGAAATATTATCTACCTCAGGAATTCAACCTTTTGACCATCAAGTAGCATGTAGCTCAAATTCAATGATTTCACTTGAAAATTCAAGTGAATGATCAAGACAACACCTCTTTTGTCTACTGAATTTCTTTTACCTACAAAAGGTTGCAGCAATTAACTGTAATACATCTACAAATAATAAAATTAGTTTCCATGGTACTGTATGCCTAGCCTACTCCCCTACTTGACAAGATGTTTTCATATTCAAAAGGGTCAGGAAGGAATACATGAATATGAAAGTACAATGCTAATTCCGAACTGAAAGTACTACAGCTACCATTCCTAGGATTTGGGACTTATGACCATACAGAAAAATTTAAATTAAAAACTAACAATGACCATAACCCTGGCTTAGGGCATCTGGTTATCATGGACAGTACTTACTGATTATACAGCTGAAGTACAGTAACTATTCCTCCCTAAACTGGAGACTTGAGAATATAATGAAATTTTTTTAACTTTGTTGGCACCACTGCCAGAGGCAGAATGACTCTTTGAGTGATACCATGTCCTATTTTGAGGTGGTATACAAAACATCTAACTTTTTTCAAAGAAACTTTGGAAAAACATTTTCAAAGACAACAGCAACCCCTACTGCCGACCTGAACAAATATGAAAATACATATCAAAATGTTCACAAAAAGATATAAATACATTTAATCATCTGTTGTGACTTGCTTCATTGTTATGCAAAATAAATTTGATGGCAAGATAATAATAATAATAATAATAATAATAAAACTGTTGCTGTGCTTTAAATTGTTTTTAGCAAAGTGATAATTCAAATTATGAACAAGCATGTAATACTATATGTATTCGCTTACAAGTCAACTTAAAATGCAAACAACAACAGTCTTGATTTGCCTTTGCATAAAGAAAGCACCTGCAGATAAGGATCTATGTTGTTTACTCTACTGATTACTGCTAACATAATGTATAGACCAAGATCTGCTGGAGCATTATGTGATGGCAGATCTGGGTCTGTGCATCATTTTCATGTCCTGGACCCTCCAAATTCCCATCTTATCCCACTTTTTGCAAAAGATTCTCCTGTCTGTTTGCAGTTCAGAGAAGTCTGCCTTAGACCTGAGGCCAAAGAGTATATAGTCTAAACATAAAGTCGGATTCCGACCACGAACGAATTTCAGGTGTAAAAAAATTGGGTCTCAAAAAATATATTTTTCCCTCTGTATTTTGTAATGCGTAATGCAACTGGACAGTCCAGATTATGTGGTACCATTGTAGAGCTACATCTATCTACATTTCTGTAATACCTTCCACTTTTGAGTGTCTTAAATGACCCTGATGCTACAGAGCTTGGAAGTAGGGTACTACCTCCTGATGCTTAAACAGGGCGCCAAGGGTTAATGAGTTATGGTAAATCTATAATCGTTTCTTGTGCAATACCATATATACTCGCTCATGATAAAAATCCAACGACAAACTGCACAGATCCAGATCTGCCGTCACATGATACCCCAGCAGATCTAGGTTTGTGCAGTTTGTTATTGTAGACTAAGCAAGATAGCCCATGTCCTGCAGGCTTGTTATGCAATGGAATATCAAGATTTTGCTGCTTGCAGCTTGATCCAGCTTTTAAATGAGTATATACTATGGTACTTATTGTTTTGGCTATGAATTCAGAAACAAGAAACATTTCTTTCATTACGGGGGGGGTCTTAAGAAACACATAATACAGTCTTAGATAACTTCAACTTCCACTCGTTTGATCTCGATGACAGCTTTGTAAAGAGCTATAGAGTTCCCAGTGTAATTATAACAATATGAAACACAAAAACAAAAGTATGGATTTGATCACCTGTAAACAATGCTACGACTATGACTTGCAAACACTTCAACAAATCTTTAACAATCATGACACTACAGCTGTACTGACATCTTTTAAACATAAACAGTATTAATAAATTAGTGACATACAAGTTCTTCTCCTTTCCAGTATTTGAGGATCAGAAAGATTTGCAACAAGGATAACAAAAATGGTAATTTCAAAAAAGTTTTTACATGCTTTCATATACTAATAAATTCAGTTTTAACTGAAATTTTTAAGAGTACTCAATTCAATGTTGACAAAAAAAGTTGTACCTTGTAGTGCTATCGCCTGCCGAAAAGCCTCAAGGTCTGGTTCGTCAGAAGGTGGCAAACTCTCAGGTGTATTAAAGCGTGAAATAGGTCTATCTAGGGCTAACCGTGGCGACTGGGTATGTCTTGCAACATTACATGAACTTGGAAGTCTTGAACGAGGGGGAGGATTTTTTCCACACAAATAAGCTAGCAACTCCTCTCTTCTGATGTGTTTTCTTTTCTTCCTAACCCAAGAAACAATGTCTTTTGTTCTGTTCTGTCTACCAGTCTGGATTCCAAGATCTACATACCGTCTAATTGTTTCTACACTATCTGAAAGTAGAGACCAAAAACATTATTACACATATATGTGGTATTTTATAAAAAACATGAGATTCAAGTTTTCATATATTTAGCACTCTGAAGCCAGATGCAGAGACCAAAGGCAAGGCCCCAGCACAGAAGGGGAGTTCCGTTCCAACCACCCCTTACACTGCCTAGCAAATCCTGGTCATTACAAAATCTTTGAGAGAGCTCCTAACCATAATCAAATGTGTGTGTAAATGGAGATCTGGGCAAGAGGCAGCCACCAAGAGTCTCTCCAAGATGGAGATAATTTTCTTATCCTCTAAGCCTGAGACCTTGGGACACAAATCCTAGGATTGTGACAGGGGCTCCAAAAATAGAAGGTGGAGGCATGGTCTCAGTGTTTTTTTTTCCTCCAGTAAACTCGTTAGATGTCCACTAAGACAACATGATAACTTCCTCCTACTCTCACGTCTTGGAGGCAGTACTCTCACCCCGTTTCTCTCTCTTCAAGAGGCATGGGAGTAGGCTTTTCTATATCCCTTACTCCTCATGCAGTGATGAGGCTGCCTCTATAAACAGATCTAGCCTGAGGATGAGAAAGCTTTTAGACTTCTCTCAAGCATCTTGGGAAAGAATACTGCCCACTCAATGCATCCTTTCTCTATGACTCCACATAAGTATGTGATTGAGTCCACTGCTCACAATATCAGCACAAGTATGATGCCAATGAATGGGCATCTGTGGCAGCATAAGTGGGAAATAAAATTCACTTCCTGGAAATAGATGCACCTAATCCATTAGGAAATAAGGGTCAAAGGAAATGATGGGGTTCCATCTGATTCCCTTTCCTGGTATGGAATGTGTATGCAGACTCCCTATCCCAACATGGGTTAATCAGCTGCATGGCAAAGGAGGATCTTTACCTGATCCCTGTCACCATACCAATGGGGAGTCCAGCAGTTGTCTGTAGAACTTAGTGGGCAAAATAGCTGTTCTCCCCTTCCAGGAAGACAAGGTCTGCTTGCCACCATCCCTCAGGTGCTGCTGGTCCCTAATCTGGGGTGGTGTATGTAACTCTCTCTCCATTCAAGTATTCTTTCCCCCGACAAAGAACCTGGACCAAACCCACACTGGTATTGGCTAATGTCAATCAACCATCAGGGGTACAAAGGCCTTATAATTCTCCAATGAGAAGGATCCCATATCAGACTGGGATGTAGTAGTCCTCTTCCCTAATGAAGAAGTTTTCTTCCGGACCCTTAAGGGCCCAGAGCAGGACTAAATATTCTTCTGGAATGGGATAATTTTCTTCTTAAGTCCCATGGAGACTCGGAGAAAGAACCCATATGAACCTGAGAAAGAAAAAAGGTAAGCCTTCCATCCTCTCCTTCAATATTTGTCTGCTCTCAGTAAAGTCTCATACCTTGTCTGACCATAAACAATAAAATGGACAACTGTCCATACAAACGTGCACAACTAGTGCAAGACAGGCAAATAGGATGTATTTATTCTTGCAAAATGGAAAGTTTCTGAAACTAGAAACAATAAATAAAAAATACTGAGAATGATAATGAATTGCGAAAAACTGCCATTAAGACAGTTTAATACTAGCAATAAAATACCTGACAATATTGTACAGTATGCACATCTTGGATTATCAATTGTGAATATGGACAAAGGTACAAAATGTTGTGTCAACTATTATAGTGGATGTCAATGTCTGGTGGATTGTCCCCAAGTCTAGCGGACAGTTACTTGATATATGGAACTATATCACGGATTTTATTACAGCTATAGCGGGTGTTATGACATCCCTGGCTGATCTTATCATACAAACTCAGTGAATCGACAGCAGGGATGAAACAATACACTTCTGCAGTGTATCGATACAATTCACGATACACAGCCTACAATATCATAAATTATTGATACATATGTTAACTTGATCATCTTTTCATGTTTCTGTGAGTGAAAAAAGAAATTGTTAAAAACTCCTACTGCCCTACTACAAATGTACAAGGTAGCTGTAACTTATGCCTCCTTGCTGATTCTGTGCTATTTGTTTTTTATGCCATAAGCACATTCAGTGCCTGATTACATGTATCTGTGAAACAGACATTCCAAACTTGTTCCCCATGTATGATCTAAGTACAGTAAAGATCATTTAATAGTAAACTTTGCACAAAGTTTCTGTTGCTTTGTACTTTTTTCTATAGGGTTTGGATGCCAATATTTCTGGTGTGTCATGCAGTGAATAAGCTACAGTTCTGATTGATGGTTATTTAACTCTGGACTTGCACACAAACAATAACCACCAATCAGAATTGAATGTAACAATTTTACTGCATGAAGCATTTACCTCATTTTCAACAGAAACTGCGAAACTTTGCATAAAAGTGGCTATTAAAATGGTCAGTAATGTACTTAAATCATACAAAGGGAACAAATCTGGAATGTCTTCTTTACACACACACACACACATATACATATATATATATATATATATATATATATATATATATATATATATATATATGTGTGTGTGTATGTATCATTGTCCTAGGACACAGTCTGGATAAAAAATAATCAGCATGGAATTGGCTAGGATGGGGAAGAGTATATTTCAAACAGCATTAATCAGTCACCTTGTGTATGCCAATTTGTTTAAGCCAAGTTCTAAATAGTTTTTCTTTGTTGCTGATATAAAAAAATACAGGGATCGTCTTGGGCTTTGCCCAATGTCACAAATTGTGATTTTTTTTCCCTTATTGGTGATAAAATATACCATTTTGCGATTTTTTTAGCGACAACCTTTTTGGTTGTTTAATTTGTACATACAATCATGGATTAATGTAGCTTTAACAATTTTTCAGTCATATCACTACGATGTCTGCAGTTTGTCAGTTTACAGTAATGTCCAGGACTGGGGCATCATGCCGCAGACATGTAGCATGATGTCCCACCCAGTCACATTATCCTGACACCAGGCCGACTAGTCCTAACACTAACCTCTTAATGCTGAGCGCCAAGCAAGGCAGCTGTTAGTACCATTTTTGTAAGTCTTTGGCATGACTTGACTGAGGATTGAACCCACGACCTCCCACTTCCGAGATGGAACGTTCAACCCACTAGGCCACTGGAGTGGTGACGGATCATCATGTGACATTCTATAAACTTTAATAATGCAAAACAGTCATGTAATGGTTTATTTTGCAATATTATAGTTGTATTGCTTGCTGTTAAAAAAGTAATAACTATCCCATCTTTTGTAATTTTCACTGCCTATTACAATAATAGACTTTTCATTACCTATTACATTTACTTTAATAGACTTGGGAAAATATTCACTACTTGTTCTAGGAACATTTTTTGAAAATTGTCAATTTTTTGGGTGACTACTTTTTCAAAGCCAGGACCATCCCTGAAATACATATACCTTCAATCACTGTTTCAGATGAATTTTCAATTTAAAGAATAAAAAGGCAATGACTAATAACTATTCCTGACTGATGAAGATTAAAGCATCATGTATTGGATAAGTATCGTTTTGTATTGATTCCTCACCTCTTGTACTGAAATGGAAAAAAATATCTATACATCAATATATTAACTGTTTCACTCCTAGCTGACACATTAAACAAATTTATTGGAGACACTGCGACCCAATAAACCTGACCATGGCAGGTGGCAGGTGTCAATTCATACCTTTAAATGTACAGACTACACAGAGGTAATATTGCTTGTGGTTTTTATCAGTGGCCAAGCTACGGTTAAATACAGACGGAGAAGTGACATTTCACTCTGATGTCAGCCACTACACTTGTTAACAATGGCCACTCTGGAAGGTGTCAAGATTTGATATTTTCAGAAATTATTTTTCCAAAAAAACATTAACTTATGAATGAAAATGTTTGTGAAATAAAAGAACTTGGACAAGCATATTTTTGCACAGAATTGGTTTCTAGTGGTATATTATAAACACCATTTAACACTTTCATTCTCAGCATTAACCTGTTAATGCAGTGCATAAAATACAGGTCTATCCGAGCAGCACACAGCTATGACATGTTTATGAAAGATCTATTATACAACAGGCTTTTCAAAAAAAAGTTTCTTCTTTCTTTATAATAAAATGTGTTTATTATATACACCAATGAGAAAGAGAGAGAGAGAGAAAGAGATGGTGATTATAAAATCCAACTTTGATCTTGATCAATGTTACATATACCTGTTATCGCTAACTCAAAAAAAGGTACTTATCATTAAATAGTATGATTTTTTTTAAATGTTGCAATAATCTTCATTCTGGCATTTACCTAATGAAAAAGTTTTGAAATAAAATGTTGGTACTGCTCTTTGTTCAGAATAAGTCAAGAAGTAAATTGCTGCTTAACAGCTAATTTGATATTTTAAATTTGTTTTTAATGTAATTAATTGGGTTGCTAACTGGCTACTAGTGTGCTTGTTCAATCATTCCAGTTTGGTTCTATAGTTGAATCTGGTCATAATTAACATATTTCTGTGCCATTTGAGCAATTACGAAATAACTTCAGTAACATCACATTGCTGGCCTAATTACTAAACCCTGTGTAAATATGCACATTTGCATACAAGTCAACTCAATATACAGGATAATCAGGTGAAAATGTAACAAATTAATAACTACAAAACTTATAAACAATATTTGCCTGACATTCTATAATAGTTATGCCTTATATTTGTCATAAGAATTGAAAGAATGTACTGTATCAAGTAAATTTTTATCTGTACCATTGAAAAATAAAACAAAAAAATATATATCTCCTACTGAAAATATTCAAGTGATTAGGCTTTTTCATCACCTTCACCATCCATTTGGTGATACTTAACTAGTGAAATGACCAAACCAAAAATCCTAAGTATTGTTTTTAACCTGTTGGTTATAGAATGCAGCATCATGTACTTCGCTGCTGAGTGTAGAAACAGTAGATCCTTGGTAAAGTAAACATGTGTCTAGTTCCTGTATTTTTGGGTCGCAAGTTCTGAGGTCTGTTCCATTAAAATATACATGGGACTGGTGGGGAAGGCAGTTTTGAATTTGGCTAGCCACCCTAAAATGTTACTGAGGCCTTTCAGGACCCACCAATATAATTTATTTAATGTTAAAATCACACAGTAATAGATTTTTCAGGAAAAAGAAAGAAAAACCTTCCACAAAAACTACACACACACACATATGTATGTATGTATGTATGTATGTGTGTATATATATATATATATATATATATATATATATATATATATATATATATATATATATATATATATATATATATATGTATATATATATATATATATATATATAACAGGAAACAGGGATTTTTACAAAGTACGCATAAAGAAACATTCAAATTCATTGATTATTTTGTTCAAGTTTTATGTACACATTATATATTGGTATTATTCCAAGAAAAATGTATTTCAACTGGTATCAAATTGTACACAGACATTTTTATAAATACATTTCATCATGAAAAAAAACAAATAAAACAGTAAGTATCAACCTATGTCATGGAAGTGATGCATTGCGGGAAATTTAATGTCTTATTTGACTGAAGTGTTTATCTGAGGTAAGTTTATTTAATGCATGTGTATTGTAATGAGTTTTCATACAAAAATACCTGGTGCACCAAAGTCAGTTCTCAGTATTATCACTGTTAAATATTTGTCGCAAGCGCTGTGGAAAACATCATATACCTCAAATGATGATCGGCTGAGGTGTTTAAAGAAATTACATGTCTCACAGTACCCAAACAAAAATAACTGATTAGCCAAATGTACCATCAATCAAAGCGAAAATCAATCACTGCGTATCAAAATTCCTGGAATGCATCACTTACAATGTCATAAGTTCTTGACGGTGTTGGTGTCAGAATATTAAATCTTTACAAAACATTAGTAGCAACTAGAAAAATAGCTGACACTGTCTACATCAAGTAGTGTTTATTTTATGACATCTACCTGCTACCTATTTACAATCATCTTTAGTTACACAAAGCATGTTTGTGGGTTTAATGGCAGATAGGAATTATAAGCCAAATGGTACTTTATTACCATCATTGTATCTATATAAACTGTGTATGGAATTTTCACAATGTAAAGATAGCAAATAATACAAATAGTTATAAAGTGGGGTGAACACTTAAACTTTACATGGTATTTGCTCAGAATACATGCAGAAAAAAGGGTCAGTGTGTTGCAAAAGATTTTCATGAACTTGATATTTTACAGCCTCTGTTAATGTAGGCTAACTAAGTTCCATTTGTGTCCATGATTTTAAACTCATCAGATTTTCAAGTTTACAATACAAGTAAAACATCTTGTTAAGGGCATATTTGATAGCTGAGACGTAACACATAACCCCAATGGGGGCCGTGAGTGTCTTGAGTGGTCTAAAGCGCTCACCATTCCGGATCACTGCCATCTCACCATTGTCTGCCTGGGTTCGAGTCTAAGGCTCGGCTTGCGTGGGTATGTTGGAAAGCCTGCCAGTAGTTTCTCGTTGGTCGGTGGTTCTTCCCTGGGTTTTCCAGGGTTCTTCCTCCACAACTTATACTGGCAGCCATGTATTGCCAAACTTGTGCTGAAAAATGGCGTTAAACCCTAGGACAACAACATAACCCCTACGTGTGATATATCATTTTTTCTATTTAAAAAAAACCCGAGTCCCTCAAAGGGACATATGTGCAACTCCCCTAAAAGAACTTAGTAATTTAAGACAACTTCTTCTATTTAACTTCTGAGTGTTAACCATCTCAAAATTTTGAGCGACATGAGAATCAAACCTGCCACTTCAGAACCATTTTGGATCTAATATTTGCACCATTTTCATATAGGACAAACCAGACACCACAAGAAGACCTTTGGTGATAACCTAATGTTCATATGACCATCCATTTCGGAGAATTAGTGACAAGATTTTCAATATGTCCCTTGTGTCAGCCTCAATACAAGACATTCAAGATAGCTGCTGTTGTGGCCATACTGAATGTCAGATCAGCACCAGTTTCATTTGGAACCAACAAGACATCATAAGAAGTCTTTTAGTGAAAACCCCAAGTTGACATGACCATCTATTGAGGTGGAGTGGTAATAACAAGATTGGCAGGATTGCAAATGCGGTGGCCTTATTGGATGTCCAGGCAGCAGGATTTTTATTTAAGACAGTCTAGACATCATAAGAATTCTTCTGTCAATATGACTTTCCAATCAGGAGATGTGGCAACAAGAGTTTCAAGATGACAGACATGGTGGCCATACGGGACATCGGATCAGTACAAACTTGTGTGAATAGTCACACTTATGATGATGGATAACAGACAACAGGTCATCCCATAAGTTCTTCTAGTCTACAGCCAGTAGAGCTATAACCAATAGTACCATGAATGGCATATTATCCACAACTTGTTTTTAACATCATCTATGTAGCTATTAGTAAAGTATGGTAGACTCTTAAAATAACGGACCAACAAGTCTGAATAACCTTAATTTTTGGTCAAGGTATACAATCTTAAACAAAACTTTTTTTTGTGTAGAAACTATTGTTTTTTGGGGTTTTTTTTAATCAAACTTACCATTACTGCGACCTTGGATCTCTGGACTCTATAGGTTCATTTATTACCCTAATGTGCAAGCCATCTGTAAAGTTTAGTAACTGTTGATGCTGTCTTGGAAACCATTTTCTTCTTTCTGTCAGTCACATTTAAGCTCAAAATTGATTGGTTCTTCCTTGCTCTAAGTGCAAGCCATCCACAAAAGTCTGATAACTGTAAAATTCATTATTCTGCAGAAACAAAATTGGTAACAGATTTATGGATGGACAAACAGGTGTAAGATGAACACTGTAACATGATATATGAGTTCACAAGCGAATAAAGCACACTCTACGGTCCTTTATGCCATGCTACAGGAAAACTATTACTGTGTAGTCTTGCCAGGGAACACGAGGAATAGTTTTACCTTTATAGAGAGTTGTTACTGATGAAGCAGCATTTTGGAAAGGTATCCAGACAGAAAGCCCATTGTGCCGATCTGTTAAAAGAAAACAAATTATGAATTCCAAGTGTCTTTTCTTTTAAAAATTATTTTCACCAGGTCATTCTGGTATTAGTTAAAATAGAAATGAAGATAAATCAAAATGCTGAGCAGCTTTAATTAACAAGCAGTATGGCTTTTGCAATTTGCAAAACATAAATATTTCAATTTTCAATTCCATTTCTGTAGACAATAAAACGTGTATACACAGAACATTTCTTTCAGTTAATATAGATTATAAATCTTTCAAGCTTACACTAGCAATGCCTCCACCTACATGCAGTTGTTGCACCTACACCATGGTTTTGCCCCGTTTTTGGCTTGGTCCAATGACAACTTTTGAATGAACATGTTTAGCAATCTAAGGGCTTTAACTGCAACTTGTTGGAATATTGACATGCAAGCATGGAAGTCTCTGGTGAAAAGAAATGTCATAAAGATTTATGAGGCTCATCTACTTATATAATACTTTTACTGAAAGCTGTAAACTTTATGTACAAAGCAAAGCATGTGACATATGAATAACAAACATATTGCCTGGGTTACCAATAATTAGTGCTTGGTCTTGGGTTTGGAGTAGAGAAATTCAAAGGCACAGTGAAAGGAAGCCACAAACTTGGATATAAAATGCTCTGGAATCTATTGTTAAATAAACAAATCCTTTTGGTCATATTGACAAACCATGCTAGCAGTGGATCGTTATATCATAATCCGATTATGCTGATATCTGGCCATAGTACTGTAATATAGCCAAAATAGCCATGCTACCCGACACTACTTCTGAAGGCAGGAAAAAGAATGACTACAATCAATGAGACAATGGCAATACCTTCTCTTTTTAAATATACCAGAAAAAGTAGATTTGCTGAAACTTCAAAGAAAATTGATTACCTCTGAAGCACTCATCATTATATATATATATATATATATATATATATATATATATATATACACACACACACGATCCAATTTTAAAAAAATTGTCTCAATGTTCTACAATTATCTGATGGTACCACAGCAACAACAAATAGATATTTGTTTGGTCCTTCACAGAGGGCCTATAGAGACACATTCAATAACACAAACAACTTCACCGAAGCAAACTGATGACCTTTGATCAAATGAAGCCAGATATAAGCTTAAATAAAAGCATTGTTTCATTTTCATAGTGACTGGAACATATTTATTTTTGCCGTTAATGTTTCCTGTTTGCAACAAAAAAGTTCATGCTTATAATTTTGCATCAGCAATATATTTATTGTTTCAAAATACTGGAAATATAATTTGAATTTTATGCTGCCACTGGTAACAATATTTTGAAACAGTAGATATCTGGCTGTCAACTTAAAAAAAGGTGGGACAGCTGGTAAAAATGTTTGTCAAACTTTTAAATTTGTTCACATGTTGTCATTTCCCTATGAATAGCCTCATCAACTTGGTAGCCCCAGCACATGATGTTAGTTGTCTCTAGCTGACCAAAATCTAGGCCAAATAAGTACATTTACATGTAGCATATAAACAACTATACAGCCACATGCTACTAGTATAATGAACATCAGAGTGAATTGTTTTGTGCTGTTTGTTGACAACTGGACATAACAGATCAAACGAGGACTACCATTTTACATATATACATGTTACAGATGTGTTTTCTAATCGGATTTGACTGATACATGAATTTTCTAACATATGATCTAAAACTTGAATTCGTGGATTTTTCAAATGCATGTACATTTTTTTAATACATTCTGAAGTATACTACAAAAATGTAAGTTGTCAATATGCAAGTGTATTTCAGACCAGTTGTCTTCATTTAATCATAATCTGAAGTTGTTGTTTTTTCTCCCTCTCTGTAAATCTTAGTCACTGACCAGAGATCATCTCTTAAAAATTTAACTTGTATGCGAAATTTCAATCTATTTTCAGCCTCCCCCCTTTACTTATATAAATGTCCACTTATGTTGACAATATAACCTTAGTTCCGAGGATCTTGTGACAAATGGACAGAAATGAAAAAAGAATATGGCAACATTTTGCGAAAATTGATGACAAAATAGAGAGGTAGGTGATGTTTTTGCCTCAAACTTTTTTAAAGCCATCACAATCCCTGATATATGTACATGTAACTTAAGGTAGTTTAATTATATTATGTTCATCTAAAATGTTGTAACAGTGTTAGATTGATCACTTGAAATCAGTTGACCTGACAATCGACCAGGCCAACCAGCTCTTTACGCAGGTTGGATTTGCATACCTTTCATTTATTCTACCCTTTTATTTGATACAAAAGACATATTTAACGTGGCAATACAAGGAGATTGGATTTTTTAATTCATTGCAACACACACTTGAGCAAATCAGGTACCAAAACACTATCTGCACTTAATTACATTCTCGCACAAACACTCGCTGACATAGCTGTTACGGCGGACTTACATATTTCGTCTTTGAATGCAACTAGGCACATTGTATTTATGATCATTACACTTAAACAGAGCTAAAAGATAGAATACACAAATTTCACTTTATAAAAAACTTATTTAATTGGTATTAGAAAATCACTGCCTCAATAAGGCGTTAGCGACATTTTCATTGATCAAAATTTTGTTGCATACTGTTAGTTACAGAGTACAGGAATGTTGTTTGAAAATAAATTTTGACAAAATACAAGACTTATTACAAGTTGATAATTTCATAATGTTGATTCTTTTTTCCAGGTCATATCTAGTTTTTTAATAATGGGTTCCACAACATACCCTGTGTTATAAAACGGTTTGCGAGTTATCAAGTTGTGTACTTATTTTTTACTGGCATAACATGGTTTCCTTGCAATAGAAGGTCAGCATTGTTCTCTTTTCTTCCCATTGTAGGTATATGAATCTGTCCTACCCAAAAATTCCTTTGATGAATTTCGGTATTTTGCAGTCTCACTTAGTGAGCTTTAAAAAAAAACATTTTATGCACAAAAAGTTTCCTCTACAGTTAGATAACATTGGGTTGAAATCGAGCCAGTTAGCTTCACAAGAACCTCATGTGCAATTTCATTACTGTTTGTAAGAGTGATCTCCATGTAAAATATTCTCTCTCATCAGGTATCCTTTCAAAACTTTTGTTGCAGTTAAAGCAAGTACCATGTCTTTTTTTATTTCACGAATTCCAAAGCTACAGATGACACTGTAACTTTTCCAACTGAGGAGTGAAATTCAAACTGTGGCAAAATAAAAGAATGAGCACATGTAGTGAGGGCAAAGTCTGATGAATTAAAGATAAATATACTATCTCTTCAACAGTGGAATTTTTCTTGCTGTAAAAGTGAGAGCAATGGAAACATGGAAAAAAATGTAGTTACCAGTAAGCGAATCAAACTTTAACTTTTGTGTTGGATATTGGTATACTTTTGTAATCAAATGCGTAACTTGTCATTAGGACATAATACAAAGAAATGTATTAATGTTCAGTATGTTGACAATATTGTCATTTTACATATATATACAATAATAATAACTGGTAAAACCATTATCATGTATGGCGAAAACAGATATCATAAACTTCCTACAACTCCATGAAGATGATAAAGAGACTGTGTTAAAATCTCCAGATTGTCCGAACATTTTCAATGAAATCGTTAAAATGGAGAATTGCGATTATAAAACCTGTTGTGGCTTTTGGAACATACAAAAGAAAAATGGGCTTGATCAAAAAAGTAATCACTTATTGACTATCTTGGTCTTAATGCCTCTATCAATAAAAAGATTACAACATCTACTATTAGAAATGTTTCATAAAAGTACCCATCAATTATCCAAGGAACAAATTTTTGCTGATATTACATGAAAGGATGGCAGCATTTGTATTTTTCAACATCTGCATTGGGTATTGGTATGGATATGTGAGATGTTGATCTTGTCCAGCACAATGGGTGTCCGAAATCTGTTTTGACTTACTGGCAGGAAGTGGGACATTCGTGCTTGGTGTTGTAGAAATGACAGTGTTATTTTGTATAACAAATTTACAACTTCCCATGAAAAGAACTTGCAAAGTTATTGTGACAACAGTTACAAATGCTGAAAGAAAGTGCATCAGAAAGCAAATTTTAAGAATCTGCCCATAACATACAATGAAGCAAATGAGCCCATTCCAATATGCAAAGGATGTGAGGATGTACTATATCCATGTAGTTCATGTAAATGCTGTTGCGTGTGTATTGAAAAACGCCTGAGCACACTAATTTCTGTGTGTAATTTCCACTCATGCGAGTATTTTTAGTTAGTGGATATTAAAACTCAGAATATAGTTTAAATTAGTGAAAGTAGGCGTTTCTGTAAAATGTGTTCCAAATTAATTGTAACAAGTTTCTAACGACCAGTCATTTCACAAGTGCAAGTATCCTTTTCATCACAGCCATTGTTTTTTGTTTTGAAAAATCTTTAAGAGAAAATGGTAGCATTCTCAATTATGCCATTGATAAAGTTACTATCATATCTGACCATGCTTGGAAACAAGATCATTCATTTTGTAAACTATGAACAATTAAAAAAATATACAGACTCGTTCTTATTCAATTACAATAAGAAAAATATACAGATACATTTGTATGAATTAATGATGCCACTATCAGTTAATGAGAAAAGATGCAAAATAGTCACTTGCCAACACAAATCAATTTGACAATTTACATATGTTTTTTATTTTACCTTTTATCTCATAGGTTGTATGGATTTGTATGCAATTAATATACATGTACCAAAGTTTCACAGAGCAGTGTGCTATAAACAGAGCAATTGTTACCTATTTGACTACATGCTTAAAGGCCTATCTGTTAACTGTTATAGCAGTGTGGTATATGTTATGTTAATATCAATTTGAACCATTTTAACTTTCAAGTACATATCTATTCCATGTAGAAAGAATTTAAGAGTAAAATCTGACTGCTAATTCTGTATAATTATTTGTCACATAATTTATTTTTAAGCTTGAAAATCTTGAGAACTCCATGTGACCAACCATAGCTGCCATTTCTCATACTCAAAATTTACCAGTTCTTTATGTCTACATTACTAAATCAACTGAATTTGATAAATTATAAAAATTCAGTGTCAATTTTTCAGTCATACATCAATATCTGAGTCTTTACCCAAGTTATTAAAGCTTTCATAGAACAGGGTTCATACAGAATTCTGAATGATAAATTCAGACTATTCCCAAACTTTCAAAGACCACAAACACTGATTTCCAAGACCTATTTTACTGATGAGTGTAGCCAGCTTGCTTTGATGAAGAATGCATGTGTTATTGAAGTAGCCATCAAGGCCAACTCTGGATGGTCAAACAAATGCTCATTTGTTAATTGTGGAGGCAATGAAACTGAATGGGTCATGAAAAGAAAGAAAGCAGGGAAACACAACTAAATCCGAATCTAACAATCTTGGTCAATTTTATTTGTGATTATGAAAAGAAATTAAAATGTTTGGTTTTATTTAAATTTTCAGACTTTTAACAATCTCAGGATAATCTGCTCATTTTTTTCAAAACTTTCAAGGCCTTGAAAATGCTACCTCATTTTTCCCAAACTGCCAAAGACCTTCAAAGACTTTAGGAACCCTGTAGAAGTATTCTAATGATAAAAACTCCAGAAGTAGCAAACAAAATCCACATCCTCGATTATGGAGAGTTACCTTAAATAGCACTTCCATGTGAATCACGAAGTGGTGTCCAAAGGCACTTCCATGACAATGGGGTACAGGCATCAGAAGGCACTTACATGAGGTAGTACTAACATTAGTACCCTTACTCCTACCTCATGGACAGGGTACTAACATGAGCATATACATGTCAATGGAGCAAGCAGGGTGTGAATCACACCCAACACTCTTTTAGCCTAATATCAACCATTTGAACACATTCCTTGCATATAACCCAATAAATTGAGTAGTCCTCTTATTTAATACCGGAAGTATTGAAAATCATTGTAGAAATAGTTGTAAAATCTTGTTTACCTTATTTATCCAATACTTTCATTTAGACTGTCTGCCATATTAGTTCAAATAATGATTACTTCCGTCCTCAGCCTCGTTTGTTTGTGTGCCATATCAGGACATTGGGGCCTTATTTGGAAACGTAAACAAATCGTAGTAAAAATTTGGCGCGGTTTGAGTCAGAAATTCTGCACATTAAAAGTAAATATGGTTTGTCGGCAACTTTGAAATTCCACCAAGAAGGCATGATTTGCCACCTGATTGATAAAAACATACCGTAGAATATCCAAAAATGGTCAGGCAAGCCTTAAGGAAAAAAGGGGTCACGGCGAGAGTCTTGCATTATCTGTCATGGCGGACACAATGAGGATAGTGTAACCATGCCAAAAGATTATATCGTGCAAGGGCTTAATAAATTCAAATTAAGCTAAACTTCTTTAACATGATTATACTTTTGTAGTAGATTTCTGCATTGTTTGTTTATCTGACTTTAGTGATGATTTTTGTTTGCTCCATTACATGATATGGGGTCAGTTCATAGCCTCAACCACAACAAAATCAAGTTGAGGCTGTGATATCGTAGCTACCTACCTAGTTACATACTAATTCCAAGAAACAAAGACATGTTTACCAAAGCTCTGCCTTTTTCCAAGTGGTATATAGATTTGATCTGGTTGTGTATGTCTACAGATGTATGTTTATACTGCCTGCTGGAACAGTTAGCAATGTTTCATTTTGTTCAAGAAATATGTTCCCACTTAAACCTACTTTGGCATACATCAACCACTGTTGCATTTCAACAAATTTAAAGGTATGTCTACAGAAAATGACAATGCGTCCATTTGCTAATGTCAGATTTTGATTCCACCAGGATAAAGACCGCAAGGTACGTATATTAATTATACTTAGATTTGTGGAAGAGTGTTGATATGGGCTGCCAAGTGAGATATTCCTGAAACTTTTACTCGTTACGACGTCAATCGACAACGCAACATGCTACACAAGGACGTTAGTTTGACAGTAAAACGTTGCACTAAAACATAAATAACATGTGACAACCTTTTACACTGTAAGACTAACCAAGTCCTTGACGTTTCGTCTGCAAAACCCCATGGTATACGTTATATTTCTTCTAAGATTTAACCAAGGAGTATCCTTACAAATAACACGACTACCTTTATATAACTGTGCTATTGCAGTTGCCGAATTTTGGAACTGAATCCACAAGTTTTGAACGTTTAAGTCTCTCTCTCTTTGAAGCGATTCCTCCATATTGGGCTCCGAGTCCAGCTCTTCCAGACATTGGTCCTCGAAGTTGCTGAACCAATTTTCACTCAAGTGATCTGCTTCCTGGCCCTCTTCATGGGCCATGATAGTTTATTGAAACTTTCTATTTTGCTCTCTTTGTAATAATGTCATTAATTTGTTAAAGTAGTTTAAAATTTATTAAAACAAAGTACACCACTCCTAGCTCTTTCAGCTTTGAAGTTTTAGCGGAAGACAAATACCACGCATGTGCGATTGCAAACAATATAGACGCAGTACTCAAAGTCAGGAAAGCGCTTGGATATAAACCTTGTTGTCGTATTTATTTATTTTCGTTTAATGTTTCTTTAAAATGTTTACCCATATATTTTCGATAGAAATGTAGGGAGATATTAAATAAAACGATTTGGATGTGCATAAAATCTTCGTATTCATCTTGGTAGCCTGGTTCCCGACACAATCTTAACATGTGAAAAACGACAGGAAAACAGTCTATATACGTTAAAGGTGTTATACTTCCGGTGGTCATAATATATTATCTATTGAATATATGTTGGAGACAAGCAGCTGAGAAGATGGGCTTTGCTTCATC